>CM038680.1:58844110-59270541 GCA_021605205.1 Aegilops longissima
TGACCATAGTTTGAGGAGTTCATGTATTCACTATGTGTTAATGCTTTGTTCCGGTACTCTATTAAAACGAGGCCTTAATATCCCTTAGTTTCCATTAGGACCCCGCTGCCACGGGAGGGTAGAACAAAAGATGCCATGCAAGTTCTTTTCCATAAGCACGTATGACTATATTCGTAATACATGCCTACATTACATTGATGGATAGGAGCTAGTTCTGTGTCACCCTATGTTATGACTGTTACATGATGACCCGCATCCGACATAATTCTCCATCACCGATCCATTGCCTACGAGCTTTTCATATATTGTTCTTCGCTTATTTACTTTTCCGTTGCTACTCTTACAATCACTACATAACACCAAAAATATTACTTTTGCTACCGTCACTTTTGTTACCGTTACCACTACTATCATATTACTTTGCTACTAAATACTTTGCTGCAGATACTAAGGTATCCAGGTGTGGTTGAATTGACAACTCAATTGCTAATACTTGAGAATATTCTTTGGCTCCCCTTGTGTCAAATCAATAAATTTGGGTTGAATACTCTACCCTCGAAAACTGTTGCGATCCCCTATACTTGTGGGTTATCAAGACTATTTTCTGGCGCTGTTGCCGGGGAGCATAGCTCTATTCTTTGAGTCACTTGGGATTTATATCTGTTGGTCACTATGATGAACTTGAAAGACGCTAAGACAACAATTTATCCCTCAACTACGAGGGGAGGTAAGGAACTGCCATCTAGCTCTGCACTTGATTCACCTTCTGTTTTGAGTAAGCTTGCGACACCTAAACCTGCTTCTGCTATTCGTTCTGATATGTCGCATGTTATTGATGATGCCACTTCTGCTATGCATGATACTTATGATGAAACTACTTCTATGCTTGATACTACTGTGCCACTTAGTGAATTTCTTGATGAACAAATTGCTAGGGCTAGAGAGAAAGAAATTATTGAAACTGATTATATTGATGAAAGTGATGATGAAGACTTGCCTATTATTCTTGAGGGTTATGTTTTTGATAAAGCAGCTACTTTAGCTATTTTAGCTTGCAAAGATAGATATGAACTCAAGAGGTTATTAGCTAAATGGAAGCAGCAATCTCTTAATGATAGAATGAAACCTGACCTGCTTTTGCTCGTCACCTATCGTATTCTTGATAAGGATTATGAATTCTCTGTTGATCCTGATATAATTACTTTGGTTGAATCTGATCCTTTTCATGTCTATGAATCTGAAACTGTCGTGGCACATCTTACCAAATTAAATGACGTAGCCACCCTATTCACTAATGATGAGAAATCTCGCTACCTTTATATCCTTAAAATATTTCCGTTCTCATTAAAGGGTGATGCTAAGATATGGTTTAATTCTCTTGATCCTGGTTGTGTCGTAGTCCCGGGATATGATTTATTACTTCTATGCTAAATATTTCCTGCTCATAAGAAACAAGCGGCTTTAAGGAAATATACAATTTTGTGCAAATTGAAGAAGAGAGTCTCCCACAAGCTTGGGGAGGCTTCTCAAGTTACTAATGCTTTGCTGATCATCCTCTTAAGAAAAATGAAATACTTGATATCTTTTATAATGGACTAACCAATGCTTCCAGAGATTACCTGGATAGTTGTGCTGGTTCTGTTTTTAGGGAAAGAACACCGGATGAAGCTGAAATTATATTGAATAATATGTTGACAAATGAAAATAATTGGACACTTCCTGAGCCTATTCCTAAACCAACTCCGAAGAAGAGAGGTGTTCTATTTCTCAGTCCTGAAGATATGCAAGAGGCAAAGAAATCTATGAAAGAAAAAGGTATTAAAGCTGAATATGTTAAGAATTTACCACCTATTGAAGGAATACATGGTCTTAATTTACCGCCTGTTGAAGAAACATATGATCTTAATCCTCCACCTATTGAAGAACCTCATGGTCTTGATAACCCGACACAGGTAGTAAAGGTAAATTCTCTCTATAGATATGATAAAGCTGAAATCCCTCCTACTAAAATTGCTAGCAATGCTTTGATAACTTTATGGTTAAGCAAGAAGATTTCAATGCTTATTTTGGTAGACAATTAAAACAAAATGCTTATATGATTGAACACTTGGGTGATTATATGGATAATGTTAAAGGTGAACTTAAACTCATTAGTAAACATGCTTCTATGGTTACCACTCAAGTAGAACAAGTACTTAAGGCTCAAAATGATTTGCTCAATGAAATGAATAGTAAGAAAAATGATTATGTTGTTAGAGTGGCTACTAGAACTAGTAGAATGACTAAGGAACCTTTGTATCCTGAAGGCCACCCTAAGAGAATTGAGCAAGATTCTCAGAGAAATAATATTGATGCACCTAGTCCTTCTAAAAAGAAGAAAAAGAAAAATGATAGGACTTTGCATGCTTCTAGTGAACCTATTGCTGAACCACCTGAGAATCCAAATGATATTTCTATTTCTGATGCTGAAACACAATCTGGTAATAAACATGAACCTAATGAAAATGCTAATGATGATGTTCATGATGATGCTCAACCTAATAATGATAATGATGTAGAAATTGAACCTGTTGTTGATCTTGATAACCCACAATCAAAGAATCAACGTTATGATAAGAGAGACTTTGTTGCTAGGAAACATGGTAAAGAAAGAGAACCTTGGGTTCAGAAACCCATGCCTTTTCCTCCCAAACCATCCAAGAAAAAGGATGATGAGGATTTTGAGCGCTTTGCTGAAATGATTAGACCTATCTTTTTGCGTATGCGATTAACTGATATGCTCAAAATGAATCCTTATGCTAATTACATGAAAGAAATTGTTACAAACAAAAGAAAAATACCGGAAGCTGAGATTACCACCATGCTTGCTAATTATACTTTTAAGGGTGGAATGCCAAAGAAACTTGGAGATCCAGGAGTACCTACTATACCATGCTCCATTAAAAGAAATTATGTTAAAACTGTTTTATGTGATCTTGGAGCCGGTGTTAGTGTTATGCCTCTCTCTTTATATCGTAGACTTGATTTGAATAAGTTGACACCTACTGAAATATCTTTGTAAATGAATGATAAATCAACTGCTATACCTGTCGGTATTTGTGAGGATGTGTCTGTTGTGGTTGCAAACGTTACTATTTTAACGGACTTTTATTCTTGATATTCCCGAGGACGATAGTATGTCTATTATTCTTGGAAGACCTTTTTTGAATACTGCAGGTGTTGTTATTGATTGCAACAAAGGCAATGTCACTTTTCATGTTAATGGTAATGAGCATACGGTACACTTTCCGAGGAAACAACCTCAAGTCCACGGTATCAATTCTATTGGAAAAATTCCATCGATTATTGTTGGAGGTTTTGAATTTCCTCTTCCTACTGTCAAGAAGAAATATGATATTCTTATTATTGGGGACGTGCATATCCCCGTTGAGGTAACTTAGTGTTATTCGAAATTTCTCCAGTTTCATGCAATTCGGAATGAGTTTGTTAACAAGACTTGATCAACCTTGTTAGTGGATTCCTTTTGATGAGCATGAGATGGATGAAACTAGAAAGCACAACCTTCTGTACCCTCTTTCTACTTTCTGTTATTTAGTTTAAATAAAGTAAAAATAGTATTTTCTCATGCATTTTCGATCTATCATGCAATATAAAAATACCCCGAAAATAAAAGTTCTCCAAATGCCCTGAAAATGGAATATGATTTTTTCTGGAATATTTGAGAATTTCTGGCACTTAGAACACAGCAGGAGGGGCAAGCACCTGGCCACGAGGGTGGAGGGTGCGCCCTACCCCCCTGGGCGCGCCCCCTGCCTCGTGGTCCCATGGTGGCTCTCCTCCACTTATTCCCGCACCCATATACTTCTTCTTCCTCCCACAAACACCAATATCCAGCTCAAGCACGAGTTCTAGCTCATTTTGCTGCGATTTTCGATCTCCTTGCTCAAAGCACCTCCCACAAAACTGCTTGGGGAGATTGTTCCTTGGTATGTGACTCCTCCATTGGTCCAATTAGTTTTTGTTCTAGTGCTTTATTCATTGAAAATTTGTGATGCCTAGGTGACCATGTTCTTGAGCTTGCATCTCAAATTTATATGGTTCCAAGTAGTTCTAATGCATGATATAGGCTCTAGGCACTTGTAAGAGTTGTTGCTATCAATTTTGTTGAGCTTGGTTCACTTTTGTTTGAAGTTACTAAAAATTTCAGAAATTTTTCAGAGGAAGAAATATGCTTAGGAAAATGTTCCAAGGTGGTTCTTCAAGGAAGCAAGGACCCAGGCTTGCAATGCGTGATGCTGACGAGGAGCCACCAAGGGATGCTCCAGTGCGGCCCTGTGAATGGCCTTCAGAAATTTTTATGGATCGAGCGGGAATCAAGGAAGAATTTAACACATATTTGCGTAACGCTGATCTTGTGAGCTTCGAGGCAGAGAAATGCCGCCAGTACCACTATCTCACTAGTACATTTGTGAGGAGGTTTGAATTTTCATCTTCACGTAATTCTCCAACTGTCCTGTTTGATCTTTATGAAAAATCTTATACCATGGACTTAGAGGATTTTACTTCTGCTTGCAAACTTCCACAATGGGGTAGTGTTAGTGAACCCCGTAAATCTGAATTTAGAAACTTTCTTGCTGGTATAACCGTGGGGGAATCTAGAGATATAGCACAAGCTACCATAGGGAGCATTCACTTTCCTGCTATACATTATTTTGCTCTCTTCATAGGTAGGTGCATAAATGGTAAAGATGAAGCATGTCATATGTGTGTGCCTGACATTAGTATTCTTAGGAGTGTTGTGTTAGGAGACAAATCTTATAATTTGGGAGCCATTGTTGCACGTAGGTTGCATCATAATAGATTTAATGGAGATTTCTTTGGAGGAATTTATGCAACCCGCTTAGCTGATTTTCTTGGTGTGGACGTTCGTGAGGATGATATTGAGTTGCCTCCTACTTATTTAGACTATAATTCTATGTTCTACCACCAGTTTGTCGAGAGGAATGAATCACCTCTCTGATATCGCTTAATCTTTGACAGATGTCATGCGGTCTGTATTACTCTCCCTGCTCCTGCCTTCTTTGATTATCAGGCAAAAGGAAGACATTTTATTACCAGAGAGGAGGCAGATGAGTACGAGAGGAGGGCGGAGGCAGCTCGCCGCCATGCTGCAGCTCAGGAGGCAATAACCGCAACATCTCAGTACGACCCCAGCTATATCTACGGGTATCCGCCTGGCCATCCTTGGCAATGAACCAACTTAGGCCAAAAGCCTAAGCTTGGGGGAGTACGTATTTCCCACCGACATTACATTTATGTTCACACACTCATTGCTAGATATCGGTGCTCATACTTTTTCACTATAATATCCATGCTAGTTTATTTTCTTTTTCCTGCTTTCTTCTTGTGTGTTTCATAAACTTTAAGAAAACCAAAAAAAATTAGTGTAGCTTTTAGTTAGTTTACTTTTCTTGCTATAGTAGTAATAATCAAAAAGAAAACCCAAAAAGATTTCCCATTCTTCTTTTGCTTGTTGGGAGCTTTCCCATGTAAATAGTTTTTATTTCTTTTCTTTTCTTTGGGGGTCGATAGGAGAAGACCATGATTAAATTGTTGAAGTGGCTCTTATATGCATTATTGTTGATTTAACCAAGAGCCCATATTGCCTTGTCTTATCTTGTTTATTGAATGCTCGCGAATTCCAGCTTAGTCCAATGCACGTGCACTCTTATTATTTTCACATCGTTCGGTCGTGCAAGTGAAAGGCAATTATGACAACATATGATGGACTGACTGAGATGAGAAAAGCTGGTATGAACTCGACCTCTCTTGTTTTTGTAAATATGATGAGTTCATCGTTCCTGATTCAGCCTATTATGAATAAACATGTTTGCAATGACAACTAGAGATCATAGTTGCTTATGCCATGCTTGATTAGCTATGAGTTATAATGGTTTACCTTGCGTGCCAACATGCTATTAAAATGGTTGTGATGTGGTATAGTGGGGTGGTATCCTCCTTTGAATGATTTAAGTGACTCGACTTGGCACATGTTCACACATGTAGTTGAAACAAATCAAGATAGCCTTCATGATATTTATGTTCATGGTGGATTATATCCTACTCATGCTCGTGCTCAATGTTCATTAATTTTAATGCATGTTCATGACCGTTGTCGCTCTCTAGTTGGTCGTTTCCCAGTCTTTTGCTAGCATTCACTTGTACTAAGCGAGAATACTGCTTGTGCATCCAATCCCTTAAACCCCAAAGTTATTCCAGCTGAGTCCACTATACCTTCCTATATGCGGTATCTACCTGCCGTTCCAAGTAAATTTGTATGTGCCGAACTCTAAACCTTCAAATAAACATTTTGTTTTGTATGCTCGAATAGCTCATGTATGAACTAGGGCTGTCCGTATCTTCCATGCTAGGCGGGTTATTCTCAAGAGGAGTGGACTCCGCTCCTCATTCACGAGAAAATGGCTGGTCACCGGGATGCCCAGTCCCATGCTTTATGCAAACTAAATCAAAATAATTGCAAACAAAACTCCCCCTGGGACTGTTGCTAGTTGGAGACACTCGTTGTTTCAAGCAAGTCATGGATTGATGCTTGTTGGTGGAGGGGGAGTATAAACTTTACCATTCTGTTTGGGAACCGCCTATAATGTGTGTAGCATGGAAGATATCGCCATCTCTTGGTTGTTATGTTGACAATGAAAGTATGCCACTCACAATATTATTTATCTCTATTTCAAAACCGAGCTCTAGCACCTCTACAAATCCCTGCTTCCCTCTGTGAAGGGCTTATCTATTTACTTTTATGTTGAGTCATCACCCTCTTATTAAAGAGCACTAGCTGGAGAGCGCAGCTGTCATTTGCATTCATTACTATTAATTTATATTGGGTATGACTATGACTGGATCTCTTTTACCATGAATTACAATGTCTAGTCAGTCCTTGATCTTTAAAGGTGCTTTGCATTTATGTTTTGCGGTCTCAGAAAGGGCTAGCGAGATACCATCTTGTTATATTATATCATGATTGTTTTGAGAAAGTTTTGTCATCTGAGATTTATTATTATGGCTCGCTAGTTGATTATGCTATTGATATGAGTAAACATGAGACCTAAGAGTTATTGCAAATGTGGTTAGTCATAATCTTTGCTGAAAACTTGAATGTTGGCTTTACATATTTGCAACAACAAGAGCAAACAGAGTTTGTAAAAGTTTTTCTTTTTTACTTTCAGTTTTTCAACTTAATTGCTTGAGGACAAGCAAAGGTTTAAGCTTGGGGGAGTTGATACGTCTCCGTCGTATCTACTTTTCCAAACACTTTTGCCCTTGTTTTGGACTCTAACTTGCATGATTTGAATGGAACTAACCCGGACTGACGCTGTTTTCAGCATACTTTCCATGGTGTTATTTATGTGCAGAAACAAAAGTTCTCGGAATGACTTGAAACTCCACGGAACGTCTATTTGGAAATAGTAAAAAATCCATGCAAAAGATGAAGACCAGGGGGCCCACACCCTAGCCACGAGGGTGGGGGGCGCCCCCCTAGGTCGCGACCCCTACCTCGTGGGCCCCCTGGAGCTCCTCCGACCTCAACTCCAACTCTATATATTTGCTTTCAGGGAGAAAAAAAACCAGAGAGAAGGATTCATCGCGTTTTACAATACGGAGCCGCCGCCAAGCCCTAAAACCTCTCGGGAGGGATGATCTGGAGTCCGTTCGGGGCTCCGTAGTGGGGGATTCGTCGCCGTCGTCATCATCAACCATCCTCCATCACCAATTTCATGATGCTCACCGCCGTGTGTGAGTAATTCCATCATAGGCTTGTTGGACGGTGATGGGTTGGATGAGATCTATCATGTAATCGAGTTAGTTTTGTTAGGGTTTGATCCCTAGTATCCACTATGTTCTGAGATTGATGTTGCTATGACTTTGCTATGCTTAATGCTTGTCACTAGGGCCCGAGTGCCATGATTTCAGATCTGAACCTATTATTTTTTCATGAATATATGTGTTTTCATGAATATATGTGAGTTCTTGATCCTACCTTGCAAGTCTATAGTCACCTACTATGTGTAATGATCCGGCAACCCCGAAGTGACAATAATCGGGACCACTCCCGGTGATGACCGTAGTTTGAGGAGTTCATGTATTCACTATGTGTTAATGCTTTATTCTGGTACTCTATTAAAAGGAGGCCTTAATATCCCTTAGTTTCCATTAGGACCCCGCTGCCACGGGAGGGTAGGACAAAAGATGTCATGCAAGTTCTTTTCCATAAGCACGTATGACTATATTCGGAATACATGCCTACATTACATTGATGAATAGGAGCTAGTTCTGTGTCACCCTATGTTATGATTGTTACATGATGAACCGCATCCGACATAATTCTCCATCACCGATCCATTGCCGACGAGCTTTTCATATATTGTTCTTCACTTATTTACTTTTCTGTTGCTACTGTTACAATCACTACAAAACACCAAAAATATTACTTTTGCTACAGTTACTTTTGTTACCGCTACCACTACTATCATATTACTTTGCTACTAAATACTTTGCTGCAGATACTAAGTTATCCAGGTGTGGTTGAATTGACAACCCGCTAATACTTGAGAATATTCTTTGGCTCCCCTTGTGTCGAATCAATAAATTTGGGTTGAATACTCTACCCTCGAAAACTGTTGTGATCCCCTATACTTGTGGGTTATCAGGCCCCCCCCCCCTCCTTGTCCAATTCGGACTTGGGGGAGGGGCGCGCGGCTGCCCCTTGGCCGCCTCTCCTCTTCCACCAATTGGCAATTGGGCCCATGAGGCCCAATAGCCTCCGGGGGGGGGGGGGTCCGGTAACCCCCCGGTACTCTGGTATATGTCCGATAACTCCCAAAACCATTCCGTTGTCCGAATATAGTCATCCAATATATCAATCTTCGTGTCTCGACCATTTCGAGACTCCTCGTTATGTCCGTGATCACATCCGGGACTCCGAACAACCTTCCGTACATCAAAACTCATAAACTCATAATATAACTGTCATCGAAACTTTAAGCGTGCGGACCCTACGGGTTCGAGAACTATGTAGACATGACCGAGACACGTCTCTGGTCAATAACCAATAGCGGAACCTGGATGCTCATATTGGCTCCTACATATTCTATGAAGATCTTTATCTATCAGACCGCATAACAACGTAAGTTGTTCCCTTTGTCATCGGTATGTTACTTGCCCGAGATTCGATTGTCGGTATCTCAATACATAGTTCAATCTTGTTAACGGCAAGTCTCTTTACTCGTTCCGTAATACATCATCCCGCAACTAACTCATTAGTTGCAATGCTTGCAAAGCTTAAGTGATGTGCATTACCGAGTGGGCCCAGAAATACCTCTCCGACAATCGGAGTGACAAATCCTAATCTCGAAATATGCCAACCCAACAAGTACCTTCGGAGACACCTGTAGAGCACCTTTATAATCACCCAGTTATGTTGTGACATTTGGTAGCACACAAAGTGTTCCTCCGGTAAACGGGAGTTGCATAATCTCATAGTCATAGGAACATGTATAAGTCATGAAGAAAGCAATAGCAACATACTAAACGATCGAGTGCTAAGCTAACGAAATGGGTCAAGTCAATCACATCATTCTCCTAATGATGTGATCCCGTTAATCAAATGACAACTCATGTCAATGGCTAGGAAACATAACCATCTTTGATCAACGAGCTAGTCAAGTAGAGGCATACTAGTGACACTCTGTTTGTCTATGTATTCACACAAGTATTATGTTTCCGGTTAATACAATTCTAGAATGAATAATAAACATTCATCATGATATAAGGAAATAAATAATAACTTTATTATTGCCTCTAGGGCATATTTCCTTCACGTATCACCTCCACTATCTTTTGCCTTTACTTATTTTAGCTCGATCTTTTGCTTTAGCTGAATAAAAGTTTAGTTTGATCCTTTCTCTTCGAGATTTTGCTTAGTGATCTATCCTTGTAATCGTGTGCGAGATACATAATAAAGTTTAGTTTGATTTTTTGCTTTGTTTACTTTTCATGTCCCAATAAAAAGAAAGAAAATAAATGAAAAAGATCATATGCTAATCTTATGGTAGGTAATGACACCACATAAGGAAAAGTATAAGTAGAAAATTTTATTAGAGATTGACAAACATAGCATTGGTCAATGATGCAACTCATGAAAGAATTAATAAGGGAAGAGAAGATTCACATACAAATACACTATCGTGGAAATCTTTTGTGATTGTGAGACCCCATCAGAATATTATATGCCAAAATTGTTGACGTTGGACAAGGAAGACAACTTAATGAACCCCATCTTTCAACATAGAAGTTATATTGTCATAGATCCTTCAACATGTGGTGCTTGCCCCCCATCTTTGCTAGCCAATAATTCTGCATTAAGTAGAGATACTACTTGTGCATCGAAAACTCTTAAACCCAAATTTTATTTTTAAGAGTCCACCATACCTACCTAAGGATTGAGTAAGATCCTTCAAGTAAGTTGTCATCGGTGCAATAAGGCAATAAAATTTGCTTCTAAAAGTGTGAGATCATTTAGTGTAAGAGAAACTTGAGCGTTGTACGAACTTGTGATGGTAAAGAATAAAAGCGACAGACTGCATAATAAAGGTTGCCATCAAAAGGGGAAATATAACGTGACGTTCTTTTGCACTAAGGGGTTGAGAATACAAACGAATAAGCGCATGGCAACCTCTACTTCCATCTGCGAAGGGCCTATCTTTTACTTTATGTATTTACTTTTATGCAAGAGTCAAAGTTTTGCTCTCTATTCATTTTTATTTTTCTCCTTTGGCAAGCATCATGTGGTGAGGAAAGATCTAGGCACATATGTCCAGTTGAATATGGGCAGTATGAGTTATTATTGTTGACATCACCCTTGAGGTGAATACGTTGGGAGGCAGAATTATAAGCCCCTATCTTTCTATGTGTCTGGTTGAAACGTTTTGCTCATGTGTATGCGGTGAGTGTTAGCAATCATAGAAGACTATATGATGGTTGAGTATGTGGACTTGCCTAATGGCTCCGACACGTGACCCTTCCTGAAAAGATGATGAATTGTAGTTGCAAAGTTGACTTAAAACATAGTTTGTTGGTTTCTAATAGAGTTTATGCTTTATACTTCGATAGTGTGATGAATTGCTACTTATTCATGAGAAGTCTATGATTAAAGTTCTATGATAAGTTTTATGTTTAATTTTGTTGGTGTTATAATAATTCACATGATGCTTCTATGTTCGTATTTTGTTTTTATCGACACCTCTCTCTCTCTAAGCATGCGGACATGTTTTTCGATTTTGGTTTTCGCTTGAGGACAAGCGAGGTCTAAGCTTGGGGGAGTTGATATGTCCATTTTGCGTCATGTTTTCCTACTGTTATTTATGATGTTTTTATGCATAATAATACTTTTTGGAGGAATTCTAATGCCTTTTCTCTCATAATATGCAAGGTACACACAAAGAGGGAGAATTCTAGCAGCTGGAAATTTAGACCTGGAAAAGCTACGTCAGACCACCTATTATGCACAACTCCAAATAAGCTGAAACTTCACGAGGAATTTTTATGGAATAAATGAGGAATATTGGAGCCAATAAGTACCAGAGGGGGCCCACTAGGTGGGCACAACCCACCCGGGCACCAGGGAGCCCAGGCGCGCCCTGGTGGGTTGTGCTCCCCTCGGCCCACCTCCGGTGCCCATCTTCTGGTATATAAGTCATTTTGACCTAGAAAAAATAAGGAGAGGACTTTCGGGATGGAGTGCCGCCGTCTCAAGGCGAAACTTGGGAAGGAGCACTTTTGCCCTCTGGCGGAGCGATTCCGCCGGGGGAACTTCCCTCCCGGAGGGGGAAATCATCGTCATCATCATCACCAACAACTCTCCCATCTTGGGGAGGGCAATATCCATCAACATCTTCAACAACACCATCTCCGCATAAACCCTAGTTCATCTCTTGTGTTCAATCTTTGTACCGGAACTATAAATTGGTGCTTGTGTGTGACTAGTAGTGTTGATTACATCTTGTAGTTGATTACTATATGGTTTATTTGGTGGAAGATTATATGTTCAGATCCAATATGCTATTTAATACCCCTCTGATCTTGAGCATGTTTAGTTTATCACTTGTGAGTAGTTACTTTTGTTCTTGAGGTCACGGGAGAAATCTTGTTGCAAGTAATCATGTGAACTTGATATGTGTTCGATATTTTGATAGTATGTATGTTGTGATTCCCTTAGTGGTGTCATGTGAACATCGACAACATGACGCTTCACCATATTTGGGCCTAAGGGAATGCATTGTGGAGTAGTTATTAGATGATGGGTTGCGAGAGTGACAGAAGCTTAAACCCTAGTTTATGCGCTATTCCGTAAGGGACTGATTGGATCCAAAAGTTTTTTGCTATGGTTAGAATTTATTCTTAATAATTTTCTTGTAGCTGCGGATGCTTGCGAGAGGGTTAATCATAAGTAGGAGGTTTGTTCAAGTAAGAACAGCACCTAAGCACCGGTCCACCCACATATCAAATTATCAAAGTAGCGAACACGAATCGAACCAACATGATGAAAGTGACTAGATAAAATTCCCGTGTACCCTCAAGAACGCTTTGCTTATTATAAGAGACAGTTTTGGCCTGTCCATTCCTCAAAAGGATTGGGCTACCTTGCTGCACTTTTCTTACTACTATCATTACTTGCTCGTTACAAACTACCTTGCTATCAAACTACTCTGTTACTTACAATTTCAGCACTTGCAGACATTACCTTGTTGAAAACCACTTGTCATTTCCTTCTGCTTCTCGTTGGGTTCGACACTCTTAATTATCGAAAAGGCTACAATTGATCCCATATACTTGTGGGTCGTCACTTGACAAGCAGTTTCTTAAGATCCTCTCTATCTTTACAAGCAAGAAAGTCCCTAGCTATATCTCCATTCATAACATAACCCTCAGGTAAATCAGGAAGTTCATATCTAGTAGAGCTAGTCTTATTAGGTGTTTCAAAGTTTCCAGTTTCAATAATTTTATCAGTTTTCAGAAATATCATCACTTTCATCATTCTCAATATGTTTAGCTCTAGCAAGTTGTTCACCAAGAAATTCACCCAGTGGCACGGCATTATCAAGCAAAGTAGTAGTATCATCAGAAGCATCATGCATAGCAGAAGTAGCATCATCAATTACTTGCGACATATCAGAATCAATAGCAGGTGTAGGTGTCGCAAGCTTACTCAAAACAGAAGGTGAATCAAGTGCAGAGCTAGATGGTAGTTCCTTACCTCCCCTTGTTCTAGAGGAAAAAATCTTGGTTTTGGTATCTTTCAAATTGTTCATAGTGATCAACAGATATAAATCCCAAGTGACTCAGAGAATAGAGCTATGCTCCCCGGCAACGGCGCCAAAAAAGGTCTTGATAACCCACAAGTATAGGGAATCGCAACAGTTTTTGAGGGTAAAGTATTCAACCCAAATTTATTGATTCGACACAAGGGGAGCCAAAGAATATTCACGAGTATTAGCAGCTGAGTTGTCAATTCAACCGCACCTGAAAGACTTAATATCTGCAGCAAAGTATATAGTATCAAAGTAATATGGAAGTAACGGTAACAGTAGCAGTCTCGTAGTGATTGTAATAGCAGTAGCAACGAAAGTAACTTAGCAAAGATCAATGAGACGATCTCGTAGGCAATGGATCGGTAATGATATATGTCAGATGATATTCATCATGTAGCATTCATAACCTAGGGTGACATAGAACTAGCTCCAATTCATCAATATAATGTAGGCATGTATTCCGTATATAGTCATACGTGCTTATGGAAAAGAACTTGCATGACATCTTTTGTCCTACCCTCCTGTGGCAACATCAGTCTCAGAACATAGTGGATACTAGGGATCAAACCCTATCAAAACTAACTCGATTACATGATAAATCTCATCCAACCCATCACCGTCCAGCAAGCCTACAATGGAATTACTCACGCACAGTGGTGAACATCATGAAATTGGTGATGGAGGAAGGTTGGTGATGATGATGGCGACGAATTCCCCTCTCCAGAGTCCCGAACGGACTCCAGATCAGCCCTCCCGATGAAGAACAGGAGATGGCTGCGGCTCCGTATTGTAAAACGCGATGAATCCTTCTCTCTGATTTTTTTCTCCCTGAAAGTGAATATATAGCGTTGGAATTAGAGTTGAAGGAGCTCCAGGGGGCCACAAGCCTGCAGGGTGCGCCCAGGGGGGTGGGCATGCCCCTAGGGCTTGTGGCCTCTGGGTGGCCCCCTCTGGTTGATTCTTGCGCCAATATTTTTTATATATTCCAAAAATATTCTCCGTAAATTTTCAGGTCAATCCGAGAACTTTTATTTCTGCACAAAAGTAACACCATGGCAATTCTTCTGAAAACAGCGTGAGTCCGAGTTAGTTCCATTCAAATCATGCAAGCTAGAGTCCGAAACAAGGGAAAAAGAGTTTGGAAAAGTAGATACGATAGAGACGTATCACCGGCCCAGCCGGATGCAGGGCGCGTTGCCTCGAGGACCGAGCACGTCAGTGATGTCGTGGTTGCCCTCCCAACGCCCATCAACACCACCTACTGGGACTGCCGCAGTCCATCTGTCCTCCTCGGCCCAGACTCCAACTCCGATGATGAGTCATTTGACGAGGAGGTGGAGGAGGTCGTCGTCCTCTCAAATGACGAGCCGGAGGTGCGGATGGTTGCACCGGTCATCGCCGCTGTGGAGGGTGACCGGAACCTACCCATTGATGTGGACGAGCTGCCAGATCTGCCTGAAGCCATCTTCATCATGCAAGAGGTTGAGGAGGAGGGTGCGGCGCCGGCAGTACAGGAGGTCAAGAAGAAGAAGAGGGCAGCCGTGAAGAGGACTATCGTTGTGGAGGTGCACCACTCCGAGCGCCTGAAGATGCTCAAGAAGGAGTAAAGACAAGGATGCCGATTAAGAAGATAAGGTCTGCAGATGATACTTAGGTATGTTGTTATATCACATCATATAAGTTAGAATTATGATGCTGCTGTTAGCCAGGTATGCTGCTATATGACAGCATATAAGTTATAACTATTTTGGACATGCTATGGTTAGGTGTGCTACTATATACAACACATCAGTTATCTGTAATTATGTGGTTTGCAAGCTGAACAATGTATGATGTTGGTCTGCAACTATTGCATTGCTCTGCTTAAAATGTTGTTGTGACCTGCTACTATTGTTGCATTGCATTGCTTTGTTTGTTTCTATGTGCATGTGGATGGATAGGTTGATAGAGCAATATGTAACACCTACAATAAATAGCATTCTGTAGGTACATATGCCACATTCTGCAAACAAATAGCCAGAGACAAAAATTCAGTTATCTCACTTAGTTAACTAAAAATTTTGCAAAGTTTAGTAATCTAACTTAGTTAACTCAGTTAGTTAACTTAAACTTGAGCAAAATTAAGTTAACTGAAATTGGTATATGGACTGAAAAAAATACAGTTATCTGGCAACATTCAGTAAACTCAGACAACAATTCAGTTGATTGTACACATATTCACTTAACTGCATTTGTATGTAGTTAACTGAACACAAATTCAGTACTAGTGTAAATAAATTAAGTTAACTGAACACAAATTTAGTTAACTGAACACAAGTTCAGTTAACTATAGACAAATTAAGTTAACTGAACCCATATTTAGTTATATGAATCTATATGCAGTAAACTGAACCCAACTTCAGTTAACTGAATCTATATGCAGTAAACTGAACCCAAATTCAGTTAACTGCATACAAATTTAGTTAACTAAGAACAATGATAACAAATTAGGGCATCAAATAATCCAGTCGACACCAAACCACTTAAACAAGTACACTGACCCAAACAACTTCAAACGGTCAATCAAATGTGGGCCACACCAAATTTAACAAGTCCACTCATACTAGTTCACTAAATTAAACAAGTCGACTGATACAACTTCATTACAACCATTACAACAACAATGGATCACTCAATTTCATCTAGCATCTCCCTAACCTTCCTTATCTTGCACTTGGTGCCTTCCTTATGCTTGAATAAGTCACCAACCATGTACTCTAGCTTCTTCTTCTCTTTCTTCAACTGCTCCCTCTCTTGCATCATCTGGTCCCTCTCTTTCTCTGCCTTAGCCCTGACCACCTGATGAATGCTAGTGGTAGATTTATCAGACAACTTCTTCTTCTCAAGCTCTTGCTTTAGGTCGAAAAGAGCAAGCTGTGTGCTTCCCAATTGGGCAATGGCCTCTCCTTTTCTGCAACCATCTTAGCAAAATCTACCTTAAAAAGCTAAGATCTTTTTCCATCTGTTCCTTCTGTCCTAATATCTTATAGTTTTCTTCAGCATTGACAACATTTTGCCTGAGCCTTAGCTTAACCTCATCTTCATACATGTCCCAGAGTCTAGCTAGACTCATCTTCAATTGAGGAGGCCACTCTGGGTCAACCCAGTGCACATAGCTGCATTTACCCCCTTCCTAGAAATCAATAGAACAATGAATTAACTGAGTTAATTCAGTTAAATGACACTAGATTCAGTTAAGTGAGTTAATTCAGTTAACTGACACCAGATTCAGTTAACTGCATTTTTTTAATCAAGTAACAGTAGATTCAGTTAACTAAACTAACATAAGACTACATATTGGACAATCTCAATTATTTAAAGTATAGACAATCTTCTTACGGCACTGTGGCAAAGAACAAAACTATGAATGGCACAAATGAAGTTGATGCAAATCACATATCCACTTAAATGCCAAAAAGATGTACACTAAATATGGCACTACCATCTACATCTAGAACTATTCACTAATGTGGTAAATGAATCTGAAGTATGGCACTCAACCGCACATCTGAAAAACTACTAACCTTTTGTGCACAACCTAGGAATCTTCTTCCACTGTCCACATACTAAAAGGCCACAAACCTCTCAACTATGGCTTGGTGTTCACATCTAGCAAGTAGATCTGCAGCAAGGCCGCTCCATTCAGAGCAGACAATGGTGGGGCGAGCCTAACATAAAATCTGGTCAAAAAACCCCCATTTTGCCTAACCCTAGATGCCAGATGTGAAGGGAGAAGAGCTCACCTGACCGCTGACAGAGTCGCCGCCCGACGATGAGGAGCTGGATCCCTCACTCCAGGAAACCATGACGGCTGCTGGACAGCGGCGGTGAGCTGTGTTGGATGGCGGACGCGATGAGTAGGGAAAGAGGGGAGCAGAGAAAGAGAGGGGGCTGACGAACAGGGTTGTCTGGAGTGGGGGGGGGGGGCAACGACCGGAGTCAACCTAATCAGACATAATTATTTCAGGTGATTGTACTGCGGGTTGATTACAAGCAACAGGAGGTTTTTTTTTTTGCAAATATGCGCGCGCTGGCCGGCCCGGGCTGGCCTAGTCCAGTTGTCGCTCTGTGATTGGTCCAGGACAAAACTTGCACATTGGTTGCAAGTTGTAGGACTGAGTAGGTGCATTTTGCAAGTTGTAGGACTAAATCATCACATCCTGGACAAGCTCTAGGACTTGTAGTGCTTTTACCTCTTTTATTTTGTTTTTATCTAACGACATAAGCATCATTGCTTAGGGCATCTTCAAAGCGGACCCTCAAACCGCCCACAAGCGTTCGGATCGAGCCATTCAGACCGAGTTTGTCATCCAACGGCATCCTACATTGGTCCACGGACCAGCCCAGACATCTGTTTTTTCGCAAACCGAAAGCAAACCAGGGAGCTTTGTGGGAGCTGGCCATCCAAAGATATCCGCATACATTTCAAAATGCATTTCAACATACGGGACGAATTACATGCAAATCAGATGATTTTCGTACAAATGAGATGAAAATATGTACATTTCAGACATATTTTAACTAAACTATACCAGACTAGATAAAACCGGATCTCCACTCCCACAACATGTCTTCTCTATGTCCGGCAGCCAGCTCATCAGACAGTCGTGAGCCCCAAAGGGATATGCTTTCGTGAGAGGGAAAGAATACCCCTCCCCTGCCACCACGCAACACAGACCAGGGTTTGTTTTGGGGGGAAGACAATGACGTGGCCTACCCCCAAGAGGGCAAGTCACCGATTGAGCAACCCGGCGACGCAGTGGCCTTCGTGGGACCTAAGCGTCAGCGGGATCCCATGATCTACTGTTTCTAGCTATCCGCGGTGGCCACGGAAGTGTCAGCCTCCACGAACATGGCTTCTTACCCCATCCGCCTGACGTGTTGCCTCCATTACCCACGACGGATTTGCCGAGAGACGGATGTTGGCCAGCCTCGACGTGCGAGGAGGGGATGGAGATGTCGGTGGCGCCGGATCCGAAGGGTTTGCCGGCAAGCCAGCCTGTATCAGGCTGGCTCGTCGGGCAACCCAGACTGCTGCAATGTCGGAGAACTCCTGCTTCTACTCGCCGGAGGCCATGGCTGGTGTTGTACAAGGAGGAGATTGAGAGGCGAGGTGAGGTGTGGTTATAGCCCGGCGCTTGGCCACGTCTATATAGCGGGCGGATGCAAGGAGCCAGCCCGAGAGGTGTTTAATGCCGGCCATCACAGGAACGGACGTGTGGTTCTCGGGGCACCGGAGTAATGCGGGGAGAAGGCATGCGCAGCGGGCAGTGCTCTCGGCCGGCGAGTTTCAATGCCAGCTCCAGCGAGTGGTTGCGCCCACTCTGAGCCGGCATGAATGCGGGCAGCTGGCTTCAGGTTAGAATGCGCGTGGGCGCGATTGAGGGGGTTTTGGTGAGGCAGGACAGTCAGAAGCGGACGTGACAACGGTCCGGACGCCTCCAAAGCCCCCCTGTTTTTTTTCAATTTGCGGGAAAAGGACATCTGAACTGTTCGACGAACCAATACAAGCCCGCGTTAGATGACAAAACACATCTGAACCGCATGGTTTGAATGGTTATGAGTGGCTTGAAGGTCGATGTTGGAGATACCCTAAGCTGCTTTAGAAGGGGGAAGGAATGTAACAAGACGAGCACTGAAGAAGTGGCAGCAACGCAAAGACCATGCAGTAGCAAAGAAGGCACAAGCTGATACACGAACTCTCTTCTTCCTCGCTGATTTTTGTGCTTTTTCTTGAGGCTGTACGGAATTCTCCCTTACCTAAGTAATAGAGGGTGTGAAACTCATTGCAAAAGAGGGTAAATCAGCCACTTTAAGATTACCGTCTGGGGAGGTTCGTTTAGTATCCCAAAACTGCTTAGCAATAGTCGGACAAGTGGGTAATGATCAAAAATGAAAAAAAAGAAAGCATTGCCTTCTTTACTATATCTTGTATTTATCGTACTTTTGCCTTGGGGGTCTCTTCCTCATTTAACAAATGTCTCCCATTCTACATGTCAATACTGACAACAATGAAATTTCTAGTAAAAGGAAAATCCATCGACTTTATAAGTTGTGAGGGTTCAAGTCCCTCTATCCCCAAATCCTCTTTTATTCCCTAACTATACGATATTATTATTATTTATCCTCTTTTTTTTCTTTTTATCAATGCAATATTCCTCGCTTCTTTCTCTCATGCAAAACCGTGCATGAGACTTTCATCTCGCACGGCTCCTAAGTGATAAAAGAAAGAAGAACTCGTCTTCTCTTTTTTTTTATTCCAGGGTTTCTCTGAATTTGGATGTTACCACTTAGCAGGTCTTTTTTTTTCTCTGCCAGGAACCAGATTTGAACTGGTGACACGAGGATTTTCTGCGAGCCAAGGTAAGATCGGCTCGGGATCATGGGACCCTTTTCTATCAGATAGGAGGGGCTCTTGTACAGGGCTATAGTATCATATTTTTAATGCTCTCTAATTCTACCAGAATTCCTATAAGAATTTGTTAGGAGTAAATTCCTTGAACTGATTGATCCATGGCCTTAGGGCGGAATCCCTTTTTGACTCTGTACCCTTGATTCCACTATGGTTATTGATCAATAGTAGAATAATCCCTTGTAATTCATCCTTGTATTGTTTGTTGGATTAGGTCTAACTTTCTTGACCAAACTGTGAGCGCGGAACTTTACGAGATGAAATAGGGACGGGGATCGTCAAAATAAGCAAAATAGTATTTCTACGTAAAACACCCATATGGGGGATTTCAATCCGGATGAGTTGTGGTTAGGGGTGAAATGCCACTCGAACCCAGAGCTAGCTGGTTCTCCCAGAAATGCATTGAGGCGCATCATTTTCTCGAGCCGTATGAGGAGAAAACCTCCTATACGTTTCTAGGGGGGGCGTTGTTTATCTGTATCTATCCCAATAAGCTGTCTATCGAATCGTTGCAATTGATGTTCGATCTCGAAGAGAAGGAAGAGATCTTCAAAAAGTAGATTTTTATGATCCACTAGCAGGTTTCTTCGGAAAACTCTATCTA
Organism: Aegilops longissima; assembly: GCA_021605205.1. Lineage (NCBI taxonomy): Eukaryota > Viridiplantae > Streptophyta > Magnoliopsida > Poales > Poaceae > Aegilops > Aegilops longissima. Next base: position 58,864,554 of record CM038680.1, read on the forward strand.
TTCTGGTGTGGATGGCAAGCAGGCCTATATTTCTTGTGGTGTGAGCCTCTCCTGTGATTATAGTCTTGTTCATATTCGTTGGCAATAATCGATAATTCTAAACACATGGGGTATCTTGCCTAACTAAGCTATTCCATTAATCCCGTAAAATTTCCCCCGTGTGTGTAGCATTGCTCGGCAATAATTTCTACGGTTATAGATGCCGTACTCTCTCCCCAGCAAATGTCCCACTAGTCCGCCCCATGAATGTCAGGGTGGGCCCCCTTCCCTCCCAATTAACTGTTAGTACTAGTAACAATAATTTTGGTGGTGTTTCGTTCTCTAGTCTTAGGATTTTTTTAGTCCCAACTAAAAAATCCCTCCTTGTTTGTTTTCAGAGACTAAAAAGTTCTTAGTCCCTTTCTAAAGATTATTAAATGACCATATTACCTCTAGTATATAGAAAAATAACAATCAAACAACAACATGGGATGGCGGGCCAATGGGTGCATGAAGGGGCATTGTTGGAAAAGTCTCAAAAAGTCCCAAAAAGATTCTCCTTGAAAGTCTTCTTCATTTAGTCTCAAATGCTTAGTTTAGTCTCTAAAAAGTCCTTCTCTGATAAAAAAGTTTCTAAAAAGGATTCTTTCTAGTCCCTATAAAAAAGTCTCTGAAAACAAACACCCCTTTTGTAAAATTGGATCCTAGATGTAACAATAATTGTCAGTTTACACACAAGTAAGCAGAGGCCTGACAAGACAAAAGCGACGACGTGGGGCCTTGTTGACAAACCTGAGAAAAATGTACTACTCCCTCCGTTCCCAAATAATTGTCTTTCTAGCCATCTCAAATGGACTACAACATACGGATGTATGTAGACATGTTTTAGAGTGTAAATTCATTCATTTTGCTCTGTATGTAGTCATTTGTTGAAATTTCTAGAAAGACAATTATTTAGGAACGGAGGGAACAGAAGAGAATCTTCTCTTCCTGCGCGCGGCATGCAAGACGACGACGTGCCGGAGACTCTTCGTCGGTCGTCGACCGACTATTCGACTGCATGTCTTCTCGCCGGTCAAAGGTGTCGCCACTCACCAGCCTTGACTAACCGTAGAAATTTGGTCATACCAAGATATATGCAAGGTTAATACTCCCTCTGTTTGAAAATATTTGTCATTAAAATGGATGTATCTAGATGTATTTTAGTTCTAGATACATCTATTTTGATGATAATTAATTTCGAACGAAGGAAGTATCGACCAGACGGACGGTCTATAAATACAAACGGGCCTTCTTCGACCAGCAAGCATCACAGCAGGACGTACAAAGCTAGCTGCCTCTCATCAACATGGCGTGCCAAGCTCCAATCATCAACATGGCGTCCCTGGGCAGCAGAGCTGCCGGCCGTCGTCGTCCCACGGTGCTCCAGCAGATCGCTCTCTTCGTCGTCGTCGCGGCGGTTATTATGAACAGCTCCGCCTGCGTCGGAGCCGCCGGCCACGACGCCGCCGTAGTAGGTCAGTCGACAGAGTCCAGTTGATTCCCTTCAAACTGTGTTCCTTCATTTCCTCAACATTTCTACAACTGATTAACTAGTTATATATGATGCCCTGCTGAATAACGTTCATGGTTTCCCGTCCAGGCACTGACCCTAACCACCCTGCTTTCCCGTCGCCGCCTGGTAAATCCTACACCGGCGGCCGTGGGTGCCGTACAATTTACGGATGTCGTGATGTACCACCGGCGGGTGGCCAGCCCTAATTACGCCCGCGCACGGACCAATCTGTCAAAATAATGCAAGGATCGATCGACATATGTAGCTGAACGGCGACCTAGATGCATATACTATATGCATGCGTGCCTCTTATACACGAGCAAAACCGTATCATGATGTACTCGTAGTACTCGAACAAAACTGGATTACTGCGTGTCTGGATTTTGATGTGAATCCGTATGGTCAACTTTTGTGAAGATAAAATTATGTTTGGTTCGGAATTTACACACGTGTATCGCTGGATAATGAATAAATTCAATTTGTGATAAAGTCAGGTACTCAATTTGCATGTGCTCACCTCATCCCCACATTTGACGCACGTTTGTGGATCAAGCGATTTCCCACCAGCCGCGAGCCCGCGAGTGCTCGCCTTGTCCCTCGGTCATTTTGCCCATGGATCAAACAGGGTAGCGTCGCAGTGTGCTAGGACCACTGCCTCTTCTTCCGGCGAGGGACCGGACCGCGGCCTACTCCCGTGATCGGCGGTCTTGGAGCACAACATGCACTCCTCGCTCGGTAACCATGGACTCATCTCCCAATCGGGAGTGGATATACAAATCCAACACCTGCGTTTAAATTCTCATGGAGACGAATTTAGCTTCTTACTTATTTTTTAGGACCAGACTTTTTTGATACTCACATATTTATCATTAAAGACTAGGCTCGGTGCGTAACTGAGATTAAAAATCCTAGTACTCATACTTAAAAGGCTATATGCATGCCTATTTGGTGCAGAGACTGGGGAAGTGAAATTCTCCCCCAATTTTTAGACCATCATCACATCCTACAGATACTACTCCACGCACCCCTCGGCCGCCCCTGCCTAGGGCGACGCGAGGGCGGTATCCTCACCAGCAGCCGCCGCCGTCATCCATCTCTCCCCACCCGCCACCGCCTAAAGATGCCGCCGGGCAAAGCCTGTGTGGTTGACGGCGGCGGCGAGGCCCATCTCTCGCGGTTGGGCGACAAGACCTGATGGCGGCCGACGGCGTCCTGGTCCGATGCGCATCTGGGTGTACAGCATCGGGACTCGGCGAGTGATGGTCATCGGTGTTGGTTAAGGTCCGTCTTGTGGCGGTGCTCGCCGGCCAGATCGAGGAGATTCGGTGCTTGAGGCCATGACCAGGATGGGGTCGCTGGCCTCGGCCAGATCTGGCTGTGGCTGGTGGCTGGACGTGTCCGTGATGTCCGGTGGCTGGCCACTGGCCATGGTCACCGGGTTGTGGACGACGCGGTGGCGGGTGCGGCACGTCGGCAACTGGGCGGATCTTGACGGGTTCTTCTGATCATGTCGGGATTCAACCCTTGTCTTGGTCCTTATACCGCGGGCAACTTCGACGGAAACCCTAGATCTCATTGGGATCGAGCGATGGCGGTGTTTTTGGGTCATAGTCCCTCTTGAGGGCATCGTGTCTGGAGTTTTCTTCGGTTGAAGGGAATAGCGACGCCAGCGACGCACGGCCTGGTGGCGCGGCTGCCGATGAAAATCGCGCCGGCTACGGTCGTGGCAGACGATGAGGACGTCTCAGATGTTGTTTCCTTGTTGAGGCATTGTTGTTGCAGCTTGCGTCATCATGCTCAGGATGCTTCGGGGGAAACCCCAGATCTGGGTCTCCTGGATCGAATGAGGCCGGCACCTTTGGTGTCCTTCTCCCTTCTGGGGGCATCGTTTTGGAGCAAGTGCTGGTTGAAGGGGACTAGAGGAGGAGCAGTGTTGCATCTACCGCAAGTTCGGCGGTGGATCTCAGTGGCATGGCACGTGTGGATCGATACGTGCAAGATGGTGGTGTTGTCTGGCGCCATGGTGGTGTTGACGGCAGGCCTAGCAAGGTCGATGTGTCAGTGTATGCTCTGAAGATGGACCGGTGGAAGACAGCGATGGCGGTCTTCGTGAGTGCGCCGGACCGGTGTGTGCCCCAGCAACGTTGCTTGGTTGGGGCCTCTGGGTTTTGAAATTAGGATTTGGTGTGATGTTTGTTTGGTATTAGGCTCGGACTATCGGCACCCCTTCATCTAGTGGATAGGAGTAGCGACAAATAGTGCTAAGATGGTGGTTTCAGACTACCTGATGTATTACTTTATTAGGTCTTTATGATTAATTAATAAAATGGTTGCATGCATCGCTCAGATGCAGAGGCTGAGGGGCATCCTTTTTTCTGTTTTTTTAGAAAAATATAAAACAAATAGAAATGCAATCCTGTCAAAAAACCGGTTTGGCATAAATCCAAATATATCTCTTAGGAAAGAGTTTTAGTCTAGTGGCTTGAGTATTGTCCAAGCTTACAGAAAGGCTATAGCTAGGTTCCATGATGTCCCTATAAATAAACGACCTCTATCCTGTTTGTCCTATATATAGTTACACACAAAGGAAAGCAAATATCCACGTGACAACTCAACCATGTGAAAAAGATAGAAACATATTGTTATCCACTATAAGTGCATCATTAGCAAATCTTGTCGGGCTAGCATTGTGAGTCTTCGTATTGAAGACATGGCCTGATTCGAGAAGATAAATGGCATCCTCTTCAACATCTCCACAAGGTGCATAAACAAATTTGGAGTAGTCTGCGCTGATGAAGAGTGCTCGGCCGCCTCCAGGGCCATTAGCCATTGGTATCCATTTGCGTGTGTTAACATCGGCCATAAATACATCAACCTGGCGAGTGGACATGGTATAATCCGGAAGTATACGCGTGTGTGCCTTCACCATGAACAGCTCCTCGCATGACTGGACTAGGTGCCAACTATTGATTTCATTAATGTGGTCATAATATGTGCAGTTCAGATAATTGTGGTTCTTTTCACCATCGTCATCATCATTTGCCATTGTTGGCTGGTCTTGATCAAAATCATCGACCACCCCATAATCAGCCCCAGATTTCACATCCACCGCCACCTCCAACTTCTCGTCTTCCCCATTGTCCTAATCATCTGCAGCCACGTCAATAGCTATGACATCTTCCTCCTCCCCCACAACATCGTCATTGTCATCATCACTGTCTCTATCATCGTCATCAAAATCAGACGCCGGCCACCAATCATAATCAAAGTAATCGAGTGGTTGCCGAATCACACGCCTTCCAATGGTAACCATGGGCCTCCCATCCTCATCCAACCCTAGATCAAAGGAGATGTGGTCCTCAGCCTTAGTGATGCCATAGAGTTTGTCTCCGGAGAAGGCAATGTCAACGATATAAATATATGGTTCTGCTTGTGGTTCTGGCAGCCACACACCCTTTCCTGGTATAATTACGATTAGCGGATGATTCTTGTTGGTGGTGGTGACCATGATGAAGTCACGGGCGGTGGACCGCATCCGAAACTTGAGGACGTGGTAGGCACGGTGGAGGACTGCATCAAGCTCAACTAGTAGAAAAAGGGTCTTCTGTCCCGGTTGGTGAGGGCCTTTTGTCCCGGTTTTTGAACCAGGACTAAAGGGTCGTTACTAATGCCCTAGCCCTTTAGTCCCGGTTCTTACATGAACCGAGACAGATGGGCCTCCACGTGGTCGGTGCGCCGAGCCCAGGCAGGAGGGCCTTTGGTCCCGGTTGGTGGTGGCACCAACCGGGACCAAAAGGCATCCACGCGTCAGCATTTCAGGGGCTGGGGTTTTTGTTTTTTTAAGTGGTGGGGGGGGGGGGTGGGGGTTTTGGGGGGTTAATTTAGGTGTTTCATATATTATGTTAGCTAGCTAATTAATAGAGAGAAATGTCCTCTCTTATGTCCGTGCTTGGTCCACGCTACGTACTATACATAGAGAGGCCCTCGACACGCTAGCTAGTAAGAAAATGAAGGAAACCATTAAGTACAGAAGTTCGTCATGCATACCGAGAGAAGTAATCGACCTCTCCTTCTCCGAGAGATTGGTCGAACAACAAGTTTTCGTATTATCTATCCGACGCTACTAGCTACATACATATACAATATGTAAGATCTCTTACAATCCCTAGCATTTGAAATCAACTTCCACATGGTATTCTTCGGCTTTATTGATGACGTGGTCAAGAAAGAATCCCGCCAATTCCTCTTGAATTGCTTTCATGCGATCTTGTGGTAGGAGTTCATTCCGCATCTGCCACGTCTAATTTGAAGAAGGGGGTTAATACATATATATGAATGAAACTCAACAGAAATGATGGTGTAATAAAATGAAATTGTGAATATTATTGCTTACGCACTTCATATTGTCTTTTAGAGTAGCCTCGCTTATTTTTCAAAGTCGCGTTGTAGATGAACTCACACACGTAGTATCCACAGTAATCATTCTCGTGTTCCTGCCACAAGCACTTTATGAGAAATAGAGGTCAATCAAACTGATAATGAAGCATTATAAATGGCATTGATGAAAGTATAGCTATAGAATCAACGGGAGATGCGCCCAACTAGCTAGCTAGTAGTACTTACTTTCGGGTATGTATATCGCAGCTCCTTCGGCAGTCCCGGAGCTTCTGCGGTGAACTGTTTCCAAACCCTGCAAGACAAAGAAAATTATTATTATTACTTGAGATATCAGGAAATGAACAAAAAGTTGCCGATATGGTGCGATGATGATCGATTGAACTTACTTGTTGAGCATTTTAGTCATGTCCGCATAGGTTTCGGGAACTTTTCGTTTCGAGTCTAAGACGGTTACTAGTCCCCGCTCAAGCTTAATCTCCAGAAGAACATAGTGGAAGCTGCGCACGCATGCATAACTCATCAATTACATTACTATAACCTCGCTCGAGTAATAAGGGAAACTGAATATGCACACGACAGTAACACTCACTCCAAGTTGTAAGGAAAGAGTATTAAATCTTTGTTTTGATTTTTGAGCAACGATTATAGCAAGTTGGCCTCGGCCTCTTTGGCATTCTTTTTAACCTGAAATTCATCTATGATATTTGTGTTAATGAACCCAATATCATACATTTCTGCTTTTATGCACTCGACGATCTTCAATCTGCATAATATAGTGAGGATAATTATAAATACATGCAATGAAAGAGCTGAGCTATATATAGAGACTTAATGACAGAAGTAGTACTTACATACAGTAGCAAGTGACCGTTAATTTATCGAGGGCCTTTTGATTGAAGAACTGGAAGAAATCCTCAAATGGAACATGCAACCGATCAGTTCTAACGAGGTCGTGCTCCTCTTTAATTCTCAGATACAAAGTATTCGTCCCCCCAGACTCTCTGCAGGTTTTCATGTACCGATTATGGAATCTTCGCATCATCGTTGTTAGAGATTTTTCATCTTTGACGAGAGGCTTCCCGTACTCGTATCTGTGTTCGTCCACCTCCAAGAAATCATAATGTACATCGTCGGGCAGGTAATCTCCAAGATTGCTATAACCTGGCACCATCCCCGGAGCATTAGCGACGATGTCTCTAGACACATTGAGCGGGGGGCACGATTGCTTTGCTTGTTCGCCGAGCTGGGCAATTTTTTTCCCAGCTACTCGTTCTTTTAACCTTTGATCACTGACAGTACTTCCCGACCGCTCCGCTTCGAGATATGCCTTTTCAGTAATGCGCTCATAGTTGGTTTTCGGCGGAGACTTTGGTGGTTTCCTCAGGGCATCGATAGTGCACTTTGCTTTCACCGGATCTACCTTCTCCTCCGGAGGTGGATGTCTCTGCGCTTTCAACCCTTCAAAGAAGTCCTTCACTTCGGTCCGCACGATCTTCTTGTTTTCCTCCATGATCATCTCGTACGGTAACTTCTCTAGAGGCTTGAGAGGTGGACCGTATCTGTATTGCCTCCCGCCTCTGGCTATACTGCTAGACGCCGGAGCAAACGGAGCGGTTGTGGATGTCTTCTTTCGTGCTGGCTTACGAGGCGGAGGAGAAGGACTACGACGCGTCGGAACAGCCGGGGCGGCAGCGGGTCTCTTCCGCCCTTGCTCAAGTAGGCGGAGAAGGAGGAGGCTGCTGGCTGCTCGGCCGCGCGGCGCAGCAGGAGAAGGAGGCGGAGTGCCGCCACGCCGCCGGAGAAGGAGGCTGAGTGCCCTGATCGCCACTTTCGCCAAGGAGGAGGCGGTGGAGGAGGCGGAGTGCCCTGACTCACGGGAGGAGGAGGAGGAGGAGGAGGAGGAGGCGGAGGCGTCCAGTTCGGAAGGTTGATGAGCTCCTTCCGCCATAGGCATGGAGTCTTCAGAGAGAACCCAGTCGAGTCTCCCTTCACCGTAGGGTGGTCAAGCTGGAGGTCCTCAAATCCTCCGTTATTTCGGCCCACCGTCACCCTAGCATATCCTTCGGAATCGGACGACAATGAAAAGTTGCGCCGGGTTCAGAGGTCGAACAGAGCCAACAACCGCTTTGACTTTTAAGTTCTGCCATTGCGTCATAAGGTGGCAATTTTGAGACTCCGTGATAGCATCCACGGGGTAGCTAGCAGGAGCCGCCAAGACATGCTCCGGCTGAAGCAGCTTGGTGGAAGCCACGCTGCTTCTCTGCTGAGATGGCGGGATAGCTTCGGGGGAAGCTTCGGCGGTTCGTTTGCTGCGAGTTGCTTCTCGTTCCTCTATCGCTTGTACCCTTGCGTGCAGCGCCTGTAGTTGGGTCTGCTACACTTTCTTCCTCCTCTCCTGGCATTTGTAACCGCTGCGTCCGAAACCCAGCCTTCCATGGAACGGAGCTGGCGTACTCGTGTCCGCCCGTGGTGCTCGTGATTCCCGAGGCCATTGTGAGCTCGCTGTTCTCTTTGTCTCGAACGAACGTCCCTTCCTCGCTGCATCGATATAGTGCTGAAGCCTCTTGACTGGTATTTTCATTTGCTCGTCTGTCCAAAGGCACTTCCCTGATACAGGTCCAAGGTTCCGCCAGCCCCGAAGAACCAAGTCCGGCAACGGTCTGGCCAGTTCATTGTCTCTGGTTCGATCCCTTTATCAAGCAGATCATTCTCAGCCTTGGCCCACTTAGGCCGGGCTTTGAGGTAGCCACCTGACCCCGTGCGATGGTGAAGCTTCTTCTTCGCAGCATTTTGCTTGTTTGTCGCCGACATCTTCTTACTCTTTTCCGATGTCTTGTGGGCCACAAATGCGGGCCAGTGATCTCTGATCTTCTCATATTTGCCGATGAATTCTGGTGTCTCTTCTTTGTCGACAAACCTTTTTAGCTCATTCTTCCACCTCCTGAATAGGTCTGCCATCTTCTTAAGAGCATAAGACTTGATTAATTGCTCTTTAACTGGCTTCTCTGGATCCTCCTCTGGCTATAGGGTGAAATTTGCCTTCAGCTCAGTCCAAAGATCATCTTTCTGCATATCATTGACATAAGACACCTCAGGGTCTTCGTTCTTAGGCTTATACCACTGGTGGATGCTGATCGGGATCTTGTCCCTAACAAGAACCCCGCACTGAGTAGCAAATGCTTCCTTTGTCCGGATGGGTTCAATCGGTTGGCCGTCGCGCGCGATTGTTGTGATCTCAAACCTTTCATCCGAGCGCAACTTTTTCTTTGGGCCTCGTCTCTTTACCGAAGTTGTGCTCGATCCGGAGGGCTAGAAAAAAGAAGAAAGACGAGAGTTAATTAATATGTGTACATATACCAAAACAATGAATGCATCAATTAGCTAGTCAGACAGCTTAACTAATATATATACCTGCCGGACTCGGTTCGGTCACCGGCCGCCATCACGGTCTCCTTCTTGCACCGTCATTGGGTCACCGAGCCATCATAATCATGTCTTTCCTCCTCCATTATTCGATCACCGTAGCCTGCTTCTTCACCCTGTTCTTCCAGACCATCATTGTCGTTAAGATACGACAAGATATCACCTCCGCTAAGATTATGTCCCCGACACCTCTTCGCTTCCTCGTCTCGTATGTGCTCCATTGTTTCTGCAAATATTACAACATGGCAATTATTACACAAACATGATAGCGGGTGGATATATTAGTGGCAAACATAGACCGAGCTTATTCCGGGTTTGGGGTGGCCTCGGCAACGCTTCAAGGGTAGGGGCGCGGCGGGAGGGTTAGGAGACCGACATCGGTTTTTTCTAGGGTTTGGGTATCCTCGAGAGTTTTGGTCGAGCGAGAGGGCCGGGGGGTGCTCTCGTGGTATAAGTTATCACGGTCGAAGTTATCCGGGAGGGGGTTATATCAACAACGACGACATACATACATGGGAAAATAATGTTTATCACGGTCGAAGTTATCTGTTACAAAGTTGGCACGGTATCATCATAATAGTTGTGGGAGAAAGTCTTCACTTTTTCTTCGCTTGTGTCATTTGCTTATTGCGCCGTAACCATGGATAATCTTCATCGTTTATCAGGATGCTTGCGTCAGCCTTGACTTTGAAGGGAGGAATTTCATGAAACTTTTCATAATCTTCAGACATGTCTGTCTTGCCCTCCACTCCCACGATGTCCTTTTTCCCGAAGAACTATGTGGCGCTTTGGCTCATCGTATGATGTATTCGCTTCCTTATCTTTTCTTTTTCTCGGTTTGGTAGACATGTCCTTCACATAGATAACCTGTGCCACATCATTGGCTAGAACGAACGGTTCGTCGGTGTACCCAAGATTTTTAGATCCACTGTTGTCATTCCGTCAGGGTCTACTTGTAACCCGCCTCCTCGACAGATTGACCCATTTGCACTTAAACAAAGGGATCTTAAAATCATGTCCGTAGTCAAGTTCCCATATGTCCACTATGTAACCATAATATGTGTCCTTTCCCTTTCGGTTGTTGCATCAAAGCGGACACCGCTGTTTTGGTTGGTGCTCTTTTGATCTTGTTCAATCGTAAAATGTATTCCCATTTATCTCAGATCCTTTGTAAATCAATACAGTCAAAGATGGTCCCTCGACAACAAGTACAGCTCATCACAAACAGTGTTGTCACCTCCGAGACGTGTTTCCAACCAACTGCTGAAAGTCCCGATGTGTTCACATGTAATCCAATCGTCGACCGCTCCGGTGTTTGGAGCGCAGATTGTTCTTGTGTTCATCAACATACGGGTCACCAAGGTAGAGTTCAGAGAACTGTAGTGTGCTTGAGACCAAGAATATCCGTCCTCGCATATTATTGAGTCCCTCCAAGTGTGCCTTTTCCAGTCAGTCTCCCCTCATACCGCGATTTAGGGAGACCTATCTTCTTAAGACCAGGAATGAAGTCAACACAAAACCCAATGACATCCTCTGTTTGATGGCCCATGGAGATGTTTCCTTCTGGCCTAGCGCGGTTACGGACATATTTCTTTAGGACTCCCATGAACCCCTCAAAGGGGAACATATTGTGTAGAAATACGGGCCCCAGAATGATAATCTCGTCGACTAGATGAACTAGGACGTGCGTCATGATATTGAAGAAGGATGGTGGGAACACCAGCTCGAAACTGACAAGACATTGCGCCACATCACTCCTTAGCCTTGGTACGATTTCTGGATCGATCACCTTCTGAAGTATTGCATTGAGGAATGCACATAGCTTCACAATGGCTAATCGGACGTTTTCGGTAGAAGCCCCTCAATGCAACCGGAAGCGCTTGCGCCATAATCACGTGGCAGTCATGAGACTTTAGGTTCGGAACTTTTTTCCGCATATTTATTATTCCCTTTATATTCAACGAGAAGCCAGTCGGGACCTTCATATCGAAAGGGCATTCAAAGAAGATTTCTTTCTCTTCTTTCAGAAGAGTGTAGCTGGCAGGACCTTCATACTTGCTTCGGAGGCATGCCGCCTTTTTCGTGCAAACGCTGCAGGTCCTCCGCGCCTCGTGTGTATCTTTTGTCTTCCCATACACGCCCAAGAAGCCTAGCAGGTTCACGCCAAGGTTCTTCGTCACGCGCATCACGTCGATTGAAGAGCGGACCTCTAGGTCTTTCCAGTAGGGTAGGTCCCAAAATATAGATTTCTTCTTCCACATGGGTGCGTGTCCCTCAGCGTCATTCGGAAGGCTAGTCCACCGGGACCTTTTCCAAAGATTACGTGTAAATCATTGACCATAGCAAGTACGTGATCACCGGTATGCATGGCGGGCTTCTTCCGGTAATCTGCCTCGCCTTTGAAATGCTTGCCTTTCTTTCGACATTGATGGTTGGTCGGAAGAAATCGATTTATAACCCAGTACACATTCTTCCTGCATTTGTCCAGGTATATACTTTCGGTCATCTAAACAATGCGCATATCGTGATATCCCTTGTTTGTCTGTCCTGAAAGGTTACTGAGAGCGGGCCAATCGTTGATGGTCACGAACAGCAACACCTTTAGGTCAAATTCCTCCTGTTTGTGCTCATCCCACGTACGTACACCGTTTCCATTCCATAGCTATAAAGTTCTTCAATTAATGGCCTTAGGTACACATTAATGCCGTTGCTGGGTTGCTTAGGGCCTTGGATGAGAACTGGCATCATAATGAACTTCCGCTTCATGCACATCCAAGGAGGAAGGTTATACATACATAGAGTCACGGGCCAGTGCTGTGATTGCTGCTCTGCTCCCGAAAGGATTAATGTCATCCGCGCTTAAAGCAAACCATACGCCTTTGGGTCACTTGCAAACTCATCCCAAAGATTTTCTCTCAATTTTTCTCCATCATGACCCGCCGTGGGTGCTCTCAACTTCCGCCTTTCTTACGGTCCTCACTGTGCCATCGCATCAACTTGGCATGCTATCTGCTTCGAACAGACGCTTCAACCGTGGTATTATAGGAGCATACCATATCACCTTCGCAGAACCCTCTTCCGGGGGCTCGCCACAACATCACTAGGGTCATCTCGCCCGATCTTATACCGTAATGCACCGCATACCGGGCATGCGTCAGATCCTTGTACGCACCGTGTAGAGGATGCAGTCATTAGGGCATGCATGTATCTTCGCACCTCCAATCCTAGAGGGCATACGACCTTATTTGTTGCGTATGTACTGTCGGGGCAATTCGTTATCCTTGGAAGCTTCTTCTTCAATATTTTCAGAGCTTCTCAAATCCTTTGTCGAGCATGATTCTCTCGCCTTCCATCGCACAATTCCAAAGACGGTGCCGACCTTTGTGTTGCCATCTTCGCAATTCACTAGTAGAAAATAGGGCTATGGTTCCGGCCAATATTCACATTAGTCTCGGTTCAATCACGAACCGGGACTAATGTGAGCATTGGTCCCGTTCATGCGGGTTAAGGCATTAGTCCTGTTCGTAGCACGAACCAGGACTAAAGGGTGCGATGTTTTAGTCGGTTAGTGCCTCAAACCGACTAAAGATTAGACCTTTAGTCCCGGTTTGAGACACGAACCGGTGCTAATGGTTGAGACCTTTAGTCCCGGTTCGTGCCACGAACCGGTACTAAAGGTCCCATTTTCAAACTCTACCCCCCTCCCGTGGATCGCTTTTCAGTTTTAAAAAATAAAAGAAAATGATGGAAATGTAAAAAAAATAAAAGAAAATAAGTTTCCCATGTGATATGTGGTCTAGTTGTTGGGAAAATTTGCAAATGTGAATTTCGACTTTATTTGCAAAATCTCTCTGGAATTTGTAAAAATGGGCATAACTTTTGCATACTAACTCGGATGAAAAAGTTTTTTATATGAAAAATAATCTACTCAAAAAGTTACATCCAAATTTAACTGCGGGGAAAATCCTCAAAAACCTAACAGAAAAAAAGTTACGGGGCTTTTAAGATCTAGAGGGAAAAAATCGAAAAAAATTCAAACTGTGGTCAAACAATGGTCAAACTAATTATTTTAGAATATTAGTGTCACTAAATAATTATTTCAGTTATTTTGAATTTTGGTCAAATCTGGTCAAACCGTGGTCAAACTATGGTCAAACTAATTATTTTAGAATATTAGTGTTACTAAATAATTATTTCAGTTATTTTGAATTTTGGTCAAATCTGGTCAAACTGTGGTCAAACTATGGTCAAACTGATTATTCAAAATAACTACTGTTTTCTAAATAATTATTGTTTTTTAAAACAATAGTTTCAAACTCAAATAGTGAAATGTGTCACTTCATGCTCAAGCAAAATAACTGAGGGTTAATAGGATTGACATCTTACTATTGTCAGGAAAACAACAAGTGCAGACATGGAAACGAGGGAGAATAGAACCCGGAAGTTAAGCGTGCTCAGGCTGGGGGAGTGGGAGGATGGGTGACCGTTCGGGAAGTTAGATGATTTGGAATGATGAGGGATGATTAGAGATTAGAGGATAAATTGAGCAGTGATGAGGGGTGCTGATTAGAGATTAGAGGTTAAAATAATTTAGAAATTTGAAAATAAAAAATTATTCAAAAAAATCATAAAATTTCCTTTAGTCGACTAAAGGTGGAGCTCCACGTGGCCGCGGCCTTTAGCCCTGGTTCTGGATTGAACCGGGACTAAAGGGAGGAGGCATTAGTACCGACCCTTTAGTCCCGGTTCACCAACCGGGACTAAAGGCCCTTACCAACCGGGACAATAGGGCCTTATTCTACTAGTGATTGGGGTACAATCTTTTTTTATGATCATCTAACATGCGATCGAACTTCAGCTTCTCCTTTTGACTTTCGCATTGCGTCCCTTGCATCGACAATGACCCGCGGAGATCATCATCATCGCCACATCGCTGGTTCCTCTTGATCTTCAGCAGCTTCCCCGTTGCAAAGATCATTGGGCACATCATCCGTTCCTCTTGATCTTCAAAGCTTCCCCGTTGCAGCATCACCGTATTCAGGGGCACATAGTTGTCATCATCCTCTTCTTCTTCGCCGTCTTCCATCATAACCCCTATTTCTCCATGTCTCGTCCAAAAATTATAGTGTGGCATGAAACCATTGTAAAGCAGGTGGGTGTGAAGGATTTTCCGGTCAGAGTAAGACTTCGTATTCCCACATTTAGGGCATGGACAACACATAAAATCATTCTGCTTGTTTGCCTCGGCCACTTCTAGAAAATCATGCGCGCCCTTAATGTACTCGGAGGTGTGTCTGTCACCGTACATCCATTGCCGGTTCATCTGCGTGCATTATATATAATTAAGTGTGTCAAAACCATTACGTAACATCATGAATAGATAATTAAGTGACCAAATTAATAGAAGTTCATCATCACATTAAAACCAAAGTACATACATAGTTCTCATCTAACAACATATAGCTCTCCAGAGCATCTAAATTAATTAAACCATACATTGAAACTATGTAAAACATTTCAATGCGAAAACAAATGCGATTATAATCGCAGCCAAGGTAACAATTGATCCAACGGCATAATGATACCAAGCCTCGGTATGAATGTCATATTTTCTAATCTTTCTAATCTTCAAGCACATTGCATCCATCTTGATCTTGTGATCATCGACGACATCCGCAACATGCAACTCCAATATCATCTTCTCCTCCTCATTTTTTTTTATTTTTTCCTTCAAGAAATTGTTTTTCTTCTTGAACTAAATTTAACCTCTCGACAGTAGGGTCGGTTGGAATTTCCGGTTCACATACCTCCTAGATAAATAAAATCTATGTCACATTGGTCGGCATAATTTTCATAAACAATAAATGAACCAATAGTTATAAAGATAATATATACCACATCCGAATCATAGACAGGATGAAGGCCGACGGGGGCGGATACCAAAACCATCGCACTATATAATAACAAGCAATAAAATAGTAAGAAAATTAGACAAGTATCTATCTAAAGCAATAATTTTTTTTTCTTTCAAAAAGAAGATAAGAACAAGAGGCTCACCACGGTGGTGCCGGCGACGAGATCGGCACGGGCGATCGACGATAGTGAAGACGGGGACGGGGCGTGACGGGCCGCTAATATAAACCTAGACAAATCTCGGGAAAAATAGAGTTCGGAGGTCGTGCATCGAGAGGAGAAAGCTTAACTAGTGTGGCTCGGGCATTTCATCGAACATCTCATGTGTATAGGAGGTGAGCTAGAGCACCACAAAGCCCTCCCCTCTGTCCAAAGAAAAATAGAGCAGTGGAGTGCTCTGCTCACGGGTGAGGGGTGAGGGAGTCCTGGATTAGGGGGTGTCCGGATAGCCGGACTACCATCATCAGCCGAACTATCATCTGCCGGACTATCATCATCGACCGGACTCCAAGACTATGAAGATACAAGATTGAAGACTTCGCCCCGTGTCCGGATGGGACTTTCCTTGGCGTGGAAGGCAAGCTTGGCGATACGGATATGTAGATCTCCTACCATTGTAACCGACTCTATGTAACCCTAGCCCTCTCCGGTGTCTATATAAACCGGATGGCTCTAGTCCGTAGGACTATCAGAACAACAACCCTTACAGTCATACCATAGGCTAGCTTCTAGGGTTTAGCCTCCTTGATCTCTGTGATAGCCTGGCTTATTAGGGATGATAGACTACTCATATCAATAAGGAATTCCTTCTTTTCCGGGATCCCATTCGGACAGTAACTCCAAAGTTAAGCGTGCTCAGCTTGGAGTAGTGTCGATGGGTGACCGACCGAAGTTGCTCCGGTGCGCACGAGTGAGGACAAAGTGCGCAGAAAAGACTAGTATTGATCTGTGGGGCCAGATCTAGATCCCGCCAGAGTAACGACCACCGGCGGGTGTGTCGGGCGTTACAAGTTGGTATCGAGCCGACCCTCGCGGTTACACGGATGGTTGCGGACAGGTGCGTGGTCATGTTGTTCATGACGCTTGTGACCCGTCGTGGCACCCGACATGGCACATGTACGGACCGGAAGCACGACGATTGTGCCAAGAGGGAACGTTCTCGTGGCCCGACGAGGACGCCGGTTCCTCCGAGTGGGGGTGTATGTGATAGCCTCGCTTATTAGGGATGATAGACTACTCATATCAATAAGGAATTCCTTCTTTTCCGGATCCCATTCGGACAGAACTCCAAAGTTAAGCGTGCTCAGCTTGGAGTAGTGTCGGGATGGGTGACCGACCGAAGTTGCTCCTGGTGCGCATTTAGTGAGGACAAAGTGCGCAGAAAAGACTAGTATTGATCTGTGGGGCCAGTCTAGATCCCGCCAGGAGTAACGACCACCGGCGGGTGTGTCCGGGGCGTTACAATCTCGTGGTAGATCCACTCTTGTAAACATCCACAATATCAATATCAATCGAGCAGCACATAGGGTTTTACCTCCATCGAGAGGGCCCAACCTGGTAAAACATCGTGTCCCTTGTCTCCGTTACCATCCGCCTAGACGCACGATTCGGGACCCCCTACCCGAGATCCGCCGGTTTTGACACCGACATTGGTGCTTTCATTGAGAGTTCCTCTGTGTCATCACCGATAGGCTTGATGGCCTCTTCAATCAACAACGACGCCGTCCTGGGTGAGACTTTTCTCCCCGGACAGATCTTCGATTCGGGCGGCGACGCACTACGGGCCAACTCACTTGGCCATCCGGAGCAGATCGAAGCTACGCCCGGCCGTCGTGTCAGGTTTGAAGCCTAAACTTCACGGCCGATATCCGCGGGGACTTGATCTTCATTGGATCTGAGCCACAGCCGAGCATGCCGCTACTGTCACGATGGGCATGACCTAACTCGCCGCGGACAACACCTTGAGGTCAAGACACGAATCCGCTCCGACCCATAGTCCGGAGCCGATCGCTCGGATCGAGGACGGATGGCTGGACACCGCCTCGAGAGCTGCAACTTCTACGGCGATGGAGCCGAACACTTACCTTTTCCCGCATAAAGCTCATGACTCCGAGGTGCGGACTCTCGCCGGACTCAACCTCCTGCGCCCGCCACCGAATCCGATTGGCGCCGATCATGGAATCTACTGCCGCGGACATCTTTCAGCACTCGCCCTTCAGCGATATCATAAATTCACTAAAGCATCTCTCGCTATCCAGACGAAGAAATTCAGACCCCACCCACCACCCACTTTGTAGCCACCGTCGACGATTTAACCGACGTACTCGACTATGACTCCGCAGACATCGATGATATGGACGGCGATGCCGGAGACTACCAAGAACCAGTGCCTACAGGACACTGGGAGACCACCTCGTCATACGACATATACATGGTGGACACCCCAAAGGGAAGCGATAACGAGGAACAACGGGACGCGGCAGAGGATAATCCCGCCGATAAAGAACCAAAACGGCGACGTAGACGCCGCCCTAAGTCCCGCCTCGATCAAAGCAGCCTTCCTAACGACCCAGCGATAGAGCAGGGCAAACCAGCGGACGACGAACAGAACGAGCCAGATAATCAACCCCTTCACGGAGCAATCAACAGTCCGAGCACAACACCGGAGCATAAGAACATACACAAAAACTCGTCGCCACTGCAAGAAGTTTGAAGAAAGCAAAACGGAAGCTCAAAACAGCGAAGACACGCCGTAATGAAGTGGAGCAAAGTATTCAAGACTGCAGACAAATATGGCAATGGCCATCAAACTAAGAGCTACCAAGCGCAAGTTGTTGCCAGAATTTGACGAGGAAGCCATAGAGCCTTCACAACAAAAATAAAGAGGCCACCTGGCGGATAGACGGCAGATGACAGGCCAAAAGCGACAAGCGGGTCGCGCACAAGCGAATTATAATCACTGGAAAACGGACGGCCCAACTAGGTCCATCTACGGGCCAAAAAGAGGACCCTGTGAAGTAACACAACACGACAAGTGTTCAAGACAGCGGCACACCCAAATACTGGGCGCCAGACACCCGCTTATGTTTTACCGATGAGGTGCTGGATCATGAATTTCCAGCAGGTTCAAACCCATAAACATAGAGGCATACGACGGCACAACAGACCCGGAGTCTGGATAGAAGATTACATACTACACATACACATGGCTAGAGGAGATGATCTCCACGCCATAAAATACCTACCTCTCAAGCTCAAAGGGCCAACTCGGCATTGGCTCAAAAGCCTCCCAGAAAACACTGTTGGAAGTTGGGAAGAGCTTGAGGACGCGTTTAGAGCAAATTTTCAAGGGACTTATGTCCGCCCTCCGGATGCGCAGCGATCTGAGTCATATAACCCAACAGCCCGGAGAGTCAACGCAAAATTCGAACAGGTTCCTTACCAAAAAGAACCAAATAGTCGATCGTCCGGACGCGAAGCCCTAGCAGCTTTTAAACACAACATCCGAGACGAATGGCTCGCCGACACCTCGCCAAGAGAAGCTAAGAACAATGGCCGCTAACAAGCCTCATGACGCGCTTTTGCACAGGAGAAGACAGCTGGCTAGCAAGATGCAGCACCAGCGACCCGAGTACATCTGAGATCAGAGATGGAAACGGAAAGTCACGGCGCAGGAAAGACCAGCGCCGGAATAAAGAAAAAAGCCCAAATGGCACGGCGATCAACGCCGGATTCAAAAGCTCGCGGCCAAACAATAAAACACGGCCTCTTAAGGAGAACGGAGACGAGCTATCAAATTTAAACAAAATTTTAGATCGGATATGTCAAATCCACATACCTTCGGAAGGCACGCAAACCATACCAACCAAATTGTTGGGTTTTAAACAGTCCGGCAGACTCAACGCCGGACACAAGGCTCGATCGCGCCAAGTGAGGACGATGACGAACCTCACCAAGAGAGCACCGAAGTCAAAAGACTTTCCCACAAGAAGTCAAAACAGAAACTTCGCTTCACGTGATAGTACGGAAAGCCAACACGGCACTCGCTAAGACAAGTGTCGCACGATCCACCCCAAAGGACCGAGATTGGATGTCAAAACCAATCACTTTCGACCATCCGGATTAGTCCGTAGTATCCGAACGCAGGATAGACTGCCTGATATTGGATCCCATAATAGACGGACTGCAATTAACGCGCGGTTTTGATGGACGGCGCGGTGACTTGAACCTGCTATATCCGGACACAATCCGCAAGTTGGGATAGACCCTACTACTCGGCATAGCTGCACTTCCTTCAAAGGAGTGGCGCCAGGCCCTTACGCCAGGGGCACAGTTTCATTATTACTAGAAGTCGTGTCAGGGTCACCTGACAACTTCCGACGAGAAAAGCTAACCTTTCATGCCGCCCCATTTAAAAGTAGCTATCAAGCATCACTGGACGGAAGCTTTAAATCCGCTTCAATGCAATACCACATTACACGTCTCTTACGCTTAAAATGCCTGGTCCACGGGCATCATTTCATTAAAAGGTCGCCTGAGACCCCGGACACGGCTGGACGAGTCCGGAATAAATAAGCTAGGGGCTACCTAGCCGCACATCCCTTCACAAGGGTTTGCAAATATAAGCCA
Organism: Aegilops longissima; assembly: GCA_021605205.1. Lineage (NCBI taxonomy): Eukaryota > Viridiplantae > Streptophyta > Magnoliopsida > Poales > Poaceae > Aegilops > Aegilops longissima. The sequence goes on from CM038680.1 coordinate 58,884,451, forward strand.
TAATGAGCTAGCATAGGCTCAGCTTTCTTAATCTATATTTCAATTTTTTATGCACTTTCTCGCGATTTCTTTTCCAACCAAGTTCCTCTCTTTTCTGAGATGAACAGCGTGCACACCCGTCCGAGATCTGGCGGCACAACGGAGACACAGCGTGCGCATGAGGGACCCGTTGCAAAGACTCTTTTGGACTAAGACCCTCGTAAACCTTTCTTCTGTCTCTTGTTGCTATAGTCCCTGGTTTATCATTATAACCAGAGTGGAGATCTGGCGTTTTGGCATTGGCCGCGCCGAAAGAACCTGCCGTGCACTGGACACAAGGGGCTTAGGGCTTTGCTCGCCCGCTATTATAAAGACCGAACACCTTCGGAGTGTTGGCGTCTCGAGTTAGGCCTTATATGCATCAGCTCGAATCATGTCTTTGGTCAAATGTTGGGTTTGCCCGGCTCCTGTGTTTTGCTGTCTTACGTTCCGTATCATCGGCTAACGCGCTCGGAGAACTCTGCGATTGTGCCCCGATTCGGCTGGGCGAGCACCTCGATGAAAGCCAAAACTGATCGTCATGATACAGCGAGAGACTGGTCAACCACTCAATTGACCATGGGAATGTTTAGGATTCCTCCGCTTTGACGAAGGGCCGTTTCCGCCAGTACATCTGCGCCCGAATTCGAGAGTGCGGTGCCCCAGGGGCTATGTCGTAGCCCACCCTCGAACTCCATGGCTAAGTGAAAGTGATAAAGCATTATAGTCTGGTTGCCTCGTTTGCTCGCTACCACCTCCTTTACAGGACCGAGGCGTCCGGATTAAGTGTGAAAACGCTATTTTTTGCGAACACCCCGCACCTTGTGCGTGGGGGCTGAAACCGACGACGCCATCTTTCGGGTTATACACACGTATACATGAGCGGCCGATAGGAGATATTCTATTACTTGAACGCACAAGTATAAAAGGCGCTTACATCATAAATATCGTTTTACATCATATAAACGTTCATTCGAACGTGACATTTTGTGAGCACTGTGACTCTATTACACGAGCACCACGCAGTACTTCGCCAAAATAGTGCTCAGCGGGTAACCGGTTATCATCCGAACCCAGGGTCGCAACAGCGGTGGCATCCATCTCTGTCCAATGTGTCTTCACACGGGCGAGCGCCATCCGCGCACCCTCTATGCAGGCCGACCGCTTCATCGCCTTGATATGCGCCACCGCCCCAAGAAATTGCTGCAATAAGCCAAAGTAACTCTTGGTGGGGCCTATCCGGCGGATATGAGTCACTATATCCGTCATAGCAAGCCCGGACAACCTATTTAGCTCAGCCCACTCGCCAAACGGCCGGTCAGCGAAGTGAACGCTCCGGACTATGGAATTGAGACCAAAACAGCTCTTCCGTCTTGTGATCCTTCGGCTTCGAAATGCACAACGGCATCCGCCGCACTCGCTGCTAAGTCCATATAAGGTCCTCCGGACCCCACAGTTAGCCCAGCTGAGCATATTTTGGATCCGTAAACCTTGGCGCAGCAGAAAAGGCTTGCCAGCTACAATATCTCCGGCCTGGCGCAGCTCTTCCTTTACAGCCCGCATTGCAGTTGGCATCCTTGGCTTCGGCGGTGGCCTTCCGCAGGTCTTCTTGCCCCGCTAGGCGCTCTTTCCCAAGAGCCTCATTGCGGTCGATAGCATCTTTTAACTTCACGGCCATTTCGGCTATCTCTTCCCTGCTCCGGCAGTGTGCGACCCTTTCGGCCGCCCTCGAGGCCGCCGCATTACTCATTCTGGCCTGCTCCTTGGCTTGAGCAAGTTCGGCCCGAAGGCTCTCCACAGCAACGGCACTATATGCATTTCACGCACATGTTGTAAGGAGATGGCTTCGGCTCCCTTACCAAGTGACCGCACAGTAACGCTTACCTTGCGACTCATCAAGTCGCCTGTTGACCAGCGTGATGTCCGCATCCGCAGCATCGAGTTGCCGCATTAGTTCGGCAACTCCATGAGTCCGGCTGGCCTCCGGACGACCCGCCACCTGCATCGGCATGACAGGAATTTAAAACCTGCGATTTTGATCATCGGCACGCTGTCGATTTTGACAACCTACCGAGTCTCAGGGGCTACTATCTATACAGGGCGCATTCTATATGCAAAACTGTTAAAAGGTGTGTCATTTTTACGTACCTCAAACCCCGCCAGCAAACTCCTGACGGCATCGTGTAACCCGCCTTCGGCGGACGAAATCCTTTCAATCACCATGCTCATCAATGCGTGCTGATCTTCTGAGATAGACGCCTTCTCAAGCAGATCCTTCAGCCGTACACCAGTTGGCGCCGAACTATCCGGCTTTGCCAAACCGGGGCTCCTCCGTGATTTACACTTCAGAGCTCGTCCGCCCTATCCGACGGCGCCCCGGACGGCGTCTCGCTCGCTCTATCATCTCCGGACGAAGGTCCCCCGAAGACGAGCTCATTTGCGAAGGACGGAGATCCGAACTACAAGGTAAAAACTTTAGTTATCCTCAGAAGCACAAATAGGGATGTCCCTTATTATAAAACTCCTTTCTTTCTACTTACGGCTTGTTGGAGGGCTGACTCATTAAGGGAGATTGTGCGGCCGGGGCCTCCCCGGACGCAGGACCCTCTGGCGAAGATTTCTTCCCCCGTTTAGGGGCTTTTGCCCCCGGGTCCTCGGAGGCAGTCCTCTTCTCCCCTTGGAGGGAGGGATTCTCGATCCCCCCTCTTTCAAGAGCCTCCTTAGGCGAGGCAGTAGCTTTCCTGTTTTCCCCTTCGCCTGAAGGCGCAACCTCAAGCATCCGGACCAGCAAGGGATCCGGCGCGGTCTCGGGGAGGGGGGCCGGACACGTATCAATTTTGCTTCCGCTATCCACTCCTGTGTAGAAGGAAATTGGTCATAAGGCGAATCATCGAAAGGCAAACAAACGGTATGTCCGGACTCGGAACTACTTACTTGAGTATCCGGGCGATTGCAGCTTAGGCCAGCATCCTCGGTCAATTCCGGACGCACCTCTTGCGATCCGAAGAATAATTTGTACATCTCTAGGGGTGTCATACCCATGAAGTGTTGAAGAATCCGTGGACCCTCCGGATTGAACTCCCATAGCCGGAGAGGGCGACGTTTGCAGGGCAGGAGACGCCTAATCAGCATAACCTGCATCACCACCACCATATCGACCTCCCTCGTTTGGAGAACTCGAATCCGGCCCTGCAGTAGAGGCACGTCCTTTGACGGGCCCCAGTTGAGCCCTTGGTTGACCCACGACATCAACCGTCGTGGAGGTCCCGGGCGGAATAGGGGCGGCGGCTTTTGTCTGCGGCCCCTCGGAACGGTAATATAGAACCACTCTTGCTGCCACGGGCCGAGCTCCTCTTGGAAGGAGCCGGCGGGCCACGGGCATCGGCCCTCTGCTTATGGCCGCCCGCCACACTCCGCTTGCGCCCCGATCATCTTGGCGCCACATTGAAGGTCTTCACCACAGGCGAAGTGAGGGGTGACGCGAGGAAGGCTTCATGAGCGACAATAATGCGGAGATATGGAGGATGGACTCGAGCCAAATCGTGGAATTCCAACCCATAGTAAAACATGAGCCCTCTCAAAAAGGATCCATCGGAAGCCTAAACCCGGCGGAGGTGGGATAAAAAAAGCGACATACTCGCCGGGCTCGGGGGTGGGGATGGCCTGCCCTTCGGCAGCAACCTGTCTGAAATCTCGTAAGACAGTACTTGGCCTCCCGCAGCTTTAGCACGTCCTCCTCCGGCATCCACCGCCCCGGAGGTCGGAACCGACATCGTTGAAGTCCGCAGCGCCGAATCTGGAGCTCTAGGTGCTGGAACTTGGGCGGGAGAGGATTCGATGAAGGATTGAAGAAAAAGAAACGAGCCTTGGTCCCGTTATAAAGAGGAGAATACCAAAAGCCGTCTCCGTGACCGCTTGGGACTCGCCGATAGAGGGGTGGCGAACGGGCGCGTTGGGTTACCCACGTCGGTATTAATGAGAATCCCGGATTAAGGGGAAACACGATCTCGCTTGACAAGACGCGTGCCAAGGAAACCGCCTCGCTAAATGCGCTGAGGTGGTAGATTAAAAAACAATTCAAGTAATGGCTTGGTAGTGATGTGACGTCATGCCACAAAAAACGTCAGCAGATTGAACTTGTGTATATATTATTATTCTCTCTACGGTGGAATGTGGAATTTATTTTGCAGAGCCGGACACTATCCTGGTATTCACAATCTTCTATCATTCGGAGGAGGAACCCGCCTTGCAATGCCAAGCAACATACGCGCCAGACTTATCGTCATTGAAGCTTGGTTCAGGGGCTACTGAGGGAGTCCTGGATTAGGGGGTGTCCGGATAGCCGGACTACCATCATCAGCCGAACTATCATCTGCCGGACTATCATCATCGACCGGACTCCAAGACTATGAAGATACAAGATTGAAGACTTTGCCCCGTGTCCGGATGGGACTTTCCTTGGCGTGGAAGGCAAGCTTGGCGATACGGATATGTAGATCTCCTACCATTGTAACCGACTCTATGTAACCCTAGCCCTCTCCGGTGTCTATATAAACCGGATGGCTCTAGTCCGTAGGACTATCAGAACAACAACCCTTACAATCATACCATAGGCTAGCTTCTAGGGTTTAGCCTCCTTGATCTCGTGGTAGATCCACTCTTGTAAACATCCACAATATCAATATCAATCGAGCAGGACGTAGGGTTTTACCTCCATCGAGAGGGCCCGAACCTGGGTAAAACATCGTGTCCCTTGTCTCCTGTTACCATCCGCCTAGACGCACAGTTCGGGACCCCCTACCCGAGATCCGCCGGTTTTGACACCGACAAGGGGTATATATAGGCACCTCAATGGTCCCGGTTCGTGGCACGAACCGGGACTAAAGGGCAGCCTGTTGTCTCGGTTCAAGCCACCAACCGGTGGGCCAGGGTCCAGACAAACCGGTACCAATGCCCCACGTGGCCCGGCCGGCCCCTTAGGCTCACGAACCGGGACCAATGCCCCCATGGGTCCCGGTTCTGGACTGAACCGGGACTAATGGGTTGACCCGGCCTGAACCAAAGCCCTCTTTTCTACGGGCTAATAGCTCCTGTGCGACGTTTTTGAGGTGAATTGGCAGGGGTGCGACGTAGTTTGAGCAAATGGCTGTGGTGCGACACATTTGAGCAGGTAAATAGCCCACACACGACATGGCTGTTAAACTCAACTGATGCCCTCGTTACCTGTTGGGGGCTGGACCCACCACTTATCCACGCAAGCGGGACCAACCACTTGTCTATTCATGGGACCCACCTCCTCGCAGCTAGAAGAGACGGCGCCCGTGCCCGTCCGCCCACCGCCCATTCATCCCCTTTCCCCAATCTTTCTCTTCTCCGTGACCTAGCGCAAATGTCTACCTCCTCCGCCACAAGACTCAAAATGGCGACAGATGGACCAAAGGTCTGCTCACAAGGTGCCTGACTGCCTGACGCCTGCACCCTCTTAAACGGTTGGTCACTAAGAGGGATGACAATGGCAATCTTGGGCGGGAATTTGTGAAATGCTTGAGCAAACCAATGACAGGAAGGGATGGCAAGGTTAGATCGTAGTTCTTAGCCCGTTCTTTCGCTGTCTTTTGCTCTGATTTCTCCATATTTTGTTTTTTCTCCTCGAATTTGGGATTTAGGGTTCATGTTGTTCTTTTCAGATCTTGAAGAAATGTTACCATTTTGAGTGGATTGATGAATATGTTGATAGGATTCAGTTTGAGGGCTACGTTGATTCGAAAGCGTGGCGCAACTGGGAGCTCAATTTGGGCGGGATGCCGCTGATTGCTGTGGAGAATACGGGAGCTCGGGCGGAGGGCGGGCAGAGTCGTGCCGATGGCGATGTATCGCCGCAATGCTGAACTTCATCGGAGTCCGAACTGACCGAGGAACTGAAGAAGATCAAGAAACATCTAATGCAGATGATCGATTTGCGAAGCAAGCAAATATCATGGCAGGGGGGTTCTATTGTTGTATCATTGCTCTGTTTTTGTTTTATTTATTGTTCATCCATCATTAAAATGGACATTTAGGCCTGTCAGGGTAGAGGATGTGATCTGTGCGCCATGCCAAGTTATGTATCTGAATTGAAGCAGCAATTTGGAACACAAATTATTCAGTGTTCATGCTCTGTTTTTGTTCTTCAGTTATAAGAGTACACACCCAAATTCAGTTTCTAGTAAAATACAAAATTGGGCTGCTGAATAGATGTTGGGCCGTGACCAGCCCACCCGCGTAGGGGCACCAGCCCGCCCACCTCTCACTTCGGCAAATAAAATGGGGCCCAATAAAATGTTACTTGTTTCAGTTTTGGCCTTTTTCTTGCACTAAATTTTGTGATGGATCATTTTTTGCCCAAAACTAATGCATGTCTACGGTTCCATGAACTAAATGAGTTGCATGCCTGCATGAAGTGCCCGAAGTAAATTAGTTTGCATTTCCTCCCATGTCCATAGTGGGTTTGCATGGGGCTCCTAGTTGCATGTCCATGGTTTGGCCAATATTTTGAAGATGGTGTGTGTGGTGAGGGCACCCGTGTGGTGATTGGGGTCTAGAAATCTGGGCCCGTGGCAACCCATAGCAACACACGAATAATAAGCGAAAACAACCCATAGCAGTCCACAAAAAATAGCACGAAACACACAATATATATAGTAGCATAACGATTATATATAAGCATAAAGATTCCAACCCATAGTTCCACGATAGCCTTACAACTCCATGATAGCCTTACAACTTAAAGTACTAATAAAACTTAATAATAGTAGCTTAACGATTACAACTTAAAAAAACTAATACGATAGATTACGCCGCCCTTCACTCCTCCCCCCCCCCCCCCATTGTTGATGGGGTACGGGAGCGTGTGCATAACGCCGTTGTTGGCGAAGATGCCGTTGAAGTCGGTGTAGATATTTTAGGTTGTGAAAGCTATGAACTCACAACCAACCCAATACGCTCGCCCGAGGAGATGGAAAGCATCGAAAGGATTAGTGAACGTGGCGAGGAGCCCAACCACAATGCCGTTGTGGTTGACCTCCTCAAGATGGTACATCTGAGGAGAGCCGCGGGGGAGGTGGCGGAAGCCGGCCCCAAGGAAGAACTCTGTTAACTCCCTTGCGCCCCTCCACCTCGAGATCGCCCAAACCCTAAGGGTTCTCTCTACATACACTCCGTCCGGGTAGAGCCTTTCCGGAACGGTTGGGGGGAAGCGGTAGGTGGGGCCGATGTACTGCATGGTGGCGGGGTGGCTCGAGGGCTCGATCGGGTTTGCTGGAGAAGAAGGAAGAAGGAGGGCAGAGGAGGCGGATGGGGTGTGGATGAGGAGGGAGAGGAAGACGATAGTGCCCGGCTTAAATAGCCCAAGTGCGATGTGATTTCACCCGTAGAATTAATGGGCGGCGGCGTTTGGTGGGGCGTGGCGCCCATGAAAGTGTGTACACGAGGGGTGGCGGCGCTGGTGGGGCGTGGGAAGCGGGTTGCGATCGTTCTGTGCCACTGGTCGCGGGTCAAGGGGACGGGCTCACGACGCGCGTCTGTCTGTCGTGGGTCAAGGGACACGCCTGCCCGGGTTCTTCGCAGTGCCGCCCGTGCATTCATGCCCTAGCCCATTCTTGCTAGTGCCTGGCTAGAGGGCAACGTTCGGTCGATGGGGGGCCCGTCGATGGGAGTCGTGACAAGTGACAATAATGGACGCCTTCATTTGCCCATCTTGTAACGGGCAGCACGCCGTTTGAACTGCATCGATGCCCCGATGCCCCATGCCAGTATTGCGTCCTCAAAGAGGAGCACGCCATGTACAGCACGCCATGCAGCGTTGGCTTTTTGGTTGTCTTCATCGGGCTGCTGCATTGTGGCCGGGTGCATGCTTTGATGCGACGATGCATTGCTTCTAATGGTAGGCATGCGACAGCTTACTGCGTCGATAGGGGTGGCGGAGCAGGGCTACGTCGAGGGCATGCATGCAACGGGCCTGCATGCAACGCACGGGCGCAGTTCTGCGGCTGGGCATGCATGTTGCGAGTAGGCTCAGGCACGCATGCAATGATGGAAAGGGCACTGCGTAGGCTTGGTCCATGCGCCGCGTCAACTCTTGTCGTTGGATTCAAATGAACGGTCCTGATGCCCCAACGAGAGAGGCGGATCCAAACCCCACCGATTCAACCAATCAGCACGCCTCATGTGCATCGATGCACACTGTAGCTAACCCTAGCGCCTGATCTCAACCGTCCCACGCTGTGATCGACGGCCCGGTAGTGTCTTGGGGTTTTGAGGGTTTTGGGAGGGTTTTGAGGGTTTTGGCTAATTAGGGTTGAGCATAACTAATTCAAAAAATCAAAAAATATAAAACTTAGCACATAGTTTTATTATGTCGTGTAGTGACGAGAAAAAATATAAATATGGTTTACATACATTTTACTGAAAATTCCTTCACAAAATTGTCACTCCTCGAACAATGTAGTATGGAGTTCAAGGATGAGAGTAGTGGGCACCGAGAGAGTAGGTGGGGTTTTGAAAATGAAAAGTGTAAACCTCACCAAAACTTCATTTTGGATTGACTAAGAAAGATCTTAACTTACTTTTCTCATTTTCATGTTTTAAACTTGTTTTATATATAATTTTCTATTAAACCTTGTTTTCTCAAAAAAAGAAAATAATATAAAATTAATTCAATAAATAGTGAGACTTTAGATGTACACTATATAGGTAGAATAGATGTGTAGAAAAATTATTTGGCTGGTTTAGACAAGGTGCCAAAAAAACTTGCTTAAATATGAGGCCGTTTACCCTACCTTTGGAGGTCATTTGAGACACACTTTTCATGACTATGAGTTCAACTTACCAAAAGGGCTCGGAATGATCAGCAAGCAAACATAATTTCATTTGAGGTAGTTTAGATAGCATTAAAACATCAATACCCCATCCCTAATTCAAATTTGAGCCCAAATTTGAATTTAAATTTGAATTTTATTTGGCTGGTAGGTACCAACAAACAAGTTCGAATAGAAATACGGGGATACATAGTGACTACCAGTACGCATCAAGTTACAAATATTATTACATGCCCCAAATTTTCAAACTGTTCTCTGTTCTACCTCTTCCTACCATGCCGCGTGCCCTTCTTCGCCTTAGCATTTCTTGTTTTTGGTTCTACTACACACACAAGTTCACTGATCATCTTGGTTTTCTTCACTGGTCTTTTCAACACCTCGCCAACACCCTCATGATCGGTGTCTTCCGTCTCAATGTTGACAGCAGTTTCAGTTTCTTGGTGTGTACCTCAACATGGGTTTCTTCATCTGAACCTCGACACGCCAGGTTCAGTTTCAACCTCGAGCAGTTTCTTCGTGTGTACCTCAACATGGGTTTCTTCAGTCTGAACCTCGACACGCTCAGGTTCAGTTTCAACCTCGAGAGCGTTTCTTCAGTTTGAATGTTGACTGCAGCAGGATTTTCTTCAGTCTGCTCAGGCTCAGGCACACTTCTCCTCTTTCTACCGCCACTGACTCTTGCTTTTTTTGTTGGCCAACACTGTTCAACAACAAGGGGTTGACTTGCTCGCTTCGTCCTGGCCATTGGGAAAATGTTATACATATAGTAACTAGAAAAAAGCACCAAATCAAAACACAGACAAATAAACAAGAACATGCTTTGGCTTATCAGGAGTGTAACGGCATTTGACAGATCCCACTCAGTGCCCAAGTTCCTGGCACAACTTGCATCTATTTTTGTTACCTTTTTGGGCCCTTTTTGGCTTTCCATCTTTCTTTCCCTTCTTACTACTCCCACCTTTCTCAAACCATGCCTTGAATCTACTCTGCTTAGGCCTGCCAGCCTTTCTTTTCGTCAAGGAGGACACATGGAAAATTGAATGTCCACTTCAGGCCACCGAGACTGATCTGTAAGTGCTGGAATTGGAGTAGCATATGCAGCTTTGAATCTTGCTACCGAATAATATTCGTGCAAATATGGGTGCATGTTTATCTTGGTTGGGATGCTAAGAAGAGAATGGCATGCTCACATGGTTTACCAAAGTGTTGCCACTCGAGGCAAGTGCAATCATGCAATTCAGTGTTAACAACATGTCTCCTTCCAGTTTTGTTATCTCTAACTTCAGCACCCCAAGGTGAAGATTTTTCAGCAAACAAATGTGAAAGATTTCTGCTCCTATTGACCACCTGTTGTACCATCGCTGGAAGCTTATCACCTTGCGCACAATCACCTATCCTTCTTCTCAATTCTCACAACCGCATGAGCATGATCCTGATTTGGTCAACCATGTCATGCACAGCAAATCTTTTAACTCCTTCACCTTGTTGTTGAAACTCTCTGCCAAATTGTTGTTGATGTGGTCACACTTGATGGCAGTGTTGAATGCTGACCTGTACCATAACAAAGAATGGTAGGTGTTCAGCCATGGACCAAACTCATCACATGTTGCCATTATCTTATCAGATGATATTTGTGTGTCTGCCTAGTGTAAGATCGTGCTGCTGGCCACATGCGCCCAAATTCTTCTCCTCTAAATTTTTGATCAAATTCATCCACAAATGACCGAAGCACTCCCTCTCTGCTCAGCATGTGGGAAAACATTTTCACTGAATTTTCAAGCCCCTTACATGCATCTGTGTGTATAGCCAAAGGTGACACCGCCCTAGGCACCTTTTCAATGGATCATGAACCATGTCCATGAAGCCTCTGTTTCTAACTGAAACAAGCCAACAACAATAGGAAACATCCAGTTGTGTCCATCTAGAGCATTGCATGCTGCCAACTGACCATTCCACTTGCCTGTAAAAATGATGAGTCTATGCTCAAATATGGATTTGCACCTGCTTTGAACCCATCGATGCAAGGCTTCAAAGCCATAAAAAACTTGGAGAACTTGACTTCACCTGTGGGTGGTACCTCTGTATCTATCTCCACAACACTGCCAGGTGACCTCTTTTCCACCTCTGCTTTGAAGTTGTAAAGCATCCTAAATGTATTTGCCCAATCACCATATAAATTTTTCATTGCCCTTTGTTTTGCCTTCCACACTGTGGTATATTTCAGTTTAATGGGGTATATCTTTTCCAAGTCTACTTTGAGTTTCTTGGCAGTAGTGTTTGGTGTTTTGGCTAAAATTGGGGTGATCTTTTCTGCAACCCAAAGTTGTGATGTCATGGTTGATACTGTCTGTGAACTTGTAATACAAGTATGTTGATTGGGGATTTGGTTAACCCTGACAGTACTTCCATCAGGTTGCAGTCTAGCAGATATGTACCACTTGCAAGGCTTCACACTACTATCAAATCCTCTGCACCTCGCATAAAACTTCTTTCTATCAGTCCAAACAGTCTTGGCATCAAATTCATGTTTCACTGCATAAGTCTTGAAACACATCCTAAACTCCTTCATGCTTGGGAACAACTTGCCTACTTCAATGACAGGGTTTTCTTTGTCATACACATGCACCAGCTCATCATCATGTGCATCATCTGCTTCATCTGCAGCTTGTTCCATCAACTGTCCATCTACTTCTTCATCAGCATTAGCAGGCAACCTAGATTCGCCCTTCTCCTGCTTATCTCTGTCATCAACTAGAATGCCAAAAAGTTTGGCCATCTCAATGTCAGGCATTGGTGCAATGACCAAATTAGTAGGCTCATCTAATTCAACTACATTCCAATCAACAGTTGCTGCAATTTCAGTTTCAGTTCCAGTCACATGTCCCTCTTCGGCTATTACTGTAAGTTCAGTACACATGGGAATCAATTGCCTCTGTGTAGCCCAATCATCGTCTACCATCTGCGCAGCCAATTGTGATGGCACATATCCAACCTTCAAAAATGTTCAGATCAACGAGCTCAGCAAAAAATTAGCCCGCTTGCTTGTCCAGCCGCTTTTGCCGATCGATTTCTTCAACAATCTGTTCACCATCTTCTATTCTAACATACTCTTCTTTCCAATCATCAAACCGCAACAGTGATACTTCTTGCTCTGGACCCCAAACAATTTTCTCCCCAATTTTTTCACCCATTTCTTCACTGCCGTCTCTCCATGTTCTGTAGAATTTGTGGATCAATCTCTGTAAACTCAACCTCCCATTTAACAATTGTGTCTCTCTCAATGTTTTGTATGCTACCATCAACTAATTTTGCCTTTGATGGAAAGAAATTGACTGTCAATTCAAGGTCCGAGCGGCAGCATCCCCTCTGTCGATGGCGGACAGTGTGAGCCCGTGAGAAAGAGCAGACGAGGCCACCCCTAATTGCATGCAAATTGGATCGGAGAGAGCGCATTACCTATTCAAGTTGAATCTGGCGGCTCCATCTCAGTATGCCCACGGGCTCCCTCACAACCTATCGATTCCATAAGCGAAAACAGAGGAAACGAGTTGAGATCTCGGGCCCGAGAGAGGAACGGAAGGCGACTAGGGTTTGAATTCACTCACCATTTTCGAGGACGAAGGCTCCGCCACCGTTGAACGAGAGGCTCCGCCGCCACCGAGAACGCAAGATCCGCCGCCACCGGAGAAGAAGGGGGGCAGAGTGGCGGGCCCGGCACGGTCGGGCGGCAGGGAACGGTCAGCTGTTTTGAGGAACAATTAAGTTGGACCCACATGTCCTAACATAAACGGGTGGGCTTGGTTGACGACCAATTTAACCACATTTAACAGCCATGTCGTGCGTGGGCTATTTACCTGCTCAAATGTGTCGCACCACAGCCGTTCGCTCGAACTACGTCGCACTCCTGCCAATTCACCTCAAAAACGTCGCACAGAAGCTATTGACCCCTTTTCTACTAGTGCTCCGTGAGAGGCACATACTCGAGATAGAAAATATTGTGCAAGACATAGTTGTCAAAGCAATAAGATTCTACTTCATCTTCCACTATGTAGATGAGGTTCTGCTGGTAGATGCCAAGGAGTAGCCACTCGTTGGCGGAGCCACGGCATCGCGCATTATCAGGGACAGAGCCGGAGCATTCCCATCTGGTGCCATCGGTGGGAGTGATGAATTCGCCATTAGGGAAGACGATCCATGGTAGCTGGGCCGCCTGGGGGCCATGGCGTCGCACGGTGGCGTGCCATGAACGGCACACGGCGCGTGCGCGGGCGCGGTCGCCTGGGTCAAGGAGGCTGGCGAAGACAAGGTCCAGGAGATCTGCAGGGAGGTCGGCCCAGGATGCTGCCATGAGAACCGACAGGTTCTTCGATCGATCGGAATAGGTAATTTCGAAAGAGGCGGAGTAGTCGCCAGCCGGCAATTTCTTGTAAGCACTACTACTCCAGTTTGCATTGGATGCATGCATAGCAAGAGATGGAGTCCTCGGATTGATGCTTGTATGCCGTACGTACGTGCATGACAAGGAGTTCAAAACTTCAAACGTGTACAGTACGATACGTGCATGATGGTAGTATTTGCTCGCCTTGGCCAGCAAGAAGATCGACGAATTAGCCGGCAATTTCTTGCAGAGACGGAGGCATGCACGTGAAGAAAGCATGCTCGTTTTGAGCGTTGGGCTTGCTAGTCCAACGCTGAGGCCATCAGCGATCGTCGGTCTCCCAATTCGTTCATCTGGTCAGAATTGCGTGACTAGCAAAGAAAAGAAAACTTTTACTTGGAAGTTACATTTGATGAACGAACCTTATTCTGATCTTGTACTTTGACAAATTAATTAACTTGCTAGCTTAAATATCAAAGGGGTGTACTTATGTATTTATTATGTTGTCCGGCTGAAAAGGGTGATTCCTATTGTCGAGCCTGCAAATATTGGAAAATAACTTTTTTTTTTGCGGAAATTGGAAAAGAAAATTATAGTGGATTAGTTGAGTGCTCGCACGTTGCTACGGAGTAATGAAAAAGTTCAATGATGACATAATTGTTCTAATTCAAAAATATGTGTGGAAGATGATGATATGTGGCTTTCATTTACGTAGCAACAAATACTGATTCTCTCTCCTACTTGTTTTCTCCTCACAATCATTGTGTCTCGTTAACCATCCTCTCCTTGCAAGAAGGCAAAGCAACATCTTTCTCCCCACCCTCCCTACTTGGATAGTCTTTGATCGGAAATTGCAACTAGGAAAAGCGGACGTGCAAAGACGGAGGCAAATACATTGCTTCATTTGTTGATATCTTTGAAGGCCTTTGATTTTTAAGAGTAGCAGATGATCACTTCCCTTTCTACGACGAAAATAATGGATAGTCTTCGATCGGAAATAGCAACGAATCTTTTCAAAAAAGATCATTCTGTTTTTTCAGCAGATACATTGCTTAATTTGTTGATATCTTTGAAGGCCTTTAATTTTTAAGAGTAGCAGATGATTGCTTCTCTTTCTTCGACAAAAATAATGGTCAAAAATGGATGTTCTTGCTCGAGAAAACAGGAAGGTAAGAGCAAATAGGAACCAAGAAGAACGAAACAAAAATGGGTTTGATAAATCATGTTTGCCCATGTGTTCTATGTTTGTATGTTCGATTATGTATTCCGTTATTAAAGACCATATTAAAAGGGAGAGAGAGGGATTGGTGGAATAGTTTGTTGTATTGCTTGAGCCTCATATATATATATATATATATATATATATAGGGATTGTCTATTCGTCACCCTGGGTGAGGAATAGTTATTCTTCACCCCCCTCTATTTTACCATCAATGCACCGTAATTTTACGTTTCGTAAGTTTTGTCTGATTTTCGACATAAAAAGAGACCGTAAGAAAATATATCATGGTCGTAAAAAATATTTTATGTTCTATAAAATTACAAACGTAAAAGCATAGTGTAAAATACACATAAACTACAAATTTTCTTGTCTTATGACCTATATTTTTATTTTCTTATGTCAAATATTACGTAGTGAATGAATACGAATGTAACTATTTGAATTCCAAACGTAATTTAATTATGAAATGATCGTAAGATTACCTCGGGTGAAGAATAAGTTATTCTGCACCCAGGGTGATAAATAGCATCACTATATATATATATATATATATATATATATATATATATATATATATATATATATATATATATATATATAGGACAAATGTTTCCTACAAGCAGTGGTAGTTACCACCACTTGCGTTTTGTATGTTGTATGTAGTATCTGTCGAAACCGAGAGTATGTACGTCTAGTATGTAGTATATAATAATGATTAGGTAGTATATATACTAATTTTTAGGTAGTATGTACCATTTTTTGAGTATGTTCTTTTTTATGTATAAATATGTACGTATTTCACAAATATAAAAAAACTATGGGCTCATATGCAATTTTTTCATGTAACTTGCTTTGAAATATCTTAGATATATTATACGAACATATTTAAAATAATAAAATAGTATATATAGTACCACATGGTAGTATATGAGACATGTGGGGTAACTACCAACAGGTGGTAGGATGGATTTTCCTATATATATATATATATATATATATATATATATATATATATATATATATATATATATATATATATATAAGTATAAGGCAAGGTAGAATAATATCCTACGATATCCTAACTTTTCTAATAATCACGATACCCAACAGACCTCACGGAATAAGTATCAGACACCACACGAACATTTGTATTGTCATGATATATGAATGTATTACGAAGAAAACAAACGGCGAACAGTCTATATACATAAATCATTTTACGAGTCTTGGAGATCGCGTGCTACAAATCCTCTAGCGAGAGACGAGGCCTTTTCCTTTTGGAGCCTTAATTTTGACGTGTAGTTACAGACAAGCAAGCAGAGGCCGGACAAGAGACAAGAGCGACGTGGGACCTTGTTGACTAACCGGAGAAAAATGGAGAAGGGAATCTTTGTCTTGCTGCGCGGCCGTAGTGACTAATCTTCGGTCGTCGCTGCATGCGTTGGGTCGTCGATCGATCGACTGCATGCATGTCTCTCTCGACGGTCGCCCAGCTCCCTCCACTCACTAGTCACCAGCCTGGACTAACCGTAGAAATTCGGTGGTGGCGAAATACTGTATGCAGCAGCTCGATACATATCTCTCTTGAGACCACACGGACGGTCTATAAATACATACGGGCTTTCCTCGACCAGCAAGCATCACAGCAGGACGTACACAGCTAGCTGCCCAGCTCTCAAACTCAAAGCCTCGCTCGAATCATTAGCTAGCAGCCTCGAATCATCGGCATGGCTTCTGCCGGCTGTCGTCCCACGGTGCTCCTGCAGATCGCTCTCTTGGTCGTCGTCGCCGCGGTCATCATCAACAGCTCCGTCTGCCTTGGAGCCGCTGGCCACGACGCCACTGTTCTAGGCCAAAACAATGCAAGGATCGATCGATATATGTAACGGAACGGCGGCCTAGATGCATACTCCCTCCGTTCCAAAATAGATGACCCAACTTTATATAAAATTAGTACTCCCTCCGTCTCATAATGTAAGATGTTTTTTGGCTCTAGTGTAGTGTCAAAAAACATCTTACATTATAAGGCGGAGGGAGTACAAAATTAGATCATCTATTTTGGAACGGAGGGAGTATATACTATTACTCCGTATATGCATGCATGCATGCCTCCTTCTATGCATGTAACGTGTCATCACAAGTTACTCTACTGGAGTCCATGCACGACCTTATGCGTTATATCATCTCGCGTATATACTACTCCCTCCGTCTTATAATTAAAACGAACGGAGGAAGTACCCACTTACACTCAGAATAAAACTGGATTGTTGCATGTCCGAAGATTGATGTGAATACATGATCAATTTTTTGTGAAGATGAAATTAAATGTGCTTCGAAATTTATAGATACATATCGATGGACCGAAAGAGTACATGAAACCACCGAGGGAAACTATTATGTTTGTATTCCTTACCTATAGCTATATGTGTCTTTGTTCGTACAATTCTATTCTGCGGTAAAGTCACGTAATGAAAAGTACATGAAAGTTTTGAGGGAAACTAAATTCCTACCATCTTCTCCCTTCCTCCTCCCTCTGTCGTGGCGGCACATCCACCGCCACACCGCCCCCTCCCTCGGGCCTCATTTGGTAGAGGTAGGTCGGAGGGGTTTTCCGAGGATTAACCCCGCGAGGCCCAGAATCCTCGCAAAACCCTGTCGGCCCAGTTGGTAGGCAAGGTTACATAGGCCGAACCCCCTCGATTCCCCTTCCATCCACTTCCTTCAGAACCCCGGAGGCCCCCCTCGAGGATTTGGCCGCCTGACTCGTCAAGACGCCGCCGACTCCTGGATCGAGATCCAGTGCCTCGCCAGAGGCGGGTCACGGAGTGCCTTGCCCCCCTACATCCATCGTCCAAATCAATCCTACGGCTGGCAGCATTTCACATCCAGTCAAAGCGACTCAATACAGGGGAAAACTACGCGGGCTGCTAGACACATTCGCGCGGGCAGGGGAAAACTGCGCGGCTTGGGGCATCGGCCGCCGCCTCCGCTCACCCGCCGTGCCCGCCGCCTCCGCTCTCCGCCGCGCCCGCCGCCGCCCTCGCCCCGCCGCCCTCTTTCTGGCCCGCCCGCTCCGTCGCCTCTCTCCGCCCGCCCGCGAGGAAACGGAGGATCGAGCTCGACGCGGACACTCAAGAAAACGGCATCGACAGGTTCCTCCGTCGCCACTCCGGGCTCCTCCACCCACCCCTCCGACGGGCTCCAACGGCTCCCTCCATCCATTCCTGCGGCTCCCTGCAATGCCCATTGAGCTCCAGGCCGACTCAAACAGGTAGTCGTCTTTGCTATTTAGCTGATTTTTTTATGTGCTGTGTGAAATTGATGTGTGTACTTTTCCATTTAACAGAATTGTTGTTGATTGGGCTGCGGAGTTGTGCAATTTGACAAGATTTTAGTGTTGTGAGTGTTGTGCAATGGGTGAAATTGATAAGGGAATACCTCAAGTTGGTATGAGGTTCAGAAATGTAGATGAAGCTTGGGTGTTTTGGGTTGCATATGGTGGCCATGCAGGGTTTGATGTGAGTAAGAGAAACAAGCATGTAAGCAAGTTTGATGGTGAAGTGACTTCATGCAGATTTGTTTGTTCCAATGAGGGTCTTAGGAAAAAAGGGATAACATTGGATCATGTGCCAAAGCGTATTAGATCTGAAACAAGAACAGATTGCAAAGCCCGGATGACTATAACATTGGATCGAGTGGGGAAAAATTATGAAGTCACAGATATTGTGCTAGAACACAATCATTACCTCCAACTGCCACAAACTTGTCACTTGATGGCATCACAAAGGAAGATTTCCGAAGTACAAGCTTTTGAAATAGAAGCCGCTGATGACTCTGGAATCATGCCAAAAGCTGCACATGAGCTTGCTTGTCGTCAAGTTGGTGGGCCACTTAACCTCGGCTACACTTGTGTTGACCAAAAGAATCATTTGCGAAGCAAGCAGCAGAGAGAGTTAGCTTTTGGACAGGCTGGTAGTATGTTGAAGTACTTCCATGACAAAATCATTGAGAACCCATCTTTCCAATATGCTTTGCAGTTGGACTGTGAGGAGCATATAACCAACATATTCTGGGCTGATGCTAAAATGGTTCTTGACTATGCACACTTTGGCGATGTTGTCACATTCGATACCACTTTTGGCACAAACAAAGAATATAGGCCATTTGGTGTTTTTCTTGGACTCAATCAGTTTAGAGAAACCACCATTTTTGGTGCTGCATTGCTATTTGATGAAACATGTGACTCATTTACATGGCTTTTTGAGACTTTTCTAGCTGCACATAATGGGAAGCAACCTAGAACTATTTATACGGATCAAGATGCAGCAATGGGGAAAGCTATAGGAAAAGTCTTCACAGAATCATATCATGGATTGTGCACCTTTCATATAATGCAAAATGTTGTCAAGCATTTATCACCATTGAAGGGTGAAGAAAAAGATGAAGGGAAAGAGAAAGATAAAGATGATGGGAAAGATGAAGATGATGGGAAAGATGAAGATGAGGATGAAGATAAGGAGTCTCATATTCTCACTGATTTTAGTGAATGTGTGTATGGCTATGAGGACAAAACAGAATTTCAGGAAGCATTTGACAATATGAGGCATAAAGTGCACAAGCAAACTTGGTTAGATAGTATCTACAAGTTGAAAGAAAAATGGGCTGAATGTTATATGAGAGATGTGTTTAGTTTGGGAATGAGAAGTACACAACTTAGTGAAAACTTCAACAATTCATTGAAAAACCATTTGAAATCAGATTTCCATATTGTTCGGTTCTTGATGCATTTTAAGAGGACAGTGGAAGTAAAAAGAAGAAAGGAATTGCAATCTGAATTTGATGCAAAGAAGAAATTGCCAAGAATCAAGATGCACACACCTATGTTGGTGCTAGCAAGCAAAGAGTACACTCCAGTTATTTTTTAAGCTTTCCAAAGTGAATATGAAAGATCCATGGCTGCATGCACTAGATCATTGGATGGGCATAACAAATTTGCAGTTGCTATTGGGAGTTTGCATGGTGACTTAAAATTCGAAGAGGAGCGCGTAGTGATCGGTGATCCTCTGACCCAAACAGCTTCATGTAGTTGTGGAATGTTCAATAGGACGGGAATATTGTGTGGACATGGTCTCAAAGTGCTTGATTTTATGAATATAAAAGTATTGCCATCACATTATTTCTTAAAAAGATGGACTAGAGAAGCACGCAATGGAAGCATACAAGATAGACAAGGAAGGAATGTGGTAGAAAATCCAAAGTTGGAAGCTCAACTTCGGTACAAAGATTTGTCTCACAAATTTCACACTTTGGCATATAAAATAGCCTACTCTCTGGAATGTTGTTTGCTGTTATAAAATGCACTTGATTGCATTGGTTCACAACTAGAGGATAAGCTGAACGCAATTGAAAATGCGACGAGTAAGCCATGTAATGGCGAAGAAAATGTTGACCCAAATGTGCAGCAAACAAATGAGGTTCTTAGTGCAGAAACAAAAGAGGTTCTTAGTGCTGCAAAGCTCAAGAAAAAAGAGGTTCGATCAAAAAATTTGAGGAGAAGAAAAAATTGGTTTGATAAGTTACTCAAAGGGAAGCGCAAGCCAACTAAAGTTGTGGCATCCAAAAAACCAAAGAGCAAAGGTATGTAGCAAGATGTACATGGTGTGGTGTTACCTTTCATTCATAAATTACTTATTAGAAGTTTTATTGCAGAAACAAAAGAAACATGATGGTGCAGGGCCTCAAGTAGGAGTGGAGAAGGATGGGCGCGATGAAGGAGCAAATATGGAGCTTCAAGGGTGCAACAATATAATGAGTTACACGCAACTCTTGACAGCTACCCGTTATGATGAAGATCTGTTCTAGTATTTAGAAGCTTGTTAGATAGTATTTTGGGAGTGTCGACTAGTATTTTGTGCAGTGCTTGACTATAGTATTTTGGATTTGGGGGCTAACTATAGTCTTTTGTGCCCTAAATGTACAAGTAAAAGGGCCAACACTATGTACTTGAATGATTATGCAAGAACAAATTTCTATGGTAATTTTCTTCAAAAATTAGTTTATTCACGCCTACAAAAGGCTCTGTACCATGTTCACCTTTCTGCCCTATTAATTTCCTGAACCTCTTAACTGAATGTCCTTGTATTTAAAATGGCTTGGGTTTTCCTTTTTGCTTGATGTTTCCTAAACTGAACCGAAGTGTTTTTGCTTGCTAAATTAAACTGTATTTTGTTACGCTGTTTACAGCCTTGTAAGACTGTTGTTTTGTCAAACTCTTGCTGTTTTGATAGACTGAACTGCGTGTTAACTGAACTTATGTTCTGCTCTATTCTTTGCATGAAGGGCCTCTGTTTCCTCTGTTTCCCCTGCCAGTTATTGTTGTTTTGTGTACAGGTGGGTATTTTGACTGTGAGTTGCTGCTGACCGTAGGATCAACATGGACGTTGGATGGTAGGGGGCAAGGCGCGCGGTGACTTGACAACAGCAAGGCACGGGATCTCACTCCTCCCCAAGACACCGCCGCTGCCCGACGCCTCGACGCCGGCTATCTCGTCCGGCATACTGGACTTCTCCCCTGCGGTAAGTCCTCGCCTCGTCTCCCCTCTCCTCCCCTTGTCGTCTAGGGTTTTCTATCCGCCCGGCCATGGCTGCCACCTCGTCTCTCCCCGGCGACGCCGTCTCTGAGCTGCCCGTCCAAACTGCCCGTCATCAAGTTAGCCAAGTTCGCCCCCCTCCTGGTGACCACTGTTGATCACGCGGTTGATCAATTTCATGGTCTGATGTGGATGTTGGGAATCATTGGATGGATGATGATTAGTGCATAGTCGTGGTTGGTTGTACGAGGATGTTTCTCTGGTGCTGCTTGATCTGTTAATGGAACAATATCTGCTACTCTGAATTTGTGACGAATCATATTAAGCGTAGTTATATTTGATCTTTTGTGTGTGTTGTGCTTGATGAATTTGGTCTGATGGTGACAACTAAGTGAGCTGAATATATTTCTTTGTTTGCCACTGATCTTATAACAACTAAATGAGCTGAACATATAATTGATCTTCTAATCTTGACAAACTGAATATAACAACTGAATTTCTTTCTTTGTCAGTATATCGTTTCTGTTTAAAAGGCTTTGGTTATTTGACAAACTGAACTGCACGCCCCTGCTGTTTTATTAAATTTCATCTATGATCTTCCGGAGAGGCGAGGCGAGTCATTTCATCGGAGGTCTAAGCAGCTAAGTTGTCAGGCCCTGGCACACAACAATACCATGTTCTGATCGTTTCATCCGTCCCTACGCATCCATTTCTTATGCTACTGATTGATTCCCCATTTCTATTGAGAAGAGTGACACTGATTTGCTAGGTCCGTCATGTGCCACCATTTGTCAAGGCTTGTACTGGGCAGGCTGTGGTATATATCATCTAGTCTCATTCCGAAAATGACTGCTGGGAGATGATAGGTGTGTAAGTCATGTGTCCTAATCCTTGTCATGTGCCTGTTGGTGGCACAAATTTATACCTTGTTTTGCTATGTCTACGGTTGAGTATGGTGGCTTCATCCTTGTCATATGTCCAGCTTAAGCCATGTATTCATCCTTGCTTGTTCTTGCAGTAGATGAAATTGACTCTCGTAGCATTAATTACATGCCATTTTTGTGCTTAGGGAACTGCTGGTGAATCTTCTGCTACCTATAATCATATTTCATTTATCACCTCGTTTGTCTTCAGGTTGAGACTGTTCCCTGTAACTTCAAGTCTTTTTTCCAAGCTTGAGCCTTCTCATTTTCGAATTTGTGCATACATATATATGGACCCTGGACTGGCGAAGTGTATGCATTCCTAATTCCATTGTTGGCAGAAAAGTTATATCTGACATCTAGTCTATATGGCTCTAGTTTAGTTGGTTCTAGTTTAATTTATGGGACCATTGGTTCTCATTTATGGCAACATTGGTTCTCTACTCTCTGATTATATGTGTCGTCTAGTCTAGTCTGCTAGTACTATCTTCCAAGCTCAGATTATATAATACAACATGAAAATTTGTTAAACATCTAAGCAATGAAATTCTGTTTGTAGTTTCTCATTATTTAAGCAAGGAAATTACGGAGCTAGCTTCTTATGCATCCATTTGTTCATTGTTTTTCCGCATCTAACCCTTGGACAAATTCATCTGTTTTATTATAGGGACCTGATCTCGCGGAAGACGGGCGACCACGCTTTGCTGCCACAAGTTTCCTCCACTCTGTGCAGCCCGCAAACATGTCTTGGAGCATTCGCCGATCAAACGTGTGTTTATGTTGTGATGAGCTGTTGACTTTCGTTGACCAAACATCTTGTATATTTCATTTGGACCGTAGCATGTGTCATGTTTTTCATTTGGACCGTGGAATGTATGCATGTACCATTTTCATTAGAACCATTGATAATAGTACTTGTAACAGAGCATGTTTATTGTTTTGTGTAATCTAGTTGTACTTTTCCTTCGTGAGTTTTTTATTGTAAAATTGCATTTTTAATTGTAGTATAGTGGTTTTGCAAATCTTGTGTATCAATCCCTGTGTATCAAATAGGTGAGGGGTTTGGGGCTTGGGGGGATTTGAAAGGATTGGGTGAAAGGGAGGGATTCATCAAATCTCCTGAAATCCCATCCCCAAAACCTCTCAAATCCACGTCTACCAAATGAGGCCTCACGACTACCACCACACGCACCTCACCCTTTTTTTTAGTTGGACTATCCTCACCCCTTAGATGTACCGCGTTTGACCCACAGCTGACCGGATCTCACGATAATTATGGCCTCCTCTCCCGTCGGTTGTGCGTGCTCACCTCATCCCCACATTTGATGCACATTTGTGGGTCAAACGATGTGGTGAGCGCTGCCACGTTTCCCACCAGTCGCGAGTGCTCGCCTCGTCCCTTGGTCATGTTGTCCATGGATCAGACAGGGCGGTGACCACCACCTTCTCTCCCGGCTAGGGGCCGAACGGCAACCTTCTCCCGTGATCGGCGGTACATGGAGCGCAACATGCTCTCCTGGCTCGACGACCATGGACTCATCTCTCAGTCTGGGCATGGCCCTTCTGGTTCTAGCTTGGCTCGACGTCCTAGTTTCCATATTTTTTCCAGAATTTCTTGGAAATAGGGAGGCAATTGCAATTTCATGGTTTCAGACACCTATTAGTGGATTAGTCTTAGTAAGTGTAATCACACACATTAAAAAAAATGAGGATGTCGTCGTTAGGGTTTCCTAGCCCTGGCGATCTGGAGGCGTATGCCCAGCCGCCACCACCGCCGGCCGCCGTGCCGGCCGTGTGTGGCCTTCCTTCCGCGCCTAGGGCAAGCCTAGGAGTCGGAATTGTGGCGGCCGAGTCCGCCGAGCGGTCGCGCGGCCCCTCGTGGCCCCGAGACTCCGCGGTATGCGAGTTGGGTTCCGGGTGCCCTAACCCCCAACGCAAGGCTGAGACGCAGTCGGCCTACAAAAACCCATCTAGGGTCTGGGAACGAATGCACCAGGAACCGCGTAAGCCACCAGATCGCACAACTCTCAAGCCACCGCCGCCGCTATTAGCCGAGATGTCGTCGTCCGCGAGCGAGAAGGGCAAGAAGTCGCCGGCGGCCGAAGTGATCCCGGAGGTTGGTGGGGGCGCATATAGGGCTCCCTCCGTGGACGCTGCTCGCCCGAAGCCTTCCAATGGGGGAGCTGTGGCTGCTGGGCGGATCAACCCGCAGATGCAATCGTTGACGATCTGGACGAAGATGAAGACGGCGGACGAGGCGGCGGCGCCGTCGACGACCCGGCATCGCGCCGAGCGGGAGGTTGAAGGGCCAGAGGACTTCAGGGAAGGAGAAGATTCTGAGGGCGAGGTAGAGCTTGCGGAGGTGGACCTTGAGGAGGACGGTGTACTGCAGCAACAGGCGCACCCTTGGTCAGTGGTCATGCTGGTGTATTCCCTGGACCGGCCATCGCCTAGCGCCCTATTTGATAACATTGTAGATGGATGGCGGCTAAAGGAGGATTTTGATTACTCGTACCAGGGAAATAATAAGTACCTCGTGCACTTCGGGTGCGAGGCCGATATGTCAAGAATCCTTCGAGGGGGGCCATGGCAGTATGAGCATGATCCGTTGTTAATTGAGGCCTATGATGGTATGAGGAAAGTGTCGGACTATAAGTTGGATAAGATGAGGATATGGGTACGTATTCTTGATGTGCCCATGAACTGGAGGACCGATGCAGTGGTGAAAGCATTATGTGTTAATCTGGGAACGATCTTGCAAGCGGAGCTCAATGAGAAGGCTGGTAACTATGTTCGGGTCAGGGTGGAGATCCCGGTGTACCGTCCGCTGGAAACTTCAGTAGCTATGTTCGCCAAGCTACAGGGTACAAGAACTAAGATGGAGTTTGAGATTCAGTACGAGAAGCTGCCTCATTTTTGTTATACATGTGGATATCTTGGACACCAAGAGAAGTCTTGTGGTAGGAAACGCAAAGGAGATTTGCCAACTGGCAAATACAGTGGCAAGTTGCGCTGCTCACCACCACGTCGCTTTGGTCGGCAGTCCGGTACGGTGAGGGCGAAGACGAACCCAACGGTATTTCGGGGGCTTGATTTCTCGTCCGAGAGCACGGCATCATCGGCCCGTGGACGCGGCAGCAAAGGGGCGCGACGAACGGAAGGCGGCTCGGTTCGGCGTCAGCAACAGGCGGAGGAGCATAGCACTGGGAACCCTGCGGTGGACGAGCTACTGGCTGCAAAAATGGAGGCTATGTCTGGGGGTAGTAAGGACGTGTTGAAGGAGCCACATGCAGCTACAGTGGGAGATGGTGCTAGCCACGGACTCGACACATCGGGTGTTCAGAGCTCCAACCACTCTGAACCAAGGAGTTCTGACATGATACCAGCCATGCGCAGTCTTTCACATGAAATCACCATGGCTAACGCTGATCTCTGATGATGTATCAACCCTGGGCAAGCGTGCAGCCGTTG
The DNA here is from genome assembly GCA_021605205.1 of Aegilops longissima. NCBI lineage: Eukaryota > Viridiplantae > Streptophyta > Magnoliopsida > Poales > Poaceae > Aegilops > Aegilops longissima. The sequence continues at coordinate 58,909,908 of CM038680.1, forward strand.
GAGACCATAGTACTTCTTCTGTTCAGGAGGCGGGAGATCTAGCTTTGGTGCCATATGATAATAAGGCCACTTTGGCCGATCGTGTGCTTTCAGGTACCCCAAAAAGCGTAGAACGTCGGAACTCGGGAGGTGCAGCAGACCCAGCTTGAGGGCGAGGTGGCTGACCAGGAGATGGTGGACCGGACCAACAACTTGAGGCTGTCGGCACAGGGGCCGCTGACGAACTGACGGGCCGGCGGAGCCCCGTCAGGAGCAATGAATCTCCTCAGTTGGAACTGCCGAGGGGGTGGGAACTCTCGGACAGTTCGTGACCTTGTGAGTCTAGTGCAGGCTCACTCCCCGAGTATCGTTTTTCTTTGTGAGACTAGGCAGTCTAAGAATAAAATGAAACGTCTTCGTGCTAGGTTACGTTTGAGAGGTTTTGATGCTTTTGATTGTGTCGGTCGTAGTGGTGGTCTTGCTTTGTATTGGCATGAGTCTTTGAGTCTTGATGTAAAAGAAATAAATGAACGATATATTGATGCGTATGTAACTGGTACGGCGGGTGAGCCACCCTGGAGGCTTACCTGTGTCTACGGCGAGCCACGGACGGAGGACCGTCATCGCATGTGGTCCCTTCTCCGTGATCTTCACCAAAAGGCCAACATGCCGTGGGTCGTTGTGGGAGATTTTAACGAAGCTATGTGGAGTTTTGAGCACTTCTCCGACACACCGCGCTCAGCAGGTCAGATGCTTGATTTCAGAGATGTTCTTGAGGTTTGTGGTTTGGGCGACCTTGGTTTTGCAGGTCTACCGTATACTTTTGATAATCATCGAGGGGGACGGGCTAATGTAAAGGTCCGCCGACGACGCTGTGGCCAACAACATGTGGAGAGATGTCTTCGCTCATGCTAGGGTGGAGCACCTGGTGGCGCCCAGCTCCGACCACTTGCCCATCTTGCTTCGATGCGCGCTCGAGAAGACGAGCCAGGCAACAGGCAGGAGATGCAGACAGTATGAGGTAATGTGGGAACGGGACCCATCCCTGCCCGAGGTAATTATGAACACATGGACTGAGTTGGGTGCTATGCTGAATCTTGGTGATATTGCTTCCGGTTTGGGTAACCTGATGAAAAAACTGCAAGACTGGAGCCGCAAAAAATTTGGTAATGTGATTAAGGAAATTAACAAATCTCGCTCCCGCTTGGAGGAGCTTATGTCGATGAATGCAGATAGGAAGGACATACGGGAGGAGACCGACCGTATGAACGAGTTGCTATACAGAGAGGAGATGTTGTGGATGCAGCGGTCTCGTATTGCATGGCTGAGGGAAGGCGACCGCAACACTCAGTTTTTTCACCGGAAAGCGGTGTGGCGTGCGCGGAAAAATCGTATTAAGGCACTCATTGATGAGGCAGGGGTCACGTACAGGGACCATGGTTCCATGGCGGCTATGGCCACGGCCTACTTTTCTAAGCTTTTTACTGCTGATTCTTCTTTCTGTGCGGATCCAGTTATAGATTTGATACAGACTCGTGTGACTGACAGTATGAATGATGGCCTGTGCGCAGATTTTTCAGACAAGGAAATAGCTGATGCTCTCTTCCAGATTGGACCACTCAAGGCGCCAGGGCCGGATGGGTTCCCAGCCCGCTTCTTCCGTGAGAAACTGGGCAGTTATGAGAGAACAGGTTATGGCAGGAGTGCGGAATTTTTTCGTACAGGGATCATGCCTGAGGGGGTAAATGACACTTCCATTGTTCTCATCCCGAAGGTGGATAACCCGGAGAGGCTAACTGAGTTTCGTCCAATAAGCCTATGCAATGTCATATATAAGGTGGTGTCAAAGTGTTTGGTGAATCGACTCAGACCTATTTTGGATAATATTATCTCACCTCAACAAAGTGCCTTTGTCCCTGGAAGGATGATTACAGATAATGCACTAATTGCCTTTGAGTGTTTCCACTTTATTCAGCAGGAGAAGGACCCTAGCAAGAGCTTTTGTGCATATAAGCTGGATTTATCAAAAGCTTATGACAGGGTAGACTGGATCTTCTTGGAGCGAATGATGAAAAAGATGGGCTTCGCTCGCCGGTGGGTGGACTGGATTATGAGTTGCGTCACATCGGTGAGATACACAGTGAAATTCAATGGAACCCTCTTGGAATCATTTGCACCGTCGCTGGCTACGGCAAGGTGATCCTTTGTCCCGCTTTTGTTCCTGTTTGTGGCTGATGGTCTATCTGCGTTGTTGAAAGATGGAGAGCAAAGAGGAGATTATACCCCACTAAAAATATGTCAAGAGCGCGGGCGTGTCTCACTTATTATTCGCAGATGATACGTTGCTCTTCTTCAAGGCAGAGGCGGACCAAGCTAAAAAGGTCCAACAAGTGCTAAATACATATGCAAAGGCCACTGGACAGTATATTAATCCGTCTAAATGTAGTGCCCTGTTTGGCACTTCGTGTCCAACCATGATGCAAGACGTGGTGAGAGATATTCTCCATATTGGTACTGTTACTTTTGAGGAAAAGTACCTAGGCCTTCCAACGCCTGAGGGTCGCATGTCGCGAGGTAAATTTCAGAATCTACAGTCCCGGTTGCTGAAAAGGATCATTGCGTGGGGCGACACCCTCTCTCTGGCTGGCAAGGAGACTATGATCAAGGCAGTAGCTCAGGCCATCCCTACGTATATTATGAGCGTTTTTAAATTACCTATGTCTGTATGTGATGATCTGAACAGAATGGTTCGGAATTTTTGGTGGGGGGCATCGGAAGGCAAGCGGAAAACACATTGGATAGCATGGCCAAGGATACAAGCTCAGAAAAGCAAGGGTGGTTTGGGGTTCAGAGATTTCCGCCTCTTCAACCAGGCGCTCCTAGCGAGACAGGCTTGGCGTTTGCTAACTAACCCCACCAGCTTGTGTGCGCAGGTTCTCAAGGCACGATACTATCACGACGGGCGCCTCGAAGATACGGTATTCTCGGGGAATGCATCTCCGACTTGGCAGGCGATTCAGCACGGCCTCGAGCTCTTGAAAAAGGGCATCATATGGCGCGTCGGGGGCGGGCAGGACATCCGCATTTGGCGAGACCGGTGGTTGCCTAGGGAGCCATCACGCCAACCCATCTCCCTGCAGGGTACGTGCCGCCTAAGGAGGGTGGCAGAGCTCCTGGATGGCGAGGGGTCCTGGCGCATGGACCTGCTCCGTCGCTACTTCCTCCCTGCGGATGTCGAGGTCATCACCAGTATCCGTACGTCGACCCGCGTCACCGAGGATATTATTGCATGGGCACCGGAGAGGAACGGTATCTTCACCGTTCGGTCCGCCTACCGCCTGGCCATGGACGAGCGCGAGCGTCCTTCGGCTTCCGCCATGAGCAGGGCACCGGATGGTCGTCGCGCCATCTGGAAGATCATATGGGGGTGCCCTGCTCCTCCTAAGGTACGCGTGTTCGCTTGGAGAGTCGTCACCAACTCACTTGCTACTTGGGCCAATAAAGCCTCACGACACCTTGAGCTTACTGACATTTGCCCCCTGTGTGGTGTTGAACGCGAGGATGGATTCCATGCGCTTTGCAGGTGTCCCCTGGCAAGAGAGCTCTGGCGAGTTATGGCCTTGGACTGGAACATCCCAAGGTGGAGGCCATCGTCAACACCGCCCAGAGTGGATCTTTTCACTGCTGGACCCCTTGGATGAGACGGTGAGACTGGTGGTGCTCATGACCATGTGGAGAGTATGGCATGTCCGGAATGAGATCACACACGACAAGGCGCCGCCCACTGCCGAAGCCTCTCAACGCTTTTTGCACGGATACATCAACTCACTCCTGTGCATACAGCAACATCCTGATGGTAACCTAGAGAAAGGAAAGATGGTGGTCCTGCCTTCACCACCACGCGCTCCAGAAAGTACGGCGCCCAAGGTGCGCGCACACTGGGTACCGCCCCAGCCGGGCTGGGTTAAGTTGAACACGGATGGGAGCTACATAGCGGCCACAGGTGCAGCGGGAGGAGGTATGATCCTGCGGGATGACAGAGGCGAGATCATCTACAGCGCATGTAGGGAGCTACGTACGTGCGACAACGCTTTAGAGGCGGAGCTAGCAGCGTGCAGAGAAGGCTTGAGCTGGCCTTGCACCGATCTAACCTACCTATTCTGGTTGAGTTGGATAGCGCGGAGGCGGTGTCGATGATTACATCACGCGAGATGGATAGATCGTCACATCGTGCACTTATAGAGGAGATTCGTAGGTTGGCTGGAAGCGATGCTAGGGAGATCTCTTTTACTCTTTGTAGCCGTCTGCAGAACGGGATTAGTCATGAGCTGGCCGCCTATGGCCGTAGAACTCCGCGCACAGCAGTCTGGCTTACTGCCGGAATGGATTTTGTTGTAAACCGGGCTCTCGCTGAGAAGCCTCCTTGAGTAATGGAACTCCTTTTTTCCCCGCAAAAAAAAAAGTGTAATCACATTATGAGGGAAAATGTAATTAAGCCCAAAGAAAATAGATATGTTTTGGACGTGTCATGATCTCTAGCTTAATCCCTACTCCCTTCGTCCTTAAAAAAGTGTACTTTCAACTTTATTGCAAAGTCAAACTATTTTATATTTGATCGTATTTATACAATAATAAACCAACATTTATGCCATCAAATTATTAGCATTGGATTTATGATAAAATATATTTTCGTCATATATCTATTTGGTTTCACAAGAATTGATATATTTTTGCACAAACTCGATCAAACTTTTAGATAGTTTGATCCTCCAACAAAGTTGGAGGTACACTCTTTCAAAGACGGAGGGGATACTTGTCCTCAAGTATGCAGGATCATGACTAGTCGACTTTTGAAGTTCCAGAAACTTTCAATGAAATGCTTACATGGAGTAGTGCGCTTCAGTTTATCTCTTGTGAATCACCGCAAACATGCCCTCGCTCCGTATCTTTCATTATCTCTTGTGAATCACTGCAAACATGCCCTCGCTCTATATCTTTCATGTGTTCGCCCCCGCAGATCTATTAACCTGCTGCAACCCTTTGCTCTTGCCCATGTGCGAACTCCCATATGGGGCTCCTTGCTTCTTGCCGGCGCCGCCGGTCCATCTCATCTTCTATGGTCCTTGGATCACGGAGGCATGGTGGATCTCGGCCCTAGCCGGCGGGAGGGCTCCGTTTTTAGATGATTTTTTGAGTTTTATGAGGATTTGTGCCATGCTTAAGAAGATGTGGTGGCGGCGACTTCTTGAAGATGGACTAAGGTCCTCCCCGCCTCGCCCTGCTCCCTTTCCTGTCCGATTTCCGCGCCAGATCTCGGCCCAGCGAGGTCTATCCTGTCGCCGGCGTTTCTCTCCTGCTGGCGCTGGACCCGGGGTTGGGGCTGATGTCCTCCTCGGCTGGCCTTGGGGCTACCCTTGTGGCGCCGCGACGACCCCCTATCTGCGGCCATGACTACAAGGATCTGACGCCGGGATGACGCGAGGTGTCGACGGCGGCTGTAGGGTCGTTGCGCTGGGCATGTGGGGCTGCGGCGATGTGCTGGCCTTCTGCGTGTGCCAGCCGAACGGCGACGCTACGTTTTTCGGTTGGTGGTGCTGATCTAGATCAGATCGGTTAGATGGTGGTGTTCGTAGATTGTTCTCCAGCGACTTCCTACGGATCCACGACTGCGCAGGTCATCGAAAAGAGTTCGGGAGGTTTTATCTTTGATCTGTTTGATGACTTCAGTGGTGTGATACAAATTATGGATGATGACTTGACGCAGAGGGTAAGTTGTCGAGTGGCGGCGGTCCAATTGTAGCTGCTGGGATTGCGGAAAAGCGGTGGCAACAATACTTGTGTGACTTGGATGGTGGTGCTGCACGCACCAGGTCTCGAGCTCCGGGGCGAAAGCTGTTGGAAATATGCCCTAGAGGGAATAATAAAAGGATTATTATTATACTTCCTTGTTCATGATAATTGTCTTTTATTCATGCTATAATTGTATTATCCGGAAATCGTAATACACGTGTGAATACATAGACTACAACATGTCCCTAGTGAGCCTCTAGTTGACTAGCTCGTTGATCAATAGATAGTCATGGTTTCCTGACTATGGACATTGGATGTCATTAATAACGGGATCACATCATTAGGAGAATGATGTGATGGACAAGACCCAATCCTAAGCATAGCACAAGATCGTGTAGTTCGTTTGCTAGAGCTTTTCCAATGTCAGTATCCTTTCCTTAGACCATGAGATCGTGTAACTCCCGGATACCGTAGGAGTGCTTTGGGTGTACCAAACGTCACAACGTAACTGGGTGACTATAAAGGTATACTACGGGTATCTCCGAAAGTGACTGTTGGGTTGACACGGATCGAGACTGGGATTTGTCACTCCGTATGATGGAGAGGTATCTCTGGGCCCACTCGGTAATGCATCATCATAATGAGCTCAAAGTGACCAAGTGTCTGGTCACGGGATCATGCATTACGGTACGAGTAAAGTGACTTGCCGGTAACGGGATTGAACGAGGTATTGGGATACCGACGATCGAATCTCGGGCAAGTAACGTACCGATTGACAAAGGGAATTGTATACGGGGTTGCTTGAATCCTCGACATCGTGGTTCATCCGATGAGATCATCGTGGAACATGTGGGAGCCAACATGGGTATCCAGATCCCGCTGTTGGTTATTGGCCGGAGAGCTGTCTCGGTCATGTCTGCATGATTCCCGAACCCGTAGGGTCTACACACTTAAGGTTCGGTGACGGTAGGGTTATTAGGAAGACTTGTATGTGATTACCGAATGTTGTTCGGTGTCCCGGATAAGATCCCGGACGTCACGAGGAGTTCCGGAATGGTCCGGAGCTGAAGATTTATATATGGGAAGTTGTCATACGGTCACCGGAAAGTTTCGGGGGCATATCGGTATTGTACCGGGGCCACCGGAGGGGTTCCGTGGGTCCACCGGGAGGGGCCACCTCTCTCGGAGGGCCTCATGGGCCGTAGTGGGCAGGGAACCAGCCCCTGGAGGGTTAGCGATCCCCCCTTGGGCCCATGCGCCTAGGGTTGGGGAAACCCTAGTGGGGCGCCTTGCTTGGGGGCAAGCCCTCCCTTGCCCCCCCCCCCCCATCTAGATCTCATCTAGAGGTGGCCGGTGAAGGAAATATGCCCTAGAGGCAATAATAAAGTTATTATTTATTTCCTTATATCATGATAAATGTTTATTATTCATGCTAGAATTGTATTAACCGGAAACATAATACATGTGTGAATACATAGACAAACAGATAGTCACTAGTATGCCTCTACTAGACTAGCTCATTAATCAAAGATGGTTATGTTTCCTAACCATAGACATGTGTTGTCATTTGATTAATGGGATCACATCATTAGGAGAATGATGTGATTGACATGACCCATTCCGTTAGCTTAGCACTTGATCGTTTAGTATATTGCTATTGCTTTCTTCATGACCTATACATGTTCCTGTAACTATGAGATTATGCAACTCCGCTTACCGGAGGAACACTTTGGTACTACCAAACGTCACAACGTAACGGGTGATTATAAAGGAGTACTACAGGTGTCTCCAAAGGTACATGTTGGGTTGGCGTATTTCGAGATTAGGTTTTGTCACTCCGATTGTCGGAGAGGTATCTCTGGCCTTCTCGGTAATACACATCACATAAGCCTTGCAAGCATTGCAACTAATGAGTTAGTTGTGAGATGATGTATTACGAACGAGTAAAGAGACTTACCGTAACGAGATTGAACTAGGTATTGGTTACCGACGATCGAATCTCGGGTAAGTAACATACCGATGACAAAGGGAACAACGTATGTCGTTATGCGGTTTGACCGATAAAGATCTTCGTAGAATATGTAGGAACCAATATGGGCATCCAGGTTCCGCTATTGGTTGTTGACCGAGAATGGTTCTAGGTCATGTCTACATAGTTCTCGAACCCGTAGGGTCCGCACGCTTAACCTTTCGATGACAGTCTATTATGAGTTTATAAGTTTTGATGTACCGAAGGTTGTTCGGAGTCCCGGATGTGATCACGGACATGACGAGGAGTCTCAAAATGGTCAAGACATAAAGATTGATATATTGGAAGCCTATGTTTGGACTTCGGAAGGGTTCCGGATGAAAACAGGATTTTACCGGAACACCGGGGGGTTACCGGAACCCCCCGGGGGGGTCAATGGGCCTTGATGGGCCATAGGGAGAAGAGGAAGGGCCGGCCAGGGCAGGCCGCCCCCCTCCCTCTAGTCCGAATAGGACAGGAGAGGGGCGCGCCCCTTCCCTCTTCCCTCCCCAATCCTATTCCAACTAGGAAGGGAGTCCTACTCGGTGGGAGTAGGACTCCTCCAGCGCCCCTAGGGCTGGCCGCACCCCCCTTGCTCCTTTATATACGGGGCAGGGGGCACCCCATGACACACAAGTTGATCTACGTGATCGCTCCTTAGCCGTGTCGGTGCCCCCTCCACCATATTCCACTTCGGTCATATCGTCGCGGAGCTTAGGCGTAGCCTGCGCCGATGAAGTCATATCGTCATGGAGCTTAGGCGAAGCCCTGCGTCGGTGGAGCATCATCATCGTCCTGCGCCGTCGTCTTGACGGAACTCATCCCCGACGCTTTGCTGGATTGGAGCCCGGGATCGTCATCGAGTTGAGCGTGTGCGTAACTTCGGAGGTGCCGTCGTTCGGTACTTGGATCGGTCGGATCGTGAAGACGCACGACTACATCAACCGCGTTGTTATAACGCTTCGCTTTCGGTCTCACGAGGGCGTGGAAAGACACTCTCCTCTCGTTGCTATGCCATCACCATGGTCTTGCGTGTGCGTAGGAAATTTTTGAAATTACTCGTTCCCCAACAAATGGTATCGAGTCTGGTTTTATGCGTTGATGTCATATGCACGAGTAGAACACAAGTGAGTTGTGGGCGATATAAGTCATCTGCTTACCAAAGATGTCATACTTTGGTTCAGCGGTATTGTGAGATGAAGCGGCCGGACCGACATTACGCGTGCGCTTACGCAAGACTGGTTTCACCGCTCGAGCACTCGTTGCTTAAAGGTGACCGGCGGTGTCTGTCTCTCTCACTTTAGTTGAACCGAGTGTAGCTCGCCGGTCCTTGCGAAGGTTAAAACAGCACCAACTTGACAAACTATCGTTGTAGCGACCCGACCTCGGGCGGTCAAGCCTACGTATTCTTGTGCCATCCACGATCAGTATCTTTGCACACACAAGACATCAATGTATATATCAAAGTGCAATCACATGCATAAATAACGTAAAACTGATATATACCTCATAATACTCAGCGGAAACAATCAAGCGGGTGTGGAGTCCCATCAACGCCATCGGCAGGTTGAGTGTAGACCGTAACCTGTATCGTAACTCTTACTGTCGAGGAAGTATACGCAACATGATACGTTGCAGCCGTGTAGGTCAATACATTGAATGTACCGCAAGATCACAACATGAGAAAACAGATGATAAAACTATACTATATGCAATATGGCTTTATGGCTCTGTATCTGAATTTTGTTTATGTAAAAGCTGGTTTTATTTTACCTACATCAAAGGAATAAAATGAAGCCTGTACTATGGAGTTTTTCTGTCATGACATGGTTCCGCCAACCGATGTCTCATAGCCCAAAATCATCATAAGTTGCCCACAATTAAGTTATCAGTCCGGTGTTGAGAGTTCCGAGATAGATCCAAGTCCAGAGGCTCAAATTGTCCGTAACCGGGGACACGGCTAATCGATTAGGTTATAACCCTCTGCAGAGGTTTGTACACTTTACCCGCAAGATTCGATCCCTCTCTTTACGTTCTCGCACTTCAGAGTGTTTGAGAACAAGATGACCGAAACATGGTCTTCCAAAGAGTTCCTCTGACCACTGTCCGGTACCCATCCAATCCTACCGTAGTTCTACATCTGCTAGTACCGTCCCAGCCAGTCACAACTAAGGTCAACCAAGCGAGCCCATAATGACTTGCGGTTGCACAGGTAAGCTTCCGGCATGAAGTATTCTTCCGTCTCTTTGAGTCTGGGTGAAGCTTTCCGCAAGATGTCATGGCGCTTCTCCATGCATCCTGGCCAACCACTGGTTTCTCCAGGGTGCCCGTCAACCGTCCTTCACCCAGTAGTGTGTATTGAATTCTTGTCTCGAGTCTTGAAGTCTTGAGGCCTTGAAGATGCAGTCCTTGCAGATGCCATCATGGAGTTGTCGTCATTGACGTAGAGTCCTCCTTTCTCACACCACTCCCGAACACTCATACCAAACCCCGTCTACTATAGCGTAGCATTTAAATAAAACGTCCCGGGCTTGGTAACAGGGTGATGGGTTCCTACCTCATGCATACTACTCAACTACAAGGATTCAATAACACTACTGAGGGGTGGTTGCAAAGGTGCCACTAAATGCAATAAAACATAGGTAAGAAAAGCATGGTCAAAGTGAACTTGCCTGGTAATACTTGATGAAGATAACAACGCTGTCAGAAAATGACTTGGTAGAACTAATCGTCACTCCGTTGAAAATCTATATAGTCAAACATAGCATTCACATAAGCAAACATCCTAGCAAACAATTTTAGCACTCGAAATAACAATCAAAACAGCAAGGAAAATCGATAATAAAACTCAAACAAAATCAAAAGAAACTTCAAATAAAACTACAAAGAAAAACTACTAACAAAGATCTATGACTTTGCTACAAACATCTAATATAGTTTTGCCGTAAGTAAAAACTTAACAACAATTAAAATACTAAACTAATAAATTAACAGAAAATAAAATGTAAAATAACTAATTTAACAGAAAGTATTTTTTTCCATAAAATTTTATTTGCAAAAAGAAACAAATAAAAAGCTTTTATAAAACTCTAACTATGACCTATAGAAGGTTTCATACAAAACTAAGGAAATTTTTTAAAAAAAAAAAAAAATTTCTCCTGTTGTCTAACAGAAACACAACTAATTTTGTCAAAAGTGACAAAAAGAAATAATTTAAAACTAATAAAAACAATAAATAAAAAGCTAAAACAGAACTAATATTAAAACAGTACTGTTTTGCTAAAAACCTAATTTAAATTAACCTGAAAATAAAATACTAAATACTACTGGATAAACAAAGGTCCTAGAGACCAGGAGCAAAAAGAATTAATTAAAAACCTATTTTTAAACTCCCGGAATAAGCAAAACAAGCTTTAATTCAAATCTGATCTAACTCAATTTTTATAAGTCCAAACATAGACAAATTATATATTTTTGAAACTACAAGAAAATTGTGATCTAACGCAAAAAGAATCAGCATCATTGGACTTCTAGATCAAAAGTTATAGGCTAAACAAGAACGGAACTAAATCTGTTACGGAAATAAATCTGAAAACGAAAACGGAGTTACCTGTACGTGAGGCAGAGATGGCAGGAAGGAGACGGCGATGTGGAGGGCTGCTCCGGCGAGGGGGCGAGGTCGCCAAGCGAGGTGGGGGGTGGCGGAGGAGGGGTCGGCGCTTGGGAGGTGGCGCTGGGCGATGGGAGGTTCCAGGAGAGCTCTGGTGAGCGTTCTAGGCAGGAAAAGGAGGACGGTGGCGAGAAGGCTACGGGCAGGGAGGCGTGGTGATGGGAAAAATGGAACGAGGAGAGGAAGGGGGTTTTATAGGCGGTCTCGGGAGGCGCTGGGATGGAAAGACGAGGGAGATCGAAAAGGTGGAGATTTCCTGTCTCCATGGACATGGAAAGCTTCTGTAACGTGAGAGGAAACAGAGGAAGGAGATGATCTCTTGTTGGGCTAGAATAGGAAAGTACTTAATGGGCCAGGTTTTTTCCTAATAAAAACGATTCCATTCCTATTTTTAAAATTAGGAAACTAAAACAATAAAAAGGGAATCAAATCAATTCGGAATCAAGAGTTTTATATACTAAAATTATCAGAAAAATAAAATATAGATGATGAGCATTATTCCACGGCCAAAATAAAAACTTAAAAAAATGTTTTCAGAAAATCCCTAAAGGCTTTATTTCTTTTTGAAAATAATTTTAAATAAAACTTTGGTTTTCTTGGCTCAAATATTTTCAAAAGTGCCCCTGATTTTGGAGGGTCATTTTCCTCCGCTCTTTCTTGCTTGCAAGAATTTATTTTCGAGGTATTTCTCGGGAAGAAAAATAGAGAAACAAGTGCAAATATTTGAAAGAAATAAATTGCAAAACTCCGTTCAAATTCTTCATAGTTGAAGAAGTCATGTCATCTTCTCTCATTGATTTTAATAGGATGAATTTGAATTTACCGGAGAAGGGGAAAGTCATTTTATTCCCTCTCTTTCAAAAGTTTTTGAAAAGGTTCAAATTTCACTCAAGTTTAATTCACTCAAGAAAACAAACAAACAATTCAATTAATTATATTAACATTCCAAATTTTGGGATGTTACAATCGTTGTGGTTTTGATATGTAGGTAAGAACGGTTCTTGCTCAGCCCATAGCAGCCACGTAAAACTTGCAATAACAAAGTAGAGGACGTCTAACTTGTTTTTGCAGGGCATGTTGTGATGTGATGTGGTCAAGACGTGATGCTATATTTTATTGTATGAGATGATCATGTTTTGTAACCGAGTTATCGCAACTGGCAGGAGCCATATGGTTGTCGCTTTATTGTATGAAATGCAAAGCCATGTAATTGCTTTACTTTATCACTAAGCGATGAGCGATAGTCGTAGAAGCAATAGTTGGCGAGACGACAACGATGCTACGATGGAGATCAAGGTGTCGCGCCGGTGACGATGGTGATCATGACGGTGCTTCGGCGATGGAGATCACAAGCACAAGATGATGATGACCATATCATATCACTTATATTGATTGCATGTGATGTTTATCCTTTATGCATCTTATCTTGCTTTGATTGACGGTAGCATTATAAGATGATCTCTCACTAAAATTATCAAGAAGTGTTCTCCCTGAGTATGCACCGTTATGAAAGTTCTTCGTCTTTGAGACACCACGTGATGATCGGTGTGATAAGCTCTACGTTCAAATATAACGGTGCAAAACAGTTGCATGCGCCGAATACTCAGTTAAACTTGACGAGCCTAGCATATAACAGATATGGCCTCGGAACACGGAGACCGAAAGGTCGAGCGTGAATCATATAGTAGATATGATCAACATAGTGATGTTCACCATTGAAACTACTCCATCTCACGTGATGATCGGACATGGTTTAGTTGATTTGGATCATGTAATCACTTAGATGACTAGAGGGATGTCTGTCTAAGTGGGAGTTTTAATATGATTAATTAAACTTAAATTTATCATGAACTTAGTACCGATAGTATTTTTGCTTGTCTATGTTTACTGTAGATAGATGGCTCGTGTTGTTGTTCCGTTGAATTTTAATGCGTTCCTTGAGAAAGCAAAGTTGAAAGATGATGGTAGCAATTACACGGACTGGGTCCGTAACGAGAGGATTATCCTCATTGCTGCACGTAAGAATTACGTCCTGGAAGCACCGCTGGGTGCCAACTGCCTGCTGCAGAACAACGCGAGTTGTGAGCGCTGCGGAGAGCAAAGCTGATGACTACTCTATAGTTCAGTGTGCCATGCTTTACGGCTTAGAACTGGGTCTTCAACGACGTTTTGAACGTCATGGTGAAGGAAATATGCCCTAGAGGCAATAATAAAAGTTATTAATTATTTCCTTATATCATGATAAATGTTTACATAGTTCTCGAACCCGTAGGGTCCGCACGCTTAACGTTTCGATGACAGTTCATAATGAGTTTATAAGTATTGATGCACGAAGGTTGTTGAGTCCGGATGTGATCACGGACATGACGAGGAGTCTCGAAATGGTCGATACATAAAGATTGATATGTTGGAAGCCTACATTTGGACATCGGAAGTGTTCGGGTGAAATCGATTTTTCGAGTACCGGAGGTTACGGAACCCCGGGAAGTCTATGGGCCTTAATGGGCCATGGGAGAAGAGGAAGGGCAGGCCAAGGTGGGCGCGCCCCCCCCCTCTAGTCCGAATAGGACAAGGAAGGGGGCGCCCTCTTCCCCTCCTCCAATCCTAGTCCAACTAGGAGGGGGGAGTCCTACTCGGTGGGAGTAGGACTCCTCCTAGTCGCGCCTCCCCTAGGGCCGCCACCTCCCCTTGGCTCCTTTATATACGGGGCAGGGGGCACCCCAGACACACAAGTTGATCTACGGATCTTGCCTTAGCCTTGTGCGGTGCCCCTTCCACCATATTCCACTTCGGTCAATATCGTCATGAGCTTAGGAGAAGCCTGCGCGGAGAAGTCATATCGTCGCGGAGCTTAGGCGAAGCCCTGCGTCGGTGGAGCATCAACATCGTCCACGCCGTCGTCGTCGTGGAACTCATCCCGACACTTTGCTGGATCGAGTCCGGGATCGTCATCGAGCTGAGCGTGTGCGAACTCGGAGGTGCCGTGACGTTCGGTGCTTGGATCGGTCGGATCGTGGAGACGTCGACTACATCAACAGCGTTGTTATAACGCTTCGCTTTCGGTCTCACGAGTGCGTGGGCGGACACTCTCCCTCTCGTTGCTATGCCATCACCATGGTCTTGCGTGATCGTAGGAAATTTTTGAAATTACTCGTTCCCCAACATGGCATCCGAGCCTGGTTTTATGCGTTGATGTCATGTGCACGAGTAGAACACAAGTGAGTTGTGGGCGATACAAGTCATACTGCCTACCAGCATGTCATACTTTGGTTCAGCGGTATTGTGAGATGAAGCGGCCGGACCGACATTACGCGTGCGCTTCGCGAGACTGGTTTCACCGCTCCGAGCACTCGTTGCTTAAAGGTGACCGGCGGTGTCTGTCTCTCTCACTTTAGTTGAATCGAGTGTGGCTCGCCGGTCCTTGAGAAGGTTAAACGGAGTCTATTTGACAAATATCGTTGTGGTTTTGATGCGTGGTAAGAACGGTTCTTGCTCAGCCCGTAGCAGCCACGTAAAACTTGCAACAACAAAGTAGAGGACGTCTAACTTGTTTTTGCAGGGCATGATGTGATGTGATGTGGTCAAAACGTGATGCTATACTTTATTGTATGAGATGATCATGTTTTGTAACCGAGTTATCGGCAACCGGCAGGAGCCATATGGTTGTCGCTTTATTGTATGAAATACAAACGCCATGTAATTGCTTTACTTTATCACTAAGGAGTAGCGATAGTCGTAGAAGCAATAGTTGGCGAGACGACAACGATGCTACGATGGAGATCAAGGTGTCGCGCCGGTGGCGATGGTGATCATGGCGGTTGCTTGGCGATGGAATCACAAGCACAAGATGATGATGACCATATCATATCACTTATATTGATTGCATGTGATGTTTATCCTTTATGCATCTTATCTTGCTTTGATTGACGGTAGCATTATAAGATGATCTCTCACTAAAATTATCAAGAAGTGTTCTCCCGAGTATGCACCGTTGCGAAAGTTCTTCGTCTTTGAGACACCACGTGATGATCGGGTGTGATAGGCTCTACGTTCAAATACAACGGGTGCAAAACAGTTGCGCACGCGAATACTCAGGTTAAACTTGACGAGCCTAGCATATAACAGATATGGCCTCGGAACACGAGACCGAAAGGTCGGCGTGAATCATATAGTAGATATGATTAACATAGTGATGTTCACCATTGAAACTACTCCATCTCACGTGATGATCGGACATGGTTTAGTTGATTTGGATCACGTAATCACTTAGATGACTAGAGAGATGTCTGTCTAAGTGGGAGTTTTTAATATGATTAATTAAACTTAAATTTATCATGAACTTAGTACTGATAGTATTTTGCTTGTCTATGTTTACTTAGATAGATGGCTCGTCTGTTGTTCCGTTGAATTTTAATGCGTTCCTTGAGAAAGCAAAGTTGAAAGATGATGGTAGCAATTACACGGACTGGGTCCGTAATTTGAGGATTATCCTCATTGCTGCACGAAAAATTACGTCTGGAAGCACCGCTGGGTGACAGCCTGCTGCAGATCTTGAGCGAAGTTGTGAGCGTCGGCAAAGCAGAGCTGATGACTACTCTATAGTTCAGTGTGCCATGCTTTACGGCTTAGAACCGGGTCTTCAACGACGTTTTGAGCGTCATGGAGCATATGAGATGTTCCAGGAGTTGAAGTTAATATTTCAAGCAAATGCCCGGATTGAGAGATATGAAGTCTCCAATAAGTTCTATAGCTGCAAGATGGAGGAGAATAGTTACATCGGTGAGCACATACTCAAAATGTCAGGGTATAACAATCACTTAATTCAGCTGGGAGTTAATCTTCCGGATGATAGTGTCATTGACAGAATTCTCCAATCACGCCACCAAGCTACAAGAGCTTCGTGATGAACTATAATATGCAAGGGATGACTAAGACAATTCTGAGCTCTTAGCGATGCTAAAAGCATGGAGGTAGAAATCAAGAAAGAGCATCAAGTGTTGATGGTCAGCAAGACCACTAGTTTCAAGAAAAGGGCAAAGGGAAGAAAAGGAAACTTCAAAAGAACAGCAAGAAAGTTGCTGATCAAGAGAAGAAACCCAAGTCTGGACCTAAGCCTGAAATCGAGTGTTTTACCGCAAGCAGATGGACACCGAAGCGGAACTGCCCCAAGTATTTGGCGGATAAAAAGGATGGCAAGGTGATCAAAGGTATATGTGATATACATGTTATTGATGTGTACCTTACTAATACTCGCAGAGTACAGGTATTTGATACTGGTTACATTGCTAATATTTGTAACTCAAACAGGAACTACGGATTAGCGAAGATTGGCTAAGGACGAGGTGACGATCTTGGCGTTGGAAATGGTTCCAAAGTCGATGTGATCGCAGATCGACGCTACCTCTACATCTACCTTCGGGATTAGTTTTAGACCTAAATAATTGTTATTTGGTGCCGGCGTTGAGCATGAACATTATATCTGGATCTTGTTTATTGCGAGACGGTTATTCATTTAAATCAGAGAATAATGGTTGTTCTATTTATATGAGTAATATCTTTTATGGTCATGCACCCTTGAAGAATGGTCTATTCTTGTTGAATCTCGACAGTAGTGATACACATATTCATAATATTGAAGCCAAAAGATGCAGAGTTGATAATGATAGTGCAACTTATTTGTGGCACTGCCGTTTAGGTCATATCGGTGTAAAACGCATGAAGAAACTCCATACTGGATGGGCTTCGGAATCACTTGATTATGAATCACTTGGTACTTGCGAACCGTGCCTCATGGGCAAGATGACAAAACGCCGTTCTCGGAACTATGGAGCGTGCAACTGATTTGTTGGAAATCATACATACCGATGTTTGTGGTCCAATGAATGTTGAGGCACGCCAAGGTATCGTTATTTTCTCACCTTCACAGATGATTTAAGCAGATATGGGTATATCTACTTAATGAAACACAAATCTGAAACATTTGAAAAGTTCAAAGAATTTCAGAGTGAAGTGGAAAATCATCGTAACAAGAAAATAAAGTTTCTACGATCTGATCGTGGAGGAGAATATTTGAGTTACGAGTTTGGTTTACATTTGAAACAATGTGGAATAGTTTCGCAACTCACGCCACCCGGAACACCACAGAGAAATGGTGTGTCCGAGCGTCGTGTCGTACTTTACTAGATATGGTGCGATCTATGATGTCTATTTCCGATTTACCGCTATCGTTTTGGGGTTATGCTTTAGAGACGGCCGCATTCACGTTGAATAGGACACCGTCAAAATCCGTTGAGACGACGCCTTATGAACTATGGTTTGGCAAGAAACCAAAGTTGTCGTTTCTTAAAGTTTGGGGCTGCGATGCTTATGTAAAGAAACTTCAACCAGATAAGCTCGAACCCAAATCGGAAAATGTGTCTTCATAGGATACCCAAAGGAGACTGTTGGGTACACCTTCTATCACAGATCTGAAGGCAAGATTTTCGTTGCTAAATTCGGGTCCTTTCTAGAGAAGGAGTTTCTCTCGAAAGAAGTGAGTGGGAGGAAAGTAGAACTTGATGAGATAATCAGATCTGCTCCCTTATTTGAAAGTAGTTCATCACAAGAAATGGTTCTGTGACAACTACACCAATTAGTGAGGAAACTAATGATGATGATCATGAAGTTTCAAATCAAGTTACTCTTGAACCTCGTATGTCAACCAGAGTAAAATACGCACTGAGTGGTACGGTAATCTTATTCGGAAGTCATGTTACTTGACCATGGCAAACCTACAAACTATGAAGAAGCGATGGTGAGCCCAGATTCGCAAAATGGCTGGAAGCCATGAAATCTGAGATGGGATCCATGTATGAGAACAAAGTATGGACTTTGGTTGACTTGCCCGATGATCGGCAAGCCATTGAAAATAAATGGATCTTTAAGAAGAAGACCGACGCCGATGGTAATGTAACTGTCTACAAAGCTCGACTTGTTGCAAAAGGTTTTCGACAAGTTCAAGGGTTGACTACGATGAGACTTTCTCACCCGTGGCGATGCTTAAGTCTGTCTGAATCATGTTAGCAATTGCCGCATTTTATGATTATGAAATTTGGCAAATGGATGTAAAACCGCATTCTTGAATGGATTTCTAGAAGAAGAGTTGTATATGATGCAACCAGAAGGTTTTATCGATCCAAAGGGTGCTAACAAAGTGTGCAAGCTCCAACGATCAATTTATGGTCCAGTGCAAGCCTCTCGGAGTTGGAATAAGCGCTTTGATAGTGTGATCAAAGCATATGGGTTTGTACAGACTTTTGGAGAAGCCTGTATTTACAAGAAAGTGAGTGGGAGCTCAGTAGCATTTCGATATTATATGTGGACGACATATTATTGATTGGAAATGATATAGAATTTCTGGATAGCATAAAGGATACTTAAATAAAAGTTTTTCAATGAAAGACCTCGGTGAAGCTGCATACATATTGGGCATCAAGATCTATAGAGATAGATCAAGGCGCTTAATTGGACTTTCACAAAGCACATACCTTGATAAAGTTTTGAAAAATTTCAAAATGGATCAGGCAAAGAAAGGTTTTTACCTGTGTTGCAAGGTGTAAGATTGAGTCGGACTCAATGCCCGACCACAGCAGAAGATAGAGAGAAATGAAAGATGTTCCTATGCTTCAGCCATAGGCTCTATCATGTATGCAATGCTGTGTACCGACACTGACGTATGCTTAGCTGTAAGCTTGGCAGGAAGGTACCAAAGTAATCCAGAGTGGATCATCGGACAGCGGTCAAGAACATCTGAAATACCGAAAAGGACTAAGGATATGTTTCTCGATATGGAGGTGACAAAGAGCTAGTCGTAAATGGTTACGTCGATGCAAGCTTTGACACTGATCCGACGATTCTAAATCGCAAACCGGATCGTGTTTTTATTAAGCGGTGGAGCTGTCGGTTGGTGCAGTTCTAAACAAAGCGTCGTGGCGGGATCTACATGTGAAGCGGAGTACATAGCTGCTACGGAAGCAGCAAATGAAGGAGTCTGGATGAAAGAGTTCATTTCGATCTAGGTGTCATACGTAGTGCATCGGGACCGATGAAGATCTTCCGTGACAATCTTGGTGCAATTGCCTTGGCAAAGGAATCCAGATTTCACAAGAGGACCAAGCACATCAAGAGACGCTTCAATACCATTCGGGACCAAGTCCAAGTGGGAGACATAGAGATTTGCAAAATACATACGGATCTGAATGTTGCGGACCGTTGACTAAGCCTCTTCCACGAGCAAAACATGATCAGCACCAAGACTCCATGGGTGTTAGGATCATTACTTTGTAATCTAGATTATTGACTCTAGTGCAAGTGGGAGATGAAGGAAATATGCCCTAGAGGCAATAATAAAGTTATTAATTATTTCCTTATATCATGATAAATGTTTATTATTCATGCTAGAATTGTATTAACCGGAAACATAATACATGTGTGAATATATAGACAAACAGTATGTCACTAGTATGCCTCTACTTGACTAGCTTGTTAATCAAAGATGGTTATGTTTCCTAACCATGAACAAGGAGTTGTTATTTGATTAACAAGGTCACATCATTAGTTGAATGATCTGATTGACATGACCCATTCCGTTAGCTTAACAGTTGATCGTTTAGTATGTTAATGCTTTCTTCATGACCCATACATGTTCCTATAACTATGAGATTATGCAACTCCGTTTACGGAGGAACACTTTGGTACTACCAAACGTCTGGCGTGAATCGGGTGATTATAAAGGAGTACTACAGGTGTCTCCAAAGGTACTTGTTGGGTTGGCGTATTTGAGATTAGGTTTTGTCACTCCGATTGTCGGAGAGGTATCTCCGGCCTTCTCGGTAATGCACATCACTTAAGCCTTGCAAGCATTACAACTAATGAGTTAGTTGTGAGATGATGTATTACGGAACGAGTAAAAGACTTACGATAACGAGATTGAACTAGGTATTGGATACCGACGATCGAATCTCGGGTAAGTAACACACCGATGACAAAGGAACAACGTATGTCGTTATGCGGTTTGACCGATAAAGATCTTCAGAGAATATGTAGGAACCAATATGGGCATCCAGGTTCCGCTATTGGTTATTGACCGAGAATGATTCTAGGTCATGTCTACATAGTTCTCGAACCCGTAGGGTCCGCACGCTTAACGTTTCGATGACAGTTCATAATGAGTTTATAAGTATTGATGCACCGAAGGTTGTTCGGAGTCCCGGATGTGATCACGGACATGACGAGGAGTCTCGAAATGGTCGAGACATAAAGATTGATATATTGGAAGCCTACATTTGGACATCGGAAGTGTTCCGGGTGAAATCGGGATTTTACCGGAGTACCGGGAGGTTACCGGAACCCCCCGGGAAGTCTATGGGCCTTAATGGGCCATGGGAGAAGAGGAAGGGCAGGCCAAGGTGGGCTGCGCGCCCCCCTCCCCCCTCTAGTCCGAATAGGACAAGGAAGGGGGCGCCTCTTCCTCTTCCCTCCTCCAATCCTAGTCCAACTAGGAGAGGGGAGTCCTACTCCGTGGGAGTAGGACTCCTCCTTGCGCCTCCCCTAGGGCCGCCACCTCCCCTTGGCTCCTTTATATCTGGGGCAGGGGCACCCCAAGACACACAAGTTGATCTACGGATCTTGCCTTAGCCGTGTCGCGGTGCCCCTTCCACCATATTCCACTTCGGTCATATCGTCGCGGAGCTTAGGAGAAGCCCTGCACCGAGAAGTCATATCGTCGCGAGCTTAGGCGAAGCCCTGCGTCGGTGGAGCATCAACATCGTCCACGCCGTCGTCGTCTTGTGGAACTCATCCCGACACTTTGCTGGATCGGAGTCCGGGATCGTCATCGAGCTGAACGTGTGCGTAACTCGGAGGTGCCGTCGTTCGGTGCTTGGATCGGTCGGATCGTGGAGACGTCGACTACATCAACAGCGTTGTTATAACGCTTCGCTTTCGGTCTCACGAGGGTGCGTGGGCGGACACTCTCCCCTCTCGTTGCTATGCCATCACCATGGTCTTGCGTGATCGTAGGAAATTTTTGAAATTACTCGTTCCCCAACACATGGAGCATATGAGATGTTCCAGAGTTGAAGTTAATATTTCAAGCAAATGCCCGGATTGAGAGATATGAAGTCTCCAATAAGTTCTATAGCTGCAAGATGGAGGAGAATAGTTACATCGGTGAACATATACTCAAAATGTGCGGGTATAATAATCACTTGATTCAACTGGGAGTTACTCTTCCGGATGATAGTGTCATTGATGAATTCTCCAATCACGCCACCAAGCTACAAGAGCTTCGTGATGAACTATAATATGCAAGGGATGACCAAAACAATTCCGAGCTCTTCTCAATGCTAAAAGCATGGAGGTAGAAATCAAGAAAGAGCATCAAGTATTGATGGTCAACAAGACCACTAGTTTCAAGAAAAGGGCAAAGGAAAGAAGAAGGAACTTCAAAAGAACAGCAAGAAAGTTGCTGCTCAAGAGAAGAAACCCAAGTCTGGACCTAAGCCTGAAACCGAGTGTTTTTACTGCAAGCAAACTGGACACCTGAAGCGGAACTGCCGCAAGTATTTGGCGGATAAGAAGGATGGCAAGGTGATCAAAGGTATATGTGATATACATGTTATTCATGTGTACCTTACTAATACTCGCAGAGTACCAGGTATTTGATACTGGTTACATTGCTAATATTTGCAACTCAAAACAGGAACTACGGATTAAGCGAAGATTGGCTAAGGACGAGGTGACAATGCGCGTGGGAAATGGTTCCAAAGTCGATGTGATCGCGGTCGGCATGCTACCTCTACATCTACCATCGGGATTAGTCTTAGACCTAAATAATTGTTATTTGGTGCCAGCGTTAAGCATGAACATTATATCTGGATCTTGTTTGATGCGAGACGGTTATTCATTTAAGACAGAGAATAATGGTTGTTCTATTTATATGAATAATATCTTTTATGGTCATGCACCCTTGAAGAGTGGTCTATTTTTATTGAATCTCGATAGTAGTAATACACATATTCATAGTGTTGAAATCAAAAGATGCAGAGTTGATAATGATAATGCAACTTATTTGTGGCACTGCCGTTTGGTTCATATCGGTGTAAAACGCATGAAGAAACTCCATACTGATGGGCTTCTGGAATCACTTGATTATGAATCACTTGGTACTTGCGAACCGTGCCTCATGGGCAAGATGACTAAAACGCCGTTCTCCGAAACCATGGAGCGAGCAACTGATTTGTTGGAAATCATACATACTGATGTTTGTGGTCCAATGAATGTTGAGGCACACAGCGGGTATCGTTATTTTCTCACCTTCACAGATGATTTGAGCAGATATGGGTATATCTACTTAATGAAACACAAATCTGAAACATTTGAAAAGTTCAAAGAATTTCAGAGTGAAGTGGAAAATCATCGTAACAAGAAAATAAAGTTTCTACGATCTGATCGTGGAGGAGAATATTTGAGTTACGAGTTTGGTTTACATTTGAAACAATGTGGAATAGTTTCAAGCAACTCACGCCACCCGAACACCACAGAGAAATGGTGTGTCCGAACGTCGAATCGTACTTTACTTGATATGGTGCGATCTATGATGTCTCTTACTGATTTACCGCTATCGTTTTGGGGATATGGTTTAGAGACGGCCGCATTCACGTTAAATAGGCCATCATCTAAGTCCGTTGAGACGACACCGTATGAACTGTGGTTTGGCAAGAAACCAAAGTTGTCGTTTCTTAAAGTTTGGGGCTGCGATGCTTATGTGAAGAAACTTCAACCAGATAAGCTCGAACCCAAATCGGAGAAATGTGTCTTCATAGGATACCCAAAGGAGACTGTTGGGTACACCTTCTATCACAGATCTGAAGGCAAGATTTTCGTTGCTAAATTCGGATCCTTTCTAGAGAAGGAGTTTCTCTCGAAAGAAGTGAGTGGGAGGAAAGTAGAACTTGATGAGATAACTGTATCTGCTTCCTTATTGGAAGGTAGTTCACCACAAGAAATGGTTCCTGTGACAACTACACCAATTAGTGAGGAAACTAATGATGTTGATCATGAAACTTCAGATCAAGTTGCTACTGAACTTCGTAGGTCAACCAGAGTAAAATACGCACCAGAGTGGTACGGTAATCCTATTCTGGAAGTCATGTTACTTGACCATGGCGAACCTACAAACTATGAAGAAGCGATGGTGAGCCCAGATTCATGAAATGGCTGGAAGCCATGAAATCTGAGATGGGATCCATGTATGAGAACAAAGTATGGACTTTGGTTGACTTGCCCGATGATCGGCAAGCCATTGAGAATAAATGGATCTTTAAGAAGAAGACTGACGCTGATGGTAATATAACTGTCTACAAAGCTCGACTTGTTGCGAAAGGTTTTCGACAAGTTCAAGGGGTTGACTACGATGAGACTTTCTCACCCGTAGCGATGCTTAAGTCTGTCCGAATCATGTTAGCAATTGCCGCATTTTATGATTATGAAATTTGGCAAATGGATGTGAAAACTGCATTCTTGAATGGATTTCTAGAAGAAGAGTTGTATATGATGCAACCAGAAGGTTTTGTTGATCCAAAGGGTGCTAACAAAGTGTGCAAGCTCCAACGATCAATTTCTTGATAGCATAAAAGGATACTTGAATAAAAGTTTTTTAATGAAAGACCTCGGTGAAGCTGCTTACATATTGGGCATCAAGATCTATAGAGATAGATCAAGACGCTTAATTGGACTTTCACAAAGCACATACCTTGATAAAGTTTTAAAAAAGTTCAAAATGGATCAGGCAAAGAAAGGATTTTTACCTGTATTACAAGGTGTAAGATTGAGTCAGACTCAATGCCCGACCACAGCAGAAGATAGAGAGAAAATGAAAGATGTTCCCTATGCTTCAGCCATAGGCTCTATCATGTATGCAATGCTGTGTACCAGACCTGACGTATGCTTAGCAGTAAGCTTGGCAGGAAGGTACCAAAGTAATCCATGAGTGGATCACTGGACAGCGGTCAAGAACATCCTGAAATACCTGAAAAGGACTAAGGATATGTTTCTCGTATATGGAGGTGACAAAGAGCTAGTCGTAAATGGTTACGTCGATGCAAGCTTTGACACTGATCCGGACGATTCTAAATCGCAAACCGGATACGTGTTTTTATTAAACGGTGGAGCTGTCAGTTGGTGCAGTTCTAAACAAAGCGTCGTGGCGGGATCTACATGTGAAGCGGAGTACATAGCTGCTTCGGAAGCAGCAAATGAAGGAGTCTGGATGAAAGAGTTTATTTTCGATCTAGGTGTCTTTCCAATCATCAAACCGCAACAGTGATACTTCTTGCTCTGGACCCCAAACAATGTTCTCCCCAATTTTTTTCACCCATTTCTTCACTGCCGTCTCTCCCATGTTCTGTAGAATTTGTGGATCAATCTCTGTAAACTCAACCTCCCATTTAACAATTGTGTCTCTCTCAATGTTTTGTATGCTACCATCAACTAATTTTGCCTTTGATGGAAAGAAATTGACTGTCAATTCGAAGGTCCGAGCGGCAGCATCCCCTCTGTCAGTGGCGGACAGTGTGAGCCCGTGAGAAAGAGCAGACGAGGCCACCCCCTAATTGCATGCAAAATTGGATCGGAGAGAGGCGCATTACCTATTCGAAGTTGAATCTGGCGGCTCCATCTCAATATGTCCACGGGCTCCCCTCACAACCTATCGATTCCATAGCAAAAACAGAGGAAACGAGCTGAGATCTACGGGCCCGAGAGAGAACGGAAGGCGACTAGGGTTTGAATTCACTCACCATTTTCGAGGACGAAGGCTCCGCCACCGTTGTGAACGAGGGCTCCGCCGCCACCGAGAACGCAAGATCCGCCGCCACCGGAGAAGAAGGGGGCAGAGGGCGGGCCCGCACGGTCGGGCGGCAGGAACGTCAGCTGTTTTGAGGAACAATTAAGTTGGACCCACATGTCCTAACATAAACGGGTGGGCTTGGTTGACGACCAATTTAACCACATTTAACAGCCATGTCGTGCGTGGGCTATTTACCTGCTCAAATGTGTCGCACCACAGCCGTTCGCTCGAACTACGTCGCACTCCTGCCAATTCACCTCAAAAACGTCGCACAGAAGCTATTGACCCCTTTTCTACTAGTGCTCCGTGAGAGGCACATACTCGAGAGAGAAAATATTGTGCAAGACATAGTTGTCAAAGCAATAAGATTCTACTTCATCTTCCGCTATGTAGATGAGGTTCTGCTGGTAGATGCCAAGGAGTAGCCACTCGTTGGCGGAGCCACGGCATCGCGCATTGCCAGGGACAGAGCCGGAGCATTCCCATCTGGTGCCATCGGTGGGAGTGATGAATTCGCCATTAGGGAAGACGATCCATGGTAGCTGGGCCGCCTGGGGGCCATGGCGTCGCACGGTGGCGTGCCATGAACGGCACACGGCGCGTGCGCGGGCGCGGTCGCCTGGGTCAAGGAGGTTGGCGACGACAAGGTCCAGGAGATCTGCAGGAAGGTCGGCCCAGGATGCTGCCATGCGAACCGACAGGTTCTTCGATCGATCGGAATAGGTAATTTCGAAAGAGGCGGAGTAGTCGCCAGCCGGCAATTTCTTGTAAGCACTACTACTCCAGTTTGCATTGGATGCATGCATAGCAAGAGATGGAGTCCTCGGATTGATGCTTGTATGCCGTACGTACGTGCATGACAAGGAGTTCAAAACTTCAAACGTGTACAGTACGATACGTGCATGATGGTAGTATTTGCTCGCCTTGGCCAGCAAGAAGATCGACGAATTAGCCGGCAATTTCTTGCAGAGACGGAGGCATGCACGTGAAGAAAGCATGCTCGTTTTGAGCGTTGGGCTTGCTAGTCCAACGCTGAGGCCATCAGCGATCGTCGGTCACTGGCTTGCGGGCCCAATTTGTTCATCTGGTCAGAATTGCGTGACTAGCAAAGAAAAGAAAACTTTTATTTGGAAGTTACATTTGATGAACGAACCTTATTCTGATCTTGTACTTTGACAAATTAATTAACTTTTTTTTTGCGAGAAAACTTTCAATCTATTCATCTTCCATCACGGCAGTACAACGAACACTAGAAATAATAAAAATTACATCCAGATCCGTAGACCACCTAGCGACGACTACAATCACTGAAACGAGCCGAAGGCGCGCCGCCGTCATCACCCCTCCCTCGCCGGAGTCGGGCACAACTTGTTGTAGTAGACGGTCGGAAGTCGTCGTGCTAAGGCCCGTGAGGACCAGCGCACTGAATAGCAACCGCCACCGATGAAGAATAACGTGGATCGAAAGGATCCAATCAAGACACACGAACATAGACGAACCACAACCAGATCCGAGCAAATCCATCGAGGATAGATCCGCCGGAGACATACCTCCACACGCCCACCAACGATGCTAGACGCACCACCGGAACGGGGACTAGACGGGGAGACCTTTATTCCATCTTCAGGAAGCCGCCACCGTCTCGTCTTCCTGAGTAGTACACAAACCCTAACAAATTTTGAAGGAACGACTAACAACGGAGCCCTCCCGCCGGCCCTTGCCAGGATCCACCACGCCCCCATGGCCCTAGGGCCACCGAAGACGAGGCGGACCTGCGGCGGAGCCGACGAGAGGCACGAACCCTAGCTTTTCTTCAAGGAGGAGGCGGCGGCTAGATCTGACACAAATTAATTAACTTGCTAGCTTAAATATCAAAGGGGTGTGCTTATGTATTTATTATTATGTTGTCCGGCTGAAAAGGGTGATTCCTATTGTCGAGCCCGCAAATATTGGAGAAGAACATTTTTTTTGCGGAAATTGGAAAAGAAATTTATAGTGGATTAGTTGAGTGCTCGCACGTTGCCACGGAGTAATGAAAAAGTTCAATGATGAAATAATTGTTCTAATTCAGAAATATGTGTGGAAGATGATGATATGTGGCTTTCATTTACGTAGCGACAAATACTGATTCTCTCTCCTACTTGTTTTCTCCTCACAATCATTGTGTCTCGTTAACCATCCTCTCCTTGCAAGAAGGCAAAGCAACATCTTTCTCCCCACCCTCCCGACTTGGATAGTCTTTGATCGGAAATTGCAACTAGGAAAAGCGAACGTGCAGAGACGGAGGCAAATACATTGCTTCATTTGTTGATATCTTTGAAGGCCTTTGATTTTTAAGAGTAGCAGATGATCACTTCCCTTTCTACGACGAAAATAATGGATAGTCTTCGATCGGAAATAGCAACGAATCTTTTCAAAAATGATCATTCAGTTTTTTCAGCAGATACATTGCTTAATTTGTTGATATCTTTGAAGGCCTTTAATTTTTAAGAGTAGGAGGTGATTGCTTCTCTTTCTTCGACAAAAATAATGGTCAAAATGGATGTTCTTGCTCGAGAAAACAGGAAGGTAAGAGCAAATAGGAACCAAGAAGAACGAAACAAAAATGGGTTTGATAAATCATGTTTGCCCATGTGTGCTATGTTTGTATGTTCGATTATGTATTCCGTTATTAAACACCATGTTAAAAGGGAGAGAGAGGGATTGATGGAATAGTTCGTTGTATTGCTTGAGCCTCATAGGCATATATATATATAGGAGTACATGATCATCTTGGAGTACAAAGCAAGATAGAATAATATCCTACGCTATCCTAGCTTTCCTAATAATCACGATACTCAACAGACCTTACGGAGTAAGTATGAGACACCACACGAACATTTGTACTGTCATGATATATGAATGTATTACGCAGAAAAACAAACGGCGAAGTCTTTGTTGATTGCTCTTGGCCAATCATTTTTCCTGCGAGGTGGGTGAGCTCATCCCCGCGCATCGTAATGTTGTACGCCGCCATCAAAGAGGATGAGGGAGACGTGAAGGAGGGGAGGAAGAGAAAAGGGTGTGGCAGCGTGCTTCTCTGGTGAGCTCGCCAGCCAATGCGACTAGCGCCGGAGGTCACTGAGGGCGGCGGGCTTTAGATCCTCGAGTGGACATGCTTTTTGGAACAAGAGTCTTGTTGTAATTACGACAAACACATCCACAAGCCGGAGATTCTTTTTGCAACAGGCCGCAGCAACAGGTCGCGAGGCAAAGATGCTTCTGCAGCATAGGTCCTTTGCAACGGAGGTTTCCAACAACAATCTTGTTGCACTGAAGAAAATCTTTTTTTATTTTTGCAATGGGCCACAAGTCAAAGATGCTTCTGCAACAAAGGATTGCAACAACAATTTTGTTGCAATGAAGGAAGCAGAGAAGAATAGCTTGGGCGCTCGCATCATGCGAGCTCGTGACCCAGCCAATCTAAAGGAAAGATCAGGCACCGACGCATTGACCTTCTTCCAAAATTGGAATTAGGAATAAAACCATATATGATTGACCAAATAACAATGAAAACAACAAACCCATAGTAAGCAGAAAAAAAAAACAGCATGGCAGCACGGATCAGCAGGGCGCACGCTTGCTCATCAGCAAACTGGGACGATCCAACAACCTCCCCACCTTCCTCCCACGCTTTCAAACTTGGGCTTAATTTCCAAGCTGGCCCGTAATACCTATACAAATTAGCAGTCCTCCGTCTGCATTTACAGATAGAAATAAGCTTTTTTTAACACCAGACAGAAATTAGCATGTTACTAAGTGAACCTTAAAGCAGAACATGCTGGTTCCTGCTCTGCATTATTTTATTCCAAAGGGCAGCTGTACAACTGGTATGGATCCAGTTAAAAGCATGAGTGAGATCGACATCAATTACATAGGCAAGGGAGTGATCCAGTCGAGAACTATGTGCTGGACTGGATCGTGGGAATCATGCTGGTCTTGGTGCTTTTAGTCTGTAGAGAATGCTCCCTCGCAGTACCTGAGAGCAGTAAGAAAGCAAATGACAACGAAATTAGATGGCAGTTTAAGCTCTATCATGCTATATACTCCCTCCGTTCCTAAATATAAGTCTTTCTAGAGATTCCAATTGAGACTACATACAAAGCAAAATGAGTGAATGTACACTCTAAAATATGTCTGTATACATCCATATGTAGTTCTTAATGAAATCTCTAAAAAGACTTATACTCCCTCTGTAAAGAAATATAAGAGCATTTAGATCACTACTTTAGTGATCTAAACGCTCTTATATTTCTTTACAGATGGAGTATTTAGGAACGGAGGAAGTATGCCACATGGTAATAGGGAAATACCAACTCAGGTAGAGTGCCATGGAATTACAGTAGAGGACATAATCAGACAGGTCAGGTAAGATACGTTTCTGGCTTTCTGCCCTAACTAATTAAGATATCATCTTCATGCTAAAAAACAAAACAAATTCCACTAGTACCATTCAAATACACCCTCTGCTCCTAAATATAAGACATTTTGGCAGTTCAATTTAAACCGTCAAAACGTCTTACATTTAGAAACAGAGGTGGTAGAAGTTAAGGCTTGCAAGTCTGCTCAAACAAAAGGTATTTAGAAAGAAAACAGCAGGTCTATTTTGGGGCATTAAAATAGGAGCATATTCTTTCATAATTTCATCAGGCACAACAGCACATCATCAACAGAGCATGTACACTATTCCTTTATCCCAATCAGAGATGCATATCAACAAGTTACCTTTTGCTAAATTTCTTAACATGGTAAATGTAGATACGTATTGAAATTTGGCACCACATAGCAAAAAGTTACCTGTTGCTAAATTTCTCAACAGCTGTAGATGCATAGAGAAGTGTTTCGCCGCCCTTCTCTATAGCCATATAGAGTTCTTTTCCTCGAGAAATTTTAGCAATAATCCATGCATTATTTTTCGCTCTGATGCATACTTCATAATCCTTGTCATGGGTAGGGTCACTCCTCTTAGCTCTTGACTTCTCTAGATCTATTTCTCCTCTTAGCCTGTTGAGGGCAAGTAGAGAATCCTGCAAAAATTCATATAAAGGCAATTCAACAAATATGATAAGAGAAACCGTTATCTTGTTGTTTGATTTATATAAAATTTGCAGTGGGGTTTTTACCCTACAGTTCATATAGTGAAAAAAAATGATAAAGAGAAACCAATCTAAAAGACCAGACAACTTTGAAAAAAATAAGCAAGTTAGCACCTACTAATATGCAGAAATGTAGCTGGAGCTAACTCTAATTACTCTATGCCTAATAGATAGTACTCTGAATTCTGGTGCTTTATTGATCGTGGGAGAAGCCCAATATATAGGAGGAATAGCTTGGCTGACAAGCCGACTCAAAGAAACACAATCTGGACTCTGAAACGGATTCTAATCTGTACTCTACACCTAATACAAATCTGAACCTAATAAATAAACTGTAGCAGTAAACGAATCCTAACAACTTTGGGATGGACCAGAGGGTGCTGCGGCCAGGGCTGGGGCCCTCCTGTGGTTCCGCACATAAAATCTCTCCCTGCCTCTACAAACAGCTCGTCCTCGAGCTGAAACGAGCAATGAACTCATCCAACGGCTCCCATGTCGCATCATCTTCAGAAGCCCCAACCTACTGCACAAGAAAGTTGCACGTAGGGGCATGGCCATACGGCACCGGACATGGTGTCGGGTAGAAGCCAGATGCTGTGGTCACGAGAGCGCACTGGAGGCAGCATGGTCGGAGTGGTGAAGAGGTCAGCAAACTCATCGAGCATGTCACCCGTGAGGCCAGAGTCCTTGCTCGTGATCATGCAGACAACAAGCAAGGCGGGCGGCGCCAGTTCGGTCCATGTGACTTGGGAGCTGGCAATGACAACAGTTACGTTGTTACAATTGAAATCCCACAAATTAATCTGAGGGAATAAAGCCAGTCAAAGTCGCCAAGTGGAAGCGTGAAGCAGTCGATCGCGGATCCAGAAGCAGTCTATCCACGATATAGGCGACACTAGCGAGTTTGTCCCCGTTATGAGACTCTGGAGTTAGGACAAGGGCATTGAGCGCGGCTGAGTCAATGAAAGAAACTGTGTGTCGGATCTGTGTCCAGCAAGGCAATGAAGGTACGGGTGTCGATGGTGACGCGCAGCTGTATGGTGACAGTCACCCTGATATTCCAGAGCCCAGTGATAGCATGAAGCGAGATGCATGGTGTCTCTGGTTCATCATCTAGAGGTGCATCTTGGGGCGCAAAGTCCTCAAGCTCGATGAAGAACAAGCGTGTGCACCAACGACCTGGGACGTACTACTCGTCGCAGTTGTAGCAGAGGCCCTGGCGGGTAGTGTTCTACCATCTCGGTGGGCGTGAGGCGGCGTGTAGCGCAAGGAGCCGATGTAGGGGCAGCAGCTGCCGCAGGTGGCAGGTATGCCTTGTCGCGCGCCGTGCAGCAGGCAGCGAGGTCAGCCCACACGCCCAAGCCATCAAACCACGGGAACGTGTTGAGACGGATAGTGTTGTTCATATGCCTTAGCGAGGGAGACTGCTTTGTGGAGGACCATCAGTTGCTGAAGCTCGACAACAACGTTGAGGACCTCCAGGAGCACGGCTGTGTACAGGAAACGCTATTGGGCTGAACAGCCTGAGCTTAATGGCTCGCGGGTCCTGCACAGCATCACCATAAATCTGCTGGTGTAGTCTGCAACGGTGGAGGTGAGACGGAAGCCAAGCAAACTCGCCCAGGGGAGTGACACATACAGACGGCCCAAATTGAAGGTGACACACCTCCTTGAAGTGCTGCCATGAGGAAATGCCATGATCGCACTCAAACTAGAGGTACCAGAACTGACCACTGTCAGACTAAGTGGTATGCCGCTGTCCACACCTCGTTAGCCTCCTTTGTGCATTAACCCCGAAAGAATTGCTCACACCAATGAAGCCAGCCAAGAGGATCGACGCAACCATCGTAAGTTGGAAAGTCAAGCTTGTGGATGCATGGGACACCTGAGCCGGAACCGAGGTGTTGGTATGAGAGGGGGGGCAATTGACGTGAGGTATTGTGAGGCAGCATATGTGGGCTAGGTCTGTAGTGGTTGAGGATGTGGTTGACAAGGGTTGGCGGGTGGCTGTTGGTAGGGCGGTGGTGGCGGAGATGCATGGTAGAAAGCTGGGCTGAACAGAGGGTACACAAGGGGTTGGTGATGGGGTAGTGGAGGGCCAATTTGCTGTGGGAAGAACTGAAGAACTGGGAGGCCGGAAGATCCTGCACTCAAGAGAGTGGGGTGGTGGTGGCGAGCGCAGTGGAGGCATGGGCCGGCGTGGAGGAGACGCCGCTGGCTGTCGGCTGAAACGCCACACACGACTCGGTGAAGTTGAGCACCCATGCTCAAGGGTCGGCCAGGGCATAAGGTGGTGGAATGCTGGGGCGCTGCTCCACGGCATCGACGCGCTGGGCGAGGTCCACCATGAAGGCATGATCAGTGGTCCGTGGTGGTCTGTTGCGCCACCACCTCCTTCAGCTGGGTCGCTAGCTCCTCGAGCACAAGGTTGATGTTGCCGCTGTCGACTTTGTCATCATCCACCATCGTAGATGACACTGATACCAGATGGAACAAACTCTACTTACTCTAGGCCTAATAGATAGTAATACTCTGAATTCTGATGCTTTCACTGATCATGGGAGAAGCCCACTATATAGGCGGAATAGCTTGGCTGTCAAGCCGACTCAAAGGAAATACAATTTGGACTCTGAAACGGATTCTAATCTGGACTCTGCGCCTAATAAATAACTTGTAGCAGTAAAGGAATCCTAGCCACTTTGGGCTGGACCAAGGGTGGTGTGGCCAGGGCTGGAGCTCTCCGACCATATGTGGTCCCAATCTCCACAGCTTGCTGCTTATCAGTGTAGAGAAATTAACATGTTTTTCCCAAACAAATGAATGATCAACAAAATAATGAACTGGTATTCAGCCATTTACTCAATGCCAATGAACATACCTTTGACAGGGTGATGACTTTCCCAGGTGGGGAGGCTCTTGATACTTTTCTGTTTGGATCAGAGAGTATATAACGGTATCCACCGACATGATAGGCATTTTCTCCTCCCCATCCTCGTGATAATTTTTGTTCAACAGTGACAATGTTCTGTGAGGCCTGCAATTTTATCAAATTAAAATTATTGAGCATGCATTCATGATGTACAAATATTCATCATAAACAGTACCGAGAAGGGATGCCAATATTTTGTACACAAGCAAGTATTTAGGTCAACCCTGAATCAGGAAACTAAAAAAAGGAAGAAAATTATGCAAAGAACACACACATTTTCAAGAAGATGCTTCTTCACATGAGCAATACCCTCTTCTCCATTTATCAGTGAGGAAGCTGGAATCACTAGCAAGATAGTGAGGTTCTTATGCTGATAAACACATAAATACATGCGTTCCTCTGCCTGATGGAACCACAGTATTGGATTCAACGGTACAGCACCACGAATTTCTGTAGTTACAATGTCAGCAGCAACAAAACCATCTTTTCCCTTGGACAATTTCTCACGCTGAAGAGGCCTGAAATTATGGTGCATCTGATTTTGTCCACCAGGAGAAGTGTCACGAGATCGACTATTGTACCTTTCTGCTGCAGCTGCTCCATTTGCCGAACTTAAAGTGGTGTCAGCATTAACATAACCCCCTTTCCGCAAATAGGACCATGAACTCCCGTTGGAAGATAAAGCACTAGGAGTCAACCGCAGGATTGCATAAGTGTATAGGTTTAATGTATCATCCTAAAACAGTAACAAAGAACTTAGAATCTTTAACAACAGGGAACCACATGCCTGAATCAGAAAAGGAAAATCCAACAGAAGTAGTGAATGCAGGGGGTCATACCAGGGGAAGTGTCGTAGACACCAAGAGGTCCTCAAATAATACAATTGATTGGCAGATTACGTTTCGAAGACATGACCCAAGAACTGTGGTGAGTGACTGAAATACTAAAACATCAATGGTTGAAACAGATGGATGGAACTATTACAATCAAAATGATTCTAGATAATACAGCAACACAAAACATGTATACATTACTTCTGCAGGTTAATCTAAAAGTGTAATGTGGTATTTGGATCGGTTCGAAAGAAAAATAAAAACGAAGGAAGGTTGCATAATTATCAAGAACGACTTCCCCTTTCCTACAAGCCTAAAATGAAACAAACCATTTTTAAGAGATCCAAAAATAATACTATATGAGATATTTTAGCTAATTGCGTAGAACATAATCTATGAAATATTCCCTCTGTTTTGGTGAAGCTGAACACTGCGTGCCTTCAACACAATCTCTTGGTTGTTTCTGCTCAAGCTTCTCGCGCATATTGGCCTCGCGTGATTGCTCTGCCTTCTTTGGTCTACTTTGAACTCCTGTGTTCTTGTCAACGACGTGCCAGGAGAGGAAGTCCAACATCACCGGGGCATTCACCAAGGCGACCATTTGTCGCCGATGGTATGCGTCATAGCCATGGGGGTTCTCCATCGTTTGGTCGACGCCGCTGCCAACAATGATGCCGTGATTTTCCTCTGGGCACGTCAAGACGACTACACAATCAAATGGCAACTTATTTAGGTGTTTGGCGACATGCCTGGCCTGCATACCAGTATCCTGAAAAGTTCAACAACTCCCATCCGTTGCGGAAAGGCTGAGTAGTAGATCCCTCCATTGGGGTATCCCGGCAAGGTGAGTATATCGGAGGAGAAACGGGAGACTAGATTTACCCAAGTTCAGGCCCTCCTCACGAGGTACAACCCTACTCCTGCTCGTGTTGTATATTGCGATTGGGGTGTACAAAGTACAAGGTATTATCCAGGGATTGTATGTTGTCTATCGACCAGCTCGGTCCCGGCTTACATAAGTTACCAGGGCCCCTATGGTTACATGATCCTAGTCAGCTATGTCGGTGGAGGGTTCTCCTCCATGGATCTGGCTCCGTTGTCTTGAACGGCATGGCTTCTCGATTTCATAGTTTTGACTTTTGGTTGTGTTGGCCAGTGCATGAAGCTTACCATGGTTACCAGGGCCTAAGGTCTTGAGTTCAAGTCCTGACTTTCACAATTTGTCCAAAAATTGATGTTGCCCCCCTCTGTGTTCGCATATACGCCTCTTAAGCCATACCTCTAAGTCTATTCACGTGTTGACTTCCCGCATCACACGTGAGGGGGTGTTGAAGTGTATATGTAGATTGCCTAGCCCTTTCCATCAGTTCGGACTTTTGGTTGTGTTGGCTAGTGCATGAAGCTTAACATGGTATACATGGTATCAGGGCCTAAGGTCTTGAATTCAAGTCCTGACTTCTACAATTTATCCAAAAATTGTTGATGCCCCCCTCTATGCCCACGTATAGCCCTCTTGAGCCATACTATTAAGTCTATTCACGTGTTGACTTCCCACGTCACACATGAGAGGGGGTGTTGAAGTGTATATGTGGATTACCTAGCCCTTTCCATAAGTTCGGACTGATAGGTGAACTGGTTAGTTGCATACAACTTGCAACAAAGAGGTTCAAGGTTCAAAACCCAATAAAAGCAATAAATAATTGAGGTCTGCCCCCCTTCCGCTGCCCACGTCATAACTCCAAATGAGCATAGACGTGAGGGAGAGTGTTAGAGTCGATGGGTCAGCATGATGGCCCAGGCGGAAACCGGCCTTGGGCCGGCCTACTTGGGCCAACCACCAGAGGAGGCAAGGCACCCCTGGGCCGTAACACCGTCAATTTAGCTTGCCCAATCAAGGATTTTACTATCTACTACTTAGGCATACCTATGTCCATTTGGAAGCTATGTTGGACTGATTTTCAACCCATTCTAGACAAACTGGACAATAAGCTCGCGCATTGGCGTGTGAGCATGACGCCGAAGGGTGGCCGCCTAATTCTTATTAAGGTTGCTCTCGTTGTCGCGCCCATTCACACGATGTTGGCCACCGAGCTGCCGAAGCGGGTGCATGAGGCCATTGTGGGACAACAACAATCTTTTTTCTAGGGTGGCCAACGGGATTCCAATGGTGGCAACTGCTGGGTGGCATGGCGTGATGTTTGTCGGCCCGTCGAACTAGGCAGGTTAGGCACCAAGGATGAAGATGGGTTGCGCATTGAGGGCCAGCTGGCCTTGGTTGCGCCGCGTCGATCCCACCAGGCCATGGGAAAATTTTCCTCTACAGATAAATCATAACATTGATATCCTGGTTCATGCAGCTACTAAGGTAATTCTTGGCGAGGCCAAGCATGCTAAATTCCGAACGGATCACTGGATCAATGGTAATCCATCAGTGATCTTTGCACCCGCACTGCTTGTGGCGGTCAATCCTAGAGCTTTCGCGGTGCACTCTTTGCACGGCTTGGATGGATCAGAGGTGGATTGGCGACATTACTGCGGTTTCGAACGTGCAAGGGGTCGTTGAGTTTCTCCATCTGGCAGAAATAATAAATACCCAAACAATGGTCGTTGATGGAGATGCAGGCACATACTCTGCAAAATCTGCCTACAATCTCTTGTTCGAGGGATCTAGTCAATACCCAATATGGCGGCATACCAGGAGGCTTGGGCACTGAACAGGTGTAAGATCTATCTTTGCCTGGCTAGCAGCGGCAAGCCACTGCTAGACGGCTGATCATCTCAAGTGGCAGGGCTTGCCCAACCAACACCTCTACCCGCTTTGTGATCAAGCCAACGAGTCCATCTCCCACATGTTCACCGTTTGCGCCTTCTTCAGAGAAGTGTAGCATGAGGTGCTGTCCGCATGTACGCTGCAGCATCTTAATCCACAGGCCCGATGACATTTTCTATGCATGGTTCGACACGGCTGCCAAATGTGCCGGAGCTGGCATGATGAAGGGGACAAATCTCTAATTATCTTGAACCTTCGGCGTTTATGAAAGCGCCGCAATGATTGCTTGTTCAATGCTGCCAACCCTGGCTGCACTGAGTTGGTCGGCTCCATCCTTTGTGAGGCCAAGTTGTGGATGTTCGCCGTCGCGAAAGAACTCTGGCGATTGCCGCTTCATGCACGACCTCCTGAACTCCTGCCACAGTTCAGTAATAGTAGGGCGCCTGTACAGTTCTTTTGCTTCTCTGCATTTTCTGTCATTCATTTTTTGGCTCTTTGAGCCCCTGCTGTTCTTTGCGTCTTCTTGACGCTTTCTTCTAGTATACAAAGATGCGCACTTAGGTGTGTGTTTGAGAAAAAAATAATCTATGAAGTATGAAAGGACACTAAGGTTAGCTTTTCAGTAAAACAATATTTGAAATATGGAACATGATATGATTTCACCAAAGAAAAGCAAGTCTGCCTATAGATAAAAAATAATTCCATTGAGTTAATCCAAGTTGTGACTGGTGAACACTAACCAGTAACCCGTTCCTTAACACCGGAATGGATACCCATGAATGTCAGAAATAGGTGCTTACTGCTTAGTAGACGGTGCACAATCTATCCTAGAATCCTCAATAGTGACCTCATACCCTGACTTGGGGGTTGCAAATCAGACTAACATGATATGGGCAGCAAATTGCATGCAACAAGCATGCCCCCTTTTTCCATACAAAAAGAAGGCAAAATAGGGGGCTTAGCATCGTGCAAACTGATTTCAACTTACAAAGTACTGAGCGAATGGGAGACAAAATCAGATCTACTGAAAAATACAGTTGAGATGGTACTGCTTTAACCAAAAGACAAACACAATAGATTTCATAGCTATACAGCCTACCTGAACTTCAAGTGCCACTTCTCGTGAGACTGTTAGCATTTGGACTGTTCCCCGCTCCGTTAGGCTATCACGGTAGGTTGGCAATTGTAGCTTTTTGCCAACACTAAAATCTGCTCCAGGACATACAGTAGCAGATAAAGATGGAATTAGTTTAGCTAGTAAATTCACAAATACCTTCATAGTTTCTTATCGCACATTCAATACCACATATAAATTCAACGCATTTATGCTGACCATACCATAATGGAAAAACAAACCTACCGCTCAAATAATCTGTGACAAATGTGTGGAGGTGACCGCGGGCAAATTCAGCACTTGGTTGTCTGTCAAGTAAAGTTCGAATTGGTCCATGAAACATTGCGAAAAGCGAATGAGATTCTTTTAGTATTCCTTGCAATGCACCAAAGCGCAAAGTTGATTCATTGTCCTTAATTTTCTGCACCACCTAAAAATATTAAATCGCATGTTAGCAATTTGAGCAGTAAAGAAAGGAAATAATTATCCAAGTTATTGACGTGCAGAGGATGTAAGTCCAAATTTGCAAGGAAAAGTGTGTACTGTATTCATCAACAAAAATCAACTGTCCACCATAAATGTTGGCATTAGACTTTGGAACATGCAAAAAATGCTTAACTAAGCTTAGTCTACGTTTCCAGGGCTCCTTTGATTTAGAGGATTATATAAATTTTGGAGGATTATACTCCCTAGGAATATTTCTGTGGATTGTTTGATTGTTAGGATTTACTCCTATAGGAATTTTTTCGTAAGGATTACTTTGTACATCTCATAGGCAAGGAATCCTTTGTTTTTTCCTGCCGTGCAACCAAACAAACTTTTGTGCAAACACCATCATGTATGATTCAAATGGGCATGACACTACAATTCTGAATTTTTCATATTTCTGTGTTTTTGGAATCCTGTGAATCAAAGAGGCCCTCATTGCTGTACAGTTAATTATTAACTTTTGCATCGTACTGGTAGATAAAAGGAACAATTTAGCTGAGATGCATATATAATTGATAAGGAAGCAGTTTACTCAAACAACGTTGAACTAGCAACTACATGTAAAGTCATACTTCATCACAACCAAAGATTACAGGACCCAAATGGCAACTATAGTGAACAGTTATTACCAGAACCATCCAAATATCTGGCTCAGCTTGGTAAAAAACGTGGCAGTGTTTATCAGATTCTATCACCTCACAGTCATCTTCTGGAGAAAATATTCTGCACATAACGCACAGTAGTAACACAGAAAGATGAAATGGCTGAACATAGCAAAACAAAGCAAGAAATTAAGTAGCGCAATAAAGGATTATAATTGGTTGCGGAACTTTTGGGGATGTAAAGCAACCAAACAAAAAGGATTGCTGCCTACAAAGTGCCATAATCTTCAGGTCTTCTATGACTCCATGTTAGTCTCTATTAATAGATGTTTATGATTTTCCGGAGATCTAGATGAATATGTTATCAACAAAAGGGGTAACTGTAAAGAAGTTACTAGCTTAAAAAGTAAGAAGTGTTACTAAATTATAACAATACTTGGACCCTTGCACAATGAAAGGTGCAACTTTCATATGCAATGCAAGTCCTTGCTTGAAAAATCCAAGCAGGAGGCCGTGCCAACAGATTGACAAATTGTAAATTTTCATTTCATAGGTACTGATCTGCCACAGCAAGAAGCTTAGTGAAAAATTGTGCACAATTATGGTTTGGAAGCAGCATGGTAGTACTTATTACCGTACCATATTAGTATTGAAGTGTAAACAAACAACACGGGCAAGAACAATCTTCAATGTTGCCGAAACAAGACTTAACTGTAATGATAATAACTGGTAAGGACAAGTAAATGTACATTTTCAGTTACTGTGAGAAATCATGCGGCGACATGAAACGCAAACCTTGTGAAAGTGATGATTCCTTCGCAGAGGCCAATGACGGAGAGCTGGAGCAGGATGGGGCAGTCAGCCGGGTGGAAGAAGAGGATCTTGTCGAGCTCCTGCCCCTCCTGCTGCCCTCTCCTCAGGTCGAAGATGCACAGCTGCGCCCCGTCGATCTCAGCGGCCGAAGACAGCCCCATCTTGACAGAAACCACAGAAGAACCGCCGGCGCGACAGCCAGCTCCAGTGGCGGATCTAGGACTTCGAAACAGCCTGCGGGCGGACGGGACGGGGCGGGGCGGCCGACGGGACGAGGCCGCGGCGGCGGCGGACGGGACGGGTCGCCGGCGACGGTACGGGCCAGCAGCGGACGGGACGGGGCGTGGTCACCGGCGAACGGAACGTGGCCGGGTCGCCCGCTGGCGGCGCGAACCCTAGCTCCGCGGGGTCGAGCGGTCCGCGGGATCGAGCGGGTGGACTGGTAGGGGGAGAACGAGAGACGAGGGAAGGAACAATGCCACCGGACATGCCCCCTCCCTAGACCGTCTGATCGAGAATCAACGGGCAGATCGCCATGAACAGTACCCAGCTACAGTGTGTATCTGCAATGCCCCGGTCGTCAGGCATCTGTGAAGGTACATCTGCACTATTAGAGCTTCTCCGATTGATGATGAAAATTTGAAGATGTGAAAATTTACATTCAAAAAATGTATTTTGCATCTGTAAAAAAAGCAACTTCAACAGATGATGTATACTGGTGATGTAAAAGTGCAACTCCAATAAATGACGTATATTTGATGATATAAACACAACATGCTTTCTACTCTTATCTCCCGCAAGTTTATATCTAGCATTCATACGCTCAATATTTTCCTTAGTTAACTCATGCATTTTTTAAATCAATTCAGCACGTTGTTTAGCATCAAAATTAACCTTCTCCGAAGATGAAAGAGGCAACAAATCAATAGGTGCACGAGGTAGGAAACCATACACAATTTCAAAAGGGCACATCTTAGTAGTAGAATGCAATGAACGATTATAAGCAAATTCAATATGAGGCAAGCATTCTTCCCACATTTTCTTATTATTCTTCAAAACAGCCCTAAGTATAGTAGACAATGTTCGATTGACTACTTCAGTTTGTCCATCAGTTTGGGGGTGACAAGTAGTACTAAAAAGTAGTTTAGTCCCCAACTTAGCCCATAAACATCTCCAAAAGTGCCTAAGAAATTTAGTATCACGATCTGAAACAATAGTATTTGGCACACCATGCAAGCGAATAATTTCACGAAAGAACAAATCAGCAACATTAACAGCATCATCGCTTTTATGACATGGTATAAAGTGTGCCATTTTCGAGAATCTATCCACGACAACAAATATGCTATCCCTCTCCTTCTTTGTTCGAGGTAAACCTAAAACAAAGTCCATAGATATATCCTCCCAAGGAACACTAGGTACAGGCAAAGGCATATATAAACCATGAGGATTGAGTCGTGACTTAGTTTTTTGACATGTAGTGCAGCGAGCAACAAAACGCTCAACATCCCGTCTCATCTTTGGCCAAAAAAAATGTGTAGCAAGTATATCCTCCGTCTTCTTCACGCCAAAGTGTCCCATCAATCCTGCTCCATGCGCCTCCTGCAACAACAAAAGACGAACGGAGCTAGCTGGAATACATAGCTTGTTAGCACGAAACACAAATCCATCATTAACAACGAACTTGTTACAAGTTCTCCCTTCCTTACAATTCTGCAAGACATCTTTAAATTCAGCATCATGCACATATTGATCTTTGATGGTCTCCAAACCAAATATTTTAAAGTCAAGTTGTGAAAGCATAGTATGACGACGAGACAATGCATCAGCAATAACATTTTCTTTACCCTTCTTGTGTGTAATAACATAAGGGAAAGTCTCAATGAATTCAACCTATTTAGCATGTCTACGGTTCAGTTTTGCTTGACTTTTAGTGTGTTTCAAAGATTCATGATCAGAATGTATAACAAATTTCTTGGGCCATAAATAATGTTGCCATGTTTCTAAGGTCCGAACAAGAGCATATAATTCTTTATCATAAGTAGAATAGTTCAGACTAGGCACACTCAATTTTCAGAAAAGGATGCAACAGGTTTGCCATCTTGTAATAACACTTCTCCTAATCCAATTCCACTAGCATCACATTCAAGCTCAAAAGTCTTATTAAAATCAAGAAGTTGGAGTAAAGGAGCATGTGTCAACTTATTTTTAAATACCGTGAAGGCTTCTTCCTGTGCGGTACCTCAAACAAAAGGCACATCCTTCTTTGTAAGCCCGTTGAGAGGTGCAGCAATGGTGCTAAAATCTCTCACAAAACGCCTATAGAAACCAGCGAGTCCAAGAAAACTCCTCACTTGTGTGACCGTTTTGGGCTGCGGCCAACTCTCAATAGCTTCAATCTTGGCTTTTGCAACTTCAATTCCCTGTGGAGTAACAACATAGCCAAGAAAAGATACTCGGTCGGTGCAAAAGGTGCACTTCCCCAAGGTTACCAAACAAACTTGCATCACGTAGAGCAATAAAAACATCACGTAAATGTTTCAAATGTTCTTCCAAAGATTTTCTATAAATCAGTATATCATCAAAATTGACTACCACAAATCGTCCAATGAAAGCACGTAAAACTTCATCATTAGTCTCATGAAAGTACTAGGTGCATTAGTTAACCCAAAAGACATGACTAACCACTCATATAAACCAAACTTAGTTTTAAATGTTTTTTTCCATTCATCTCCCAATTTCTTACGAATTTGATGGTATCCACTACGCAAATCAACTTTGGAGAATATTGTAGAGCCACTCAATTCATCAAGCATATCATCTAGCCTAGGAATAGGATGACAATAACGAATAGTAATATTATTAATGCCTCTACAATCAACACACATACGCGACGTACCATCCTTTTTAGGCACTACTAGTATAATAGGAATAGCACCAGGACTAAGAGATTCGTGTATATAACCTTTGTCGAGCAACTCCTGTACTTGACGCATAATCTCCTTCGTCTCCTCTGGATTGGTACGATATGGTGCACGGTTGGGTAGCGATGCACCGGGAATAAAATCAATTTGATGCCTAATCCCTCGAATAGGTGGTAATCCCGGTGGCACGTCTTGTGGAAAGTGTTGGGGAACGTAGTAATTTCAAAAAATTTCCTACGCACACGCAAGATCATGGTGATGGCATAGCAACGAGAGGGGA
Organism: Aegilops longissima; assembly: GCA_021605205.1. Classification (NCBI taxonomy): domain Eukaryota; kingdom Viridiplantae; phylum Streptophyta; class Magnoliopsida; order Poales; family Poaceae; genus Aegilops; species Aegilops longissima. The sequence goes on from CM038680.1 coordinate 58,953,132, forward strand.
GAGTGTATGTCCACGTACCCTCGTGAGACCGTAGCGAAGCGTTATAACAACGCGGTTGATGTAGTCGACGTCTTCACGATCCGACCGATCCAAGTACCGAACGCACGGCACCTCCGAGTTCAAGACACGTTCACTCGATGGCGATCCCGGGCTCCGATCCGAGAAAGCGTCGGGGATGAGTTCCGTCGGACGACGGCGTGGTGACGATGATGATGCTCCACCGACGCAGGGCTTCGCCTAAGCTCCGCGACGATATGACTTTACGTAGCAGAGGCTTCGCTTAAGCTCCGCAACGATATGACCGAAGTGGAATATGGTGGAGGGGGCCGCCTGCAGCTAAGGAACGATCCGTAGATCAACTTGTGTGTCATGGGGTGCCCCCGCCTCAGATATAAAGGAGCAAGGGGGTGCGGCCGGCCCTAGGAGGAGGCGGCCGAGGAGTCCTACTCCCACCGGGAGTAGGACTCCCCCTTCCTAGTTGGATTAGGACTTGGGGGAGGGGAAGAAGAAGGGCGCCGCCCCTCTCCTGTCCTATTCGGACTAGGGGAGGCGCGCCGCCTGCCTGGCCGCCCTCCTCTTCTCCCTTATGGCCCATTAAGGCCCATTGACCCCGGGAGGTTCCAGTAACCCCTCGGTGTTCGGTAAAATCGATTTCACCGGAACCTTTCAAAGTCCAAACATAGGCTTCAATATATCGATCTTTATGTCTCGACCATTTCGAGACTCCTCGTCATGTCCGTGATCACATCCGGACTCGAACAAACTTCGTACATCAAAACTTATAAACTCATAATAAACTGTCATCGTAGCGTTAAGCGTGCGGACCCTACGGGTTCGAGAACTATGTAGACATGACCTAGAACTATTCTCGGTCAATAACCAATAGCGAAACTGGATGTTCATATTGGTTCCTACTTTTCTCGAAGATCTTTATCGGTCGAAACCGCATAACAACATCGTTGTTCCCTTTGTCATCGGTATGTTACTTGCCGAGATTCGATCGTCGGTATCAATACCTAGTTCAATCTCGTTCTGCGCAAGTCTCTTTACTCGCTTCTGTAATACATCATTTCATAACTAACTCATTAGTTACAATGCTTGCAAGGCTTAGGTGATGAGTATTACCGAGAAGGCCCAGAGATACCTCTCCGACAATCGGAGTGACAAAACCTAATCTTGAATTATGCCAACTCAACATATACTTTTGGAGACACCTGAGAGTACCTTTATAATCACCCGATTCGTTGTGACGTTTGGTAGCACACAAAGTGTTCCTCCGTAAATGGGAGTTGCATAATCTCATAGTTGCAGGAACTTTGTATAAGTCATGAAGAAAGCAATAGTGAAGGAAATATGCCCTAGAGGCAATAATAAAGTTATTATTTATTTCCTTATTTCATGATAAATGTTTATTATTCATGCTAGAATTGTATTAACCGGAAACATAATACATGTGTGAATACATAGACAAACATAGTGTCACTAGTATGCCTCTACTTGACTAGCTCGTTGAATCAAAGATGGTTAAGTTTCCTAGCCATAGACATGAGTTGTCATTTGATTAACGGGATCACATCATTAGGAGAATGATGTGATTGACATGACCCATTCCGTTAGCCTAGCACATGATCGCTTAGTATGTTGCTATTGCTTTCTTCATGACTTATACATGTTCCTGTAACTATGAGATTATGCAACTCCGCTTACGGAGGAACACTTTGGTGCTACCAAACGTCACAACGTAATCGGGTGATTATAAAGGAGTACTACAGTGTCTCCAAAGGTACATGTTGGGTTGGCGATTTGAGATTAGGTTTTGTCACTCCGATTGCTCTGAGAGGTATCTCTGGCCTTCTCGGTAATACTCATCACCTAAGCCTTGCAAGCATTGTAACTAATGAGTTAGTTATGAGATGATGTATTACGGAACGAGTAAAGAGACTTGCCGGTAACGAGATTGAACTAGGTATTGATACCGACGATCGAATCTCGCAAGTAACATACCGATGACAAAGGGAACAAAGTATGTTGTTATGCGGTTTGACCGATAAAGATCTTCGAGAATATGTAGGAGCCAATATGGGCATCCAGGTTCCGCTTATTGGTTATTGACCAAGAATAATTCTAGGTCATGTCTACATAGTTCTCGAACCCGTAGGGTCCGCACGCTTAAGGTTTCATGATGCTTATATTATGAGTTTATGAGTTTTGATGTACCAAGGAGTTCGAGTCCCGGATGAGATCAGGGACATGACGAGGAGTCTCAAATGGTCGAGACGAAAGATCGATATATTGACGACTATATTCGAGTTCGGAAAGGTTCCAATGATTCGGTATTTTTCGAGTACCGAGAGTTACGGAATTCGCCGGGAGAAGTATTGGGCCTTATTGGGCCTGCGGGAAAGAGAGAGGGCTGCCTAGGGCAGGCCGCGCCCCAAGGCCTAGTCCGAATTGGACTAGGGAGGGCCGCACCCCTTCCTTATCTCCTACTCCTACTAGGAAAGGAGGAGTCCTACTCCCGGTGGGAGTCGGGAGTAGGACTCCCCCTGGTGCGCCTCCTCCTAGGCCGCCACCTCCTCCTTGCTCCTTTATATACGGGGCGGGGGCACCCCATGACACACAAGTTGATCTACGGATCGTTCCTTAGCCGTGTGCGGTGCCCCTCCACCATATTCCACTTCGGTCATATCGTCATGAGCTTAGGCGAAGCCCGCGCCGGAGAAGTCATATCGTCATGAGCTTAGGCGAAGCCCTGCGCCGGTGGAGCATCAACATCGCCACCACGCCGTCGTCTCGACGGAACTCATCCCCGACACTTTGCTGGATCGAGTCCGGGATCGCCATCGAGCTGAACGTGTGCGTAACTCGGAGGTGCCGTGACGCTCGGTGCTTGGATCGGTCGGATCGTGAAGACGACGACTACATCAACCGCGTTGTTATAACGCTTCGCTTTCGGTCTCACGAGGGTACGTGGACGACATTCTCCCTCTCGCTGCTATGCCATCACCATGGTCTTGCGTGTTCGTAGGAAATTTTTGAAATTACTACGCTCCCCACAAAGGGCATCCGAGCCTGGTTTTATGCGTTGATGTCATATGCACGAGTAGAACACAAGTGAGTTGTGGGCGATATAAGTCATACTTGCTTACCAAAGATGTCATACTTTGGTTCAGCGGTATTGTGAGATGAAGCGCCCGGACCGACATTACGCGTGACGCTTACGCGAGACTGGTTTCACCGCCCGAGCACTAGTTGCTTAAAGGTGACCGCGCGGTTCTGTCTCTCTCACTTTAGTTGAACTGAGTGTGGCTACGCCGGTCCTTGCGAAGGTTAAAACAGCACCAACTTGACAAACTATCGCTGTGGTTTTGATGCGTAGGTAAGAACGGTTCTTGCTCAGCCCGTAGCAGCCACGTAAAACTTGCAACAACAAAGTAGAGGACGCCTAACTTGTTTTTGCAGGGCATGTTGTGATGTGATGTGGTCAAGACGTGATGCTATATTTTATTGTATGAGATGATCATGTTTTGTAACCGAGTTATCGGCAATCGGCGAGAGCCATATGGTTGTCGCTTATTGTATGAAATGCAACGCCATGTAATTGCTTTACTTTATCACTAAGAGATAGCGATAGTCGAGAAGCAATAGTTGGCGAGACGACAACGATGCTACGATGGAGATCAAGGTGTCGCGCCGGTGACGATGGTGATCATGACGGTGCTTGGCGATGGAGATCACAAGCACAAGATGATGATGACCATATCATATCACTTATATTGATTGCATGTGATGTTTATCCTTTATGCATCTTATCTTGCTTTGATTGACGGTAGCATTATAAGATGATCTCTCACTAAAATTATCAAGAAGTGTTCTCCTCGAGTATGCACCGTTGCCAAAGTTCGTAGTACCCGGACACCACGTGATGATCGGGTGTGATAAGTTCTACGTCCATCTACAACGGTGCAAAACAGTTGCACACGCGAATACTCAGTTAAACTTGACGAGCCTAGCATATAACAGATATGGCCTCGGAACACGGAGACCGAAGGTCGAACGTGAATCATATAGTAGATATGATCAACATAGTGATGTTCACCATTGAAACTACTCCATCTCACGTGATGATCGGACATGGTTTAGTTGATTTGGATCACGTAATCACTTAGATGACTAGAGAGATGTCTATCTAAGTGGGAGTTCTTAAGTAATATGATTAATTGAACTTTAATTTATCATGAACTTAGTCCCGTAGTATTTTGCAAATTATGTTGTAGATCAATAGCTCGCGTTGTTGCTTTCATATGATTATTTTAATGTGTTCCTAGAGAAAATTGTATTGAAAATGTTAGTAGCAATGTTGCGGATTGGATCCGTGATCCGAGGTTTATCCTCATTGCTGCACGTAAGAATTATGTCCTTGATGCACCGCTAGGTGATGGACCTATTGCAAGAGCAAGATGCGACGTTATGAACGTTTGGCTAGCTCAATATGATGACTACTTGGTAGTTTAGTGCACCATGCTTAAACGGCTTAGAATCGGGACTTCAAAGACGTTTTGAACGTCATGGACCATATGAGATGTTCCAGAGTTGAAGTTAATATTTCAAGCAAATACCGAGTTGAGAGATATGAAGTCTCCAACAAGTTCTATAGCTAAAAGATGGAGGAGAATCGCTCAACTAGTGAGCATGTGCTCAGATTGTCCGGGTACTTTAATCGCTTGAATCAAGTGGGAGTTAATCTTCCGATAAGATAGTGATTGACAGAATTCTCTAGTCACCATCACTAAGTTACTAGAACTTCGTGATGAACTACGAGCATGCAAGGGATGACGAAAATGATTCCCGAGCTCTTCGTGATGTTGAAATCGACGAAGGTAGAAATCAAGAAAGAGCATCAAGTGTTGATGATTGACAAGACCACTAGTTTCAAGAAAAGGGCAAAGGAAAGAAAGGGAATTTCAAGTAGAATGACAAGCAAGTTGTCACTCCCATGAAGAAACCCAAAGCTGAACCAAAGCCCGAAACCGAAAAGTTGACCTTTGCATAGGAAATGGTCATTTGAAACGGAAATACCCCAAATATTTGGTGGATAAGAAGGATGGCAAAGTGAACAAGAGTATATTTGATATACAGGTTATTGATGTGTGCCTTACTAGTGTTTATAGTATCCCCGAGTATTTGATACTTGTTCGGTTACTAAGATTAGTAACTCAAACAGGAGTTACGAGATAAACAGAGACTAGTTGAAGGGAAGTGAAGATGAGTGTTGGAAGTAGTTCCAAGATTGATATGATCATCATCGCACACTCCCTATACTTTCGGGATTAGTGTTAAACCTAAATAAATGTTATTTGGTGTTTGCGTTGAGCATGAATATGATTTGATCATGTTTATTGCAAAACGGTTATTCATTTAAAGTCAAAGAATAATTGTTGTTCTGCTTAAATGAATAAAACCTTCAATGGTCATACACCCAATAAAAATAGTTTGTTGGATCTCGATCGTAGTGATACACATATTCATAATATTGATGCCAAAAGATGCAAAGTTAATAATGATAGTGCAACTTATTTGTGGCAATCGCCGTTTGGGTCATATCGGTGTAAAGCGCATGAAGAAACTCCATCTTGATGGACTTTTGGAATCACTTGATTATGAATCACTTGGTACTTGCGAACCGTGCCGTTTGGGCAAGATGACTAAAACTCCGTTCTCGGAACAATGGAACAAGCTACCGACTTATTGGAAATAATACATACCGATGTATGCGATCCAATGAGTGTTGATGCTCGTGGCAAGTATCGTTATTTTCTGACCTTTACAAGATGATTTGAGCAGATATGGGTATATCTACTTGATGAAACATAAGTCTGAAATAATTGAAAGGTTCAAAGAATTTCAGAGTGAAGTGGAAAATCATCGTAACAAGAAAATAAAGTTTCGCGATCTGATCGTGGAGATGAATTTTTGAGTTACGAGTTTGGTCTTCAATTAAAACAAAGTGGAATAGTTTCACAGCTCACGCCACATGGAACACCACAACATAATGGTGTGTCCGAACGTCGTAACCGCACTTTATTGGATATGGTGCAATCTATGATGTATCTTACCGATTTACCACTATCGTTTTGGGTTATGCATTAGAGACAGCTTGCATTCACGTTTAATAGGGCACCATCTAAATCCGCTGAGATGACACCGTATGAACTATGGTTTAGCAAGAAACCTAAGTCGTCGTTTCTTAAAAGTTTGGAGTTGTGATACTTATGTGAAAAAGTTTTCACCGATAAGCTCGAACCCAAATCGGAGAAGTGTGTCTTCATAGAATACCCAAAGGTAACTATTGGGTACACCTTCTATCACAGATCCGAAGGCAAGTTTTTCGTTGCTAAGATGGATCCTTTCTAGAGAAGAAGTTTCTCTCGAAAGAAGTGAGTGGGAGGAAAGTAGAACTTGATGAGGTAATTGTACCTTCTCCCTTATTGGAAAGTAGTTCATCACGTAAATCAGATCCAATGATTCCTACACCAATTAGTGAGGAAGTTAATGATGATGATCATGAAACTTCAGATCAAGTTGCTACCAAACCTCGTGAGGTCTTCCAGAGCAAAATCCGCACTGAGTGGTACGGTAATCGTGTTCGGAAGTCATGTTACTAGACCATGATGAACCTACGAACTATGAGGAAGCGATGATGAGCCCAGATTCGCGAAATGGCTTGAGGCCATGAAATCGAGATAGGATCCATGTATGAGAACAAAGTATGGACTTTGATTGACTTGCTCGATGATCGCAAGCCATGTTAAATAAATGGATCTTCAAGAGGAAGATGGACACCGATAGTAGTGTTACTATCTACAAAGCTAGACTTGTCGAAAAGGGTTTTAGACAAAGTTCAAGATGTTGAATACAATGAGATTTTCTCACTTGTATCGATGCTTAAAAGTCTGTCCGAATCATGTTAGCAATTGCCACATTTTATGAAATCGGCAAATGGATGTCAAAACTACATTCTTTAATGGATTTATTAAAGAAGAGTTGTATATGATGCAACCGAAGGTTTTGTCAATCCTAAAGGTGCTAGCAAAATGTGCAAGCTCCAATGATCCATCTATGGACCGGTGCAAGCATCTCGAGTTGGAATAAACGCTTTGATAGTGTGATCAAAGCATATGGTTTTATCTGACTTTTGGAGAAGCCTGTATTTACAAGAAAGTGAGTGGGAGCACGACAACATTTCGATAAGTATATGTGAATGACATATTGTTGATCGGAAATGATGTAGAATTATTCGCAAAGCATAAAGGAGTATTTGAAAGGAGTTTTTCAAAGAAGGACCTCGGTGAAGCTGCTTACATATTGAGCATCAAGATCTATAGAGATAGATCAAGACGCTTGATAAGTTTTTCAATGAATACATACCTTGACAAGATTTTGAAGTAGTTCAAAATGGAACAGTCAAAGAAAGAGTTCTTGCCTGTGTTACAAGGTGTGAGATTGAGTAAGACTCAAAACCCGACCACGGCAGAAGATAGAAAGAGAATGAAAGTCATTCCCTATGCATCAGCCATAGGTTCTATAAAGTATGTCATGTTGTGTACTGATCTATTGCATACCCTACCACTAAGATTGGCAAGGAGTGCAATAGAGATCTAGGAGTAGATCAATGGACAGCGGTCAAAATTATCCTTAGTAGAATAAGGATGTGTTTCTCGATTATGGAAGTGAAAAAGGTTCGTAAGTAAAAGGTTACGCCGATGCAAGTTTTAACACTAATCTAGATGACTCTAAGTCTCAATCTGGATACATATTGAAAGTGGGAGCAATTAGCTAGAGTAGCTCCGCAAAGCATTGTAGACATAGAAATTTGCAAAATACTTACGGCTCTGAATGTGATGCACCTGTTGACTAAAATTATCTCACAAGCAAAACATGATCACACCTTAGTACTCTTTGGGTGTTAATCACATAGCGATGTGAACTAGATTATCGACTCTAGTAAACCCTTTGGGTGTTGGTCACATGTCGATGTGAACTATGGGTGTTAACCACATATAGATGTGAACTATTGATGTTAAATCACATGGCGATGTGAACTAGATTATTGACTCTAGTGCAAGTGGGAGATCTGAAGGAAATATGCCCTAGAGGCAATAATAAAGTTATTATTTATTTCCTTATTTCATGATAAATGTTTATTATTCATGCTAGAATTGTATTAACCGAAACATAATACATGTGTGAATACATAGACAAACATAGTGTCACTAGTATGCCTCTACTTGACTAGCTCGTTGAATCAAAGATGGTTAAGTTTCCTAGCCATAGACATGAGTTGTCATTTGATTAACGGGATCACATCATTAGGAGAATGATGTGATTGACATGACCCATTCCGTTAGCCTAGCACATGATCGCTTAGTATGTTGCTATTGCTTTCTTCATGACTTATACATGTTCCTGTAACTATGAGATTATGCAACTCCGTTTACGGAGGAACACTTTGGTGCTACCAAACGTCACAACGAATCGGGTGATTATAAAGGAGTACTACAGGTGTCTCCAAAGGTACATGTTGGGTTGGCGATTTGAGATTAGGTTTTGTCACTCCGATTGTCGGAGAGGTATCTCTGGGCCTTCTCGGTAATACTCATCACCTAAGCCTTGCAAGCATTGTAACTAATGAGTTAGTTATGAGATGATGTATTACGGAACGAGTAAAGAGACTTGCCGTAACGAGATTGAACTAGGTATTGGATACCGACGATCGAATCTCGGGCAAGTAACATACCGATGACAAAGGGAACAAAGTATGTTGTTATGCGGTTTGACCGATAAAGATCTTCAGAGAATATGTAGGAGCCAATATGGGCATCCAGGTTCCGCTATTGGTTATTGACCAAGAATAGTTCTAGGTCATGTCTACATAGTTCTCGAACCCGTAGGGTCCGCACGCTAAGGTTTCGATGATGCTTATATTATGAGTTTATGAGTTTTGATGTACCAAGGAGTTCGGAGTCCCGGATGAGATCAGGGACATGACGAGGAGTCTCGAAATGGTCGAGACGTAAAGATCGATATATTGGACGACTATATTCGAGTTCGGAAAGGTTCGAATGATTCGGTATTTTTCGAGTACCGGAGAGTTACGGAATTCGCCGGGAGAAGTATTGGGCCTTATTGGGCCTCTGGGAAAGAGAGGGGCTGCCTAGGGCAGGCCGCGCCTCGAGGCCTAGTCCGAATTGGACTAGGGGAGGGCCGCACCTCTTCCTTATCTCCTACTCCTACTAGGAAAGGAGGAGTCCTACTCCCGGTGGGAGTAGGACTCCCCCTGGCGCCTCCTCCTAGGCCGACCACCTCCTCCTTGCTCCTTTATATACGGGGCGGGGGGCACCCCATGACACACAAGTTGATCTACGGATCGTTCCTTAGCCGTGTCGGTGCCCCTCCACCATATTCCACTTGGTCATATCGTCATGAGCTTAGGCGAAGCCTGCGCCGAGAAGTCATATCGTCGCGGAGCTTAGGCGAAGCCCTGCGTCGGTGGAGCATCAACATCGCTCCACGCCGTCGTCTTGACGGAACTCATCCCCGACACTTTGCTGGATCGGAGTCCGGGATCGCCATCGAGCTGAACGTGTGCGTAACTCGGAGGTGCCGACGTTCGGTGCTTGGATCGGTCGAATCGTGAAGACGTACGACTACATCAACCGCGTTATTATAACGCTTCCGCTTTCGGTCTACGAGGGTACGTGGACGGACACTCTCCCCTCTCGTTGCTATGCCATCACCATGGTCTTGCGTGTTCGTAGGAAAATTTTTGAAATTACTACGTTCCCCAACAATAGCAACATACTAAACGATCAAGTGCTAAGCTAACGGAATGGGTCAAGTCAATCACATCATTCTCCTAATGATGTGATCCCGTTAATCAAATGACAACTCATGTCTATGGTTAGGAAACATACCCATCTTCGATCAACGAGCTAGTCAAGTAGAGGCATACTAGTGACATACTGTTTGTTTATGTATTCACACATGTATTATGTTTCCGGTTAATACAATTCTAGCATGAATAATAAACATTTATCATGATATAAGGAAATTAGATAATAACTTTATTATTGCCTCTAGGGCATATTTCCTTCAATAAGACGTCAGCGAACTCCTGCAAAATGTTAGTGACAGCAGGGGGCAAAGAGGAAGGCACGTACTCGAATGTAAATAATGTCTCTTTGCATACAAAAGCATAGCAAATAGATTTGCTGAAATCTAGCTCATCAATATCAGATTTTGTGGCAAGTAAACATGCTCTTTTCAATTTAATTTCAGAAGCAACACTAGATGGTTTATTATGAGGTTTCATTTGTTGCCCAAATTCTTTTGCCACAATCTGATTTTCACTCTTATTTTTCTCCTGTTTTGCTTTATTAGCTCTATTAAAATCATCTTTTAAAATGGAATCAGGAGTCATAGGAAGCAAAGTAATAATTTTATCTTTATGAACAAAAGTATACTGATTGTTTCTACCATGGTGTACAGAATTTTTATCAAATTGCCATGGTCTACCAAGTAATAAGGAACATGCTTGCGTGGGTACCACATCACAATCAACATAATCAGCATATGTACAGATACTAAAAATGCAGGCCCTCTGTGCAGGCCCGGTAGGTGTGCTCTTGGAAGATAGTGGTGGTTGTGCCTGCTTTCTTGTATCACCGTTGGAGGTGGCATCTGATGGAGGTGCTGGTGCAGTGGAAGTAGAGGATGCACGTGGTGTCCATGATAAAGCCGACCTGCAGAAAAGTTAGTTCACGCCAATGCTTGTCGATCCAGCACTTCACGTTCAGCTTTACAAGCAAGATGGAATAAACGAGTGATATTATTATACTCCTTATACTCTAGAATGGTCTGAATGTCTCTATTTAATCCACCCATAAAACGTGCAAGCATAGCTTCATTATCCTCAATAATACCACATCTAATCATGCCAGTTTGTAATTCCTGATAGTATTCTTCTACAGAATTTTTTCCTTGTCTTAAGTGCTGCAATTTTTGAAGTAATTCACGTTGATAATAAGGTGGAAACCAACGAGTACGTATAACAGTTTTTAAAGCAGCCCAAGTAGCTGAAATGGGATATAATCTACAATGTTCAGACCACCAAACACATGCAAAACTAGTGAAAGCACAAACAGCAGCAGGAACACGTCTCTCCTCAGGATATTGTAAACATGTAAAACATTGTTCAGTTTTTAACTTCCAAGTAAGATATATATCAGGAACATATCTTACTTGGGGGTGGAATATTCAACTTTAGTTTAGGAAGATGGTCATGATGATCTCGTACCTCGGGTGGTGGTGCAGCCCTACCGTTGCGATGATATGCATGAAGACGACCTGGTGGTGGTGGTGTGGGTGGTTGCACGTAGTTCTGATTTTGATCAACCTCATCCTTGTAATGGTCCTCCACCTCTGCAATAACAGCAGGAGCTACAGAAGCATCAACAATAGGTACAACGGCACCAGAAGTTTGACCAGGCTCAAGGGGGACGCGCTGTGCTCGTCCCACTTGATTTGGAAGGCGATGTTGTTGTTGCTGTTGTAGATGTGCGACAGGTGCAGCGGGCGGTGGTTGTGGAAGATGCACGAGCAATTCATTAAACTTGCTATCGAGCTTTGTTTCGAATTCCTTCTCAATGCCATCTATCTTCTCCATGGCCTCTTCAAATCTATTTAGCACATCTTCCACCTGTCCACTCATCATTTGCTGAAACTTATCATGAAGCTCCTTGTTCATCAAGTTCTTTCAGTCAGTCTCATCGGCTTGTGATCCTGGCATGGTTAGCAGAAATAGAAACACACAAGAATATGATCCTACAGACTACTAGGAAGTGGTGGTGGTGGTGTGGTGGACAGTCACAAATCCGTCAAGCAAATCTCAAATTCTTACCAGTTCTTACCCAGCAGCAGGCGGTGATCGGCAATCGTTGTAGTCAAAACTCTCAAAGCTTGGATAGAGCGATTACCAGGGAGAGTCAAACACACGGCGTAGATGTATGTGGAGCTAGGAAGGCTTATAATATGGCAGCAAAAAGGGTCAGCAATAATCAATTCAAAGATGCAAAGTTGAATAAACGCTCAACGACGGTATTGTGCTGGTCCTAGGCTAGACCGTGCTAGAGACACGAGCCTAGAACACTAACAAAATCACGGCACTGCACGTAAACAAGGGAGGAGCACACTCTGGATTTTTTTTCTTTTTTTTGCACTTTTTTCCTCTTTTTTTTTGCTCCGCAACAATTTTTTTCTGAAGAAGTCTACAAATGGTCTAAAAACTTCCTAGCTAGATTTTTCCAGACTTAGTTTTTTTTTAGTTTGGAACTATTTTTCTACTGCGGGTAGCACGGAAGTTGGGGAGTCCTTCTCTGTCACGACTCAGAGTATGGCGTGATTTGGAAATCCAAAACAAAGTAACAAAATACTGGACTCGGAATAGGACCGGTGGCGGAGATGAATCTGGTGGAACTCGGACTGGTAACGGAGATGAATCTGGTGGAACGCGGACTGGTGGCGGATATATGTTGCAGGTGGACTCGGATTGGCGTGATGGCGGCGGATATGTGGTGGCGTATATGGACTCGGATTGGCGGTGAATATGTGGTGATATATGGCAGCAACGATGATGATGATGATGCGGTGGTGATATATGGCAGCAGCGATGATGATGATGCAGTGGTGATATATGGCAGCGGCGACGTGACAACCTGTGAACAGAACTCGAAACTCTAAAGGACTAGACGCTAAGACCAGCAACTTGACACGATGATGTAACCGCAAATTCAACAAAGCAAATACAGAAAAGATTATGCAAAGGCTCAGATTGGTTCGGATAGGATGAACTAACCCTAATTTTTTTGGATTTTTCGTGGACTATAGGTATGAAGAACAGACTCGATCTAAACTATAAAAAACTGTAAAATCTCACCGAGCAACCTGGAAATCTGATACCACTTGATAGAGGCAAAGGTGTCCCGATGTTTCGATGAGATGGTGGCTATCGTTTTCTGTGAGAGTTGACCTTGACGATCCGACTACGAACGTGCGAGATGTCGCGCCTTAGCAATCGCTAAACCAACTTTCGAGGGTTATTGACCACGCCGGAGCACGATCAACCTGACCACGAGGGCCTGTTTCCTGCGAGCAAACGAAGAACAAGCAAGAAACTAAGATTGCAATTTGGATATTGCGAATATAAGAGGAAAGCTTTATTAATGAAGGTGGGGTTCTGTGACGCCTTGATCTGGTCGTTGAACACAAACGAAGTACGCGAAGTTGCAACTATAGTGAACTTTTGATCTAAACAAAACCCAAAGTCTAAACTGTGCCCTAAGGGCTGTATATATGGAGGAAGAGGGGGAATTTCGTGGCCCTTGGGAAAGGGGTCCGAAACCAGCCCTATCTCTTGTTTCCCCACACATACGGACTTTAAAAATACCCTATACTTATTTATTTCGAAATTACATAGGCCTCGCCCAATAATAAGGTGACGCAGCATCTAGAATAGCCTCTGGACGAAATTTATTAAGTGGCATCTTGTATATTTCGTCCAAGGCTTCATGCACTCCTTATGGTGGCTTCAAAGTCCTGAAATCATCACTCGTAACTCCGTTCTTGTCCCCCTTGCGCATGCCATCAACTCCATGCTTGTTCTTGCTCCAATGTCCATCCTTCTCCAAGCTAGGTCCTTCATTTGTAAGCAAAACAAATGTATCCAATTTAGGCAGCATCATATTCTCATGAACATTAGAATCATTACCAAGAAACGAAAGTACCTGGTAATTTAATTGGCGTGCGCGAGCTCTAGTAATTGGTCCGGTATATGTAATAGTAGGGGATGTGAGTGTAACAATGGTATTGATGTCCTCGTCACACTCTCTTTGATATGTCAAACATATCCTGCATGAAATCATCATGCACAATTAATTTACTCTCTAGTAAACTAAATCAACATATAGCAATCATCAAATTGCCTAATTAGATAATACAGTAATGTATCAGAAATTGCTATAAAACACATTGGAACAAAAACTGCTTAGCTAAAAGCTAAAACAGAAAAAGAAAAACGAGAAAGACAAAATTTGGTCCTGGGCCAAAACTAGTGTAGCCCAAACCAGTGGCACACAGGCCACTTTCTCTCTTTTATTCATTTTATCTTTTCTTTTAAGGCAGAATCGGCTTTAGCCTTATTTATTTTTTATTTTTTATGTGTAACCAGGGATTTTATTCCAAACTCAAAATGTCAGGGATACAAATGATACCGCGTACATTCCCTAGCCTTCGCTAACCTATGAGCCTCACTATTAGACTCCCTAGTTTCATGACGGAAAGTAACGTCATCGAACTCGTTCCTCCTGGTGTTCATCTCATGCAAGATTGGCGCATAAACAGCAGCCGCCCCTTTGCCGGCGAACCCTATACGTCGCGTAGGTTGCTGCCTAGCGCGGTAGCGCGTACACCCTCGAGCGAACCTTCCCTGAACAGGTTTTTTCTGGTTTTTTTTTCTTCTTTCTATTATTCTTTTTTATTTTTCCCTTTTTCCTTTTTATTTTTTGTTCCTTTTCCTATTTTCATTTTTTCTTTTTCTGTTTTCTTTTTTATTCTTGTTTTTCAATTTACAAAAATCTTTTAAATTTGTGATTTTGTTTTCCGTTTGATTTTTCTTTTTCGTTTTCAATTTGCGAACATCTTTTCTTAAAATTCAAGAATTTTTTTGAAATAGTGAACGATTTTTTGAATCATGAACAGTTTTTTTAAATTACGTATTTTCTTATGTTTCACTTTTTGCCTTTTTTTAAAATTCGTGAACAGTTTTTTGTTCATCGAATTCAAAAAATGTTCATCAAAGTAAAAAAATTGTTTAACAATTTTAAAAGAATGTTCATCAAATTCATTTTTGTTCATCGGATTTAAAAAATGTTCGTCAAAAGTCAAAATTTGTTTATTGAATTGCAAAAATGTTCATCAAATTACGAATTGGTTCATAGATTTTCAGAAAATGTTCATTCAAATAAAAAATCATCCTTTTTTCAAAAATGTTTTTGCAAACAAATTTTGTTCATAAAGTTCAAGCAGTGTTCATTGAGTTCAAAATATGTTCATGAAATATAAAAATGTTCATCATTATTAAAAAATGCTCATAAAAATTGTTCATTAAAATTCAAAATATGTTTATTCTCTGAATCGCACATATTTTTTGAATCCAAGAATTGTTTTTGACAATTCACAATTCAAAATGTTTTTAATTTTGGAACTAATCCCGAATTATTTTAATATATAATAAAAGAGAAATTAAAAAATAAAAGTACAAACCGGAAATGAAACGAAAATGGAGCTCCCTGCCCCGCGCATGGGCAGGCCCAACAGGGCACGGGGGTGCGCGCTGCGACTGGGGGCGCCCCACGCGCGGTATAGGAGCTGCCCCCTTTGCCTTAGTTTACCGAGACTTTCATCGCATGCCGAAGGTACCTGTGGCAGGCTCATCGAGCGTGGAGCACTAAAAAGAAGGATGCTGATAACGCCCACACGTGTGGTGGGAGCAACACCCACCCATACTCCTATAACACATTGATTGCGCCACATCACCGCATGCATGCATGTGAAAATCTTTTTGGATTTCCAGTTTTTAAAATGTTAACTCTTAAATGAAAAATCTGATTGAAGATCCGTTTTCACCATTAAATCCATTGCGACGAGATCTTCAAAACTACATCTCATATCAATATGTTTCGACGACTTCTTTTTTGTTAAAGGTTGCCATATCTATTGCATATGAATTGTCATGGTGTTTACACTGAAGTTGCCATGATATGTTTCAGCTATTTTTTTCTTCTATCTTTAAAATTAAATTTTGACAGATTACAAAATGGGGAATTAAGAAACTAGACTTGCCGTGAACCATAAAATAAAATTGACATGATGAATTACTTAAATTTGCCATGGTACATGCACTTAAAATTGTGGTTCATACAAAAAATAATTTCCATGGTCAAAGTACTAGAATTCCCATGGTCAAAAAGCTAAAATTGCCATGATGTATAAACTAAAATTGCCATGATCTCAAAACTAAATTCGCCATGGTGGATTACTAAAACTTGTCATGATCCATACATTAAATTTGCCGTGGTTAATTACTATTAATTGCCATAGTCAATTAATAAAAATTACCGTAAAAAGTAATTGAAAATACAACAATACCTTCAAATCTAGAAGAAAAAATAGTTAAAATATGTCATGGCAACTTAATTGTAAACACTATGGCAACAATAGTGTAAACATCATGGCAACTTTTAACCAAAAAAACCGTCGAAACATGTCTACATGGGATCTACTCCCTCCGTTCCAAAATAAATGACTCAATTTTGTACTAATTTTAGTATATAGTTAGTACAAAGTTGAGTCATCTATTTTGGAGTGAAGGGAGTAGTTTTGAAGATCTTGACAAGACGGATTTAATGGTGAAAACGTTTTTTTAATTGAAATATTTAGTTAGGAGATAAAAAAATTAGCCGAAAAACTAAAAAGATTCTCACTGGTGTCATCTGTTTTGGCGTGGCAAAATGGATAGTAATGAAGTTGTTTGGGCCATGTTGCTTTGTGCCACATGTGTGAACGTTAACATTATAAAAAAAGGCTCATAGCAGGTCCACCCCAGCGCCTCGCTAAGGCCAACTCCACCGCGCGACCCCAAACGTACGCCCGTTTTGTCCGGTTTCTGTCCGTTTGGGTAGGGATTTGGGGTCGTGTCCGGGCCTGTCCTGGGATGCGGTGACCGTCGCCCAGCGCGCGGCCGCATCCATTTGCCCCATCCTGTCCGTCAGGGCAAAAAATGCCCAAATTTGCATCAAAACTAGTTTCCAACCCAAATATTTGTCTGAAAATTAAAATAGTTTTACAACCCAATTAAAATTGTCTTTAATAAAATAGTTTTACAACCAAATCGAAATTGTCTTGACTGAACATAAAATGGACCAATACATCTATTGGTTGCCAATGTGATCCCAGACGTGCTCAACCAAGTCATTTTGAAGATTCAAATGAGTGTGCCAATCACGCATCTCACGGTAGAATTGGGCAAACTGTTCAAATGTGGCCGGGTCTTGGTGCAGGGGCTCAATATTTTCACCTTGATAATCAAATCCTTGGTCGAAGATACTCTCATCACGCTCGTCCTCGACGATCATGGTGTGCATAATCACACAAGCAGTCATCACCTCCCAAAGCTTCCTTTCATCCCATGACAGTGTAGGGTTTCGAACGATATCCCACCGGGATTGAAGCACACCAAAAGCATGTTCCACATCCTTTCTAACACTCTCTTACATTTGGGCAAATCTCTTTCTCTTCTCACCTTTGGGTTTCGAGATTGTCTTCACAAAAGTTGACCACTGAGGATATATACCATCTGCTAGATATTATCCCTTGTTGTAATGGTGGCCGTTGATCTCAAAGTTGACAGGTAGGGAGTGGCCTTCTGCAAGCCTCGCGAAGACTGGAGAACGCTGCAGCACGTTGATATCATTGTGAGAACCTGCCATGCCGAAGAAAGAATGCCATATCCAAAGATCTTGCGATGCCACCGCTTCTAATATGACAGTGCACCCGTTAACATGCCCTTGTATCGGCCGCCAAGCAAATGGACAATTCTTCCACTCCCAATGCATACAATCTATGCTGCCAAGCATGCCCGAAAGCCTCTAGCTGCGTTGGTCGCCAACAATCTCTCAGACGGTGGCGGTTGGCTGCCTCAAGTACTCTGGGCCAAACACCTCGATCATAGTCTGGCAAAACTTGTACATTGACATCAGACATGTTGTCTCACTCATACGCACATACTCATCCACCAGATCGCCTGGAATACCATATGCAAGCATGCGGATGGCCGCGGTGCATTTCTGGTAAGAGGAGAATCCAAGCTTGCCAAGGGCATCCGTCTTACACTCGAAGTATGGGTCATGAGCAACCACTCCCTCTCGGATACGATTGAACACATGCCTTGCCATACGAAAACGGCGACAAAATTTATCCGGCTTGAAGAGCGGGGTGTTGGCAAAGTAATCGACATAGAGCAGGGCGTGGCCTCTCTCCCTGTTGCGGTTCAGGTTGGGAGCACGACCAGGGAGTGACACCTGTACCGAGGAAGCTGCCGTTGAATATGCCCGTTAACGACCAGTGCAGCCACCACAAGATCTTCATCATCCGACGACGAATCGTCCGATGAACAAAGGAAGTGATGGAAGAAAAACTCGTCTCCACTTTCCATACCTTTGTTGGTAAAAGGTCGAACACCTTGCGGTCGTGGTGGTGAAGAGGCCGCGATGATCACCTCGACGCAGCAGGGGTGGTTGCCGGCCGGCTACTGACCGCTTTGGAGCTCTCGTCGGAATCTGCCTCGGCCGCCGTGGTACGTCGCCGGCAGTCGTGTCCCCTCCGCCACCGGCAAGGACGGCGACGGCCAAACCTCCCCCGATAGACGACCAAAACTACGGCGAAAGCGCGGGAGTGGTGACGGCCATGTCGAGACGTGGTTTGGTATGGACGGCGGGGGGCTGCGTGGTGAGGAGGCGGCCGGAGAATAGCGGCGGCGCCGGCGGCGGGACGGGGCAGGGAGAGAGGGTGAAGCGTTGGGAGCGGAGGGACTGCTAGTGTCCCTGACAGGCGGGCCACGGGGTGGACAAGGGCGTGCGTCGCGGCCGTCCGCGCGCTTCCGTTTCACCCCATACTGAGCGCAAGTTTGAGCCGGGGATGGGTCGAAAACAGACGGAATCCGAACATTTGTCCGTTTAAGGCCGTGCGTTGGGCCGCCTCTTTTGTTCGTTTTACCTCAAACAGACGGAATCGGACAGGATAGGATCGCGCGATGGAGTTGGCCTAACAGCCCCAACCACCATGGCTGTTTTGGCCGGCACGCCTTGCCGGACCGCCGCGCAGTCGCCGGCCGCACCTTTATCACACATCGGTTGTCGATGGCACAATTCCGCCACACCGTTACGCGCCACGCGCGCTGGAGTGAGTTTCTCTCCGCCGATAACCTTTGGAGACTGCACTTCCTTCCTTAAAGAATTCTTCTGGTTCATGCCCACGCAGCGACCGATCCTTGTCGCCAAGCTTACAAACGATTCCATATGCATAAATAAAGAACCAATTATTAGATCCATGATTGATCCCAATAACACAAAAACAAATATACCTTCTCCTGATCGAATTTTCTTCTGCACGGACGCATCCATGCCGATGCATGTTTGTCTTTGCTGTTATCAAGACCTCATGCGTCGCCGCCTTCTGTGGCCGGAGCGTAACCGGAGCATCTGCGTCACCGTGCGTAGCCGGAGTCTCGCCGCCGCACGCGTTGTGCGTAACCGCCGTCTCGGCTTTTTCTTTCTCTCATGGTAGAGACTGTGTGCTGATAAGGTGATACGAGTAAAAACGAGAGAGATGTAAATGAATCCAACGAGTATCAATTTCATTGATGATCAATCCTTATATACAAGTGGGGAGGACGCAAGTGGATGGGCGCGTCCACTCGATGGAACCGTCGTGAACGTGCAGTTACACAAGAGAGGATTATCTCCTTAATAACATTATTAATTAAATCCTAACAGCTCCATGCAGAAACAGTCAAACTGGTAAGAACAGTGAACACACCCCAACCCTCGCGTCGCCCGAGCCGGGTGACTCGGGGGAAACCCTAGCAGCCACAGGCTCGTTCACCGCCTCCAGCCCACCCTCGCGTCGCCGTCGCCGGAGGGCCGGCCGGCTAAGCAGCGCCGGGCCTTGGGATGGCGACGGCGGGGCCATTCCTCTCCTCCAACCC
Organism: Aegilops longissima; assembly: GCA_021605205.1. Taxonomy (NCBI): domain Eukaryota; kingdom Viridiplantae; phylum Streptophyta; class Magnoliopsida; order Poales; family Poaceae; genus Aegilops; species Aegilops longissima. The sequence goes on from CM038680.1 coordinate 58,973,011, forward strand.
TCTCCCTCCGCCCCCTTCCCCTTTCCGGATCTGGTGCTTGCGGCGGCGGCGGCGGCCTCCACCGGCGGTGTGTGCGTCCCTCCCGGCGGCTCCGGCATGCTGGTGGCCCTGGTGCACCCACCCCGACTGGGAGTCCGTGCGGCAGCTCCGTCCGGCCCTGGATCTGGGGGTCCACTCCGGCTGGTTGTGGTGCTCTCCGGTCGACCCCGTGGCGGTTGGGCGCGCCCTGCTATCCGCGTCCCCTCCTCCTCCGACCCCCCTCCCTTCGAGCTCCGGGTCGGTCTCCTCGGGAGGCTGCATTGGAGGCGGCTGGTTGTGCCCGGTGGTGGCGGCTTCTGGCCGTGCGTCGTCCGGATCTTGGTTGTGCGCGAGTTCCCCTCATCTTCCACCCGGCAGGGGCGACTTCAGCCCGGTGGCCATGGGCCTGCGTCTCCTCCGGTGCTCCTGGCCTGCCGGCGCGGCTTCGACCCGGCGCGCCCCGGGAGCTGCGTTTTCCGGCTCCCTTGGCTCGCTGGTTCTTCGGCATCTCCGCGTCACCACCACCCTGTTGGTACCTTTGTTGGCCGTCCATCCCGGTGCATCTTCGCCTCCGGCACGCTTCGGGAGCTGTGTCCCCTTCCGGCTCCCTGGGCATGCCGGTGTCCCTGCTGCTCCGGTCCTGGTGTCCTTGATCTGCGCCCCTTTCCAGATCATGGCTCGTCCGGGGCTCCGGCCACCATCGCATCCCGCCACCTTTCACTCTGCTCAGCCACGCAACCTCGTCCTCCTCTGTAGCTCGCGCATCCAGCGGTGTCGGTGCCTCCTTTGGTGTCGGGTGCGGCTCCCCTTCCTGCAATCGCTGCTCCGGCGTAGGCCCAACTGCCTCATATCCGATCTGTGCTCCATTGCTTTGGGATTGCTCGGAATTGGGCTAGGGCGAAATCACTGCAGATTATGCTGGCAGCGGCGACATCTGCGGATGCCGTCTCCTTCTTGAAGGCGCTGCCATGGCCATCTTCTGGGCCCCTCTTCGAGCTTCGGGGGAAACCCTAGGTCTGGTTTTCCGGACCGGACGACGACGGCGTCTCGGTGTCGTTCTCCTTCGTGAAGGCGTTGTCTTGTCTTGCTCGCGGCGTCCTCGGTGCTAGTTCTGGAACTGTGTGTAGTTTGGTTGTTAGTTGGAGAGCTTCTCTGGTATGAGAGTTTAGCTGTGTTCTTCTTTGCTTGGGTCGAGCATTTTTCATCTTCCCGCTTTGGGCACCATGTTCACGCCCCTTCGCGTTCGTGTCATGTGTTGTACCATCACCTCATGTACTCATTCTATCTTCTTCTATCAATGAAATGATACGCATGCTATGCGCCCCCCAAAAAAAATCCTAACAATCTCCAAAGATGGCCAATATGGGCTATTATATACTCTACCCCCAGATGAAGGAGATTATTATTTTTTGAAACGAGGCAAAAGACTTGCCATTTTATTGATTAAGAAGAAGAGAATTGCCCCGTTAATTGGCGGAAAACCGGGCTAAACCTATACAACTCAACTCATATGACATGGGCACCACCGACCAACCTGGCCACCGACATGAAACTCGGAGCTACAAAGAAGAAAGACATCCGCCAAGGAGTCACAGCGTCATCGTCATCACCGGTTGCCGCGAACGGGCGACTCCGACTTCACCGTAGAGCTCCACCATCAAAGTCAACCCGCAAACAGCCGCCGAAGCCACGACGGCACATGCCAACAGATGGCCACACGCGCCAACAACGGACAGCTCCGACTTTAACGACGAGCTTCGAAAGGGAAATATGCAGGACTTGCGCCGAACGTGCCCTCCACAAACGACCACCGAGTGCCTGTCATCGTCACCACCTGGACACGCTCCACCGCAACTCCGACTTCAATGCAACCAAGCAACCAACGGAAGGGCACCTCGGACACGCCGGGAAGAACCGACTACCGAAGTCCACGCTGCAACCCGAGCTCCTCTCAACGCCATCATCGTTGCCAAAACAGAAACTAGCGCCCCGCCTCAGCAAACCACACAGCGAAGATGCCGCCATCCACCAGTCTCCCAGTTGTAGCTGGCTCTGAGACGATGCCCCCAAGGAGGAGAAAGACGCGAAGACGCCTGGATCGCCCGATCCAGCTGATCTGAGGTTTCCCTCCAGGGCCAATGCCGTGGAGAGGAGGAGCACAACTCCAAGACGACGCTTTCAAGAAAGGTCACGACACCGCGGGCGCCGCCGTCGCCGACTTCGATGAAGATTGGAACAAGGATTTCTCCCCGAGTTGTGCCACCATCAATCGCCACCGACCGCCGCCCACGATCCACCATCCCAGTCTGACCGCGGGATCCCACGATCCACCGCGCCTAGATACGAACCACCCCCTGGCCGTAGCCGCCAACCACCACCGTAGCAACCACCTGCATCGCAAGGAGCAGCAACCAGAACGGAGCACCAACGCGCCAGATCCAGCTCGAACCGTTCGAGCGAAGCAGCTGAGCATGAGCCGGTCCTCCACACGCAGCACACCTTGCGCTACGGGGACGTCAAGCCTACCACGCCCAGCAGTCGCCGCGCCCGCCGCCGTTCTGTGCCCCACGCGCATCCGAAATCGCCACAGCGCACACCGCCCATGCACAGCCGCGCGCCAGCTCGGACGAAGCCGCCGCCCGGCACCCTCCCTCCGCCCGCAGCCTATGCGAAGCTCCGCGTGCCGGCCGCCATCCGCCGCCCGCCGCTGCGAGCTCCCCCTTGCGAGTGCCCAGGAAACAACGGGGAGAAGAGGCCCCGCCGCCGCCGGATCCGTGCGGGCTTCGCCCGGCGGAGCCCATCGACGACGGCGAGGGGAGTGAGTGGGAGGAGGGCGCGCGGTGGACGGGGCTGAGCCGCCGCTCGTGTCGCCCCAGGGAGGGAGCGACACGAGGGCTGGGGATGCAACTTCTAGATCGTTCCCCGATGAAGGAGATTATTGGTTTTGCAAAACTAATCTTGACTCTAAACACTGTCATGTCATGAGGAAATTAAGCTAAGCAACTCAATAGGCATTTCCCGGCTAACGGCCTTCCAGGCTTCAGGTCCAGCCATATAATTGGAAGGGCAAATCGGAATCTCACACAAGTGATTCATCTGGAGTCGTGGTTTGTTCCTTGTATGGTTACATCACAATATGCAGTCATAATTGCACCAGGATTGAAAAGTGAGTATTTCTTTATAACTATTCAAGGTTTTTCATAGTAAAACAATGTAATACCATCATGTCAGCTACTCCCTCCGTTCCCAGATACCCTGAAAAAGTGAGCATAAGTCTTTTTAAAGAATTCAAATGGACTACAACACACAGATGCATATAGACATATTTTAAAATATAGATTCACTCATTTTGCTCCGTCTGTAGTCACTTGTTAGAATCTTAAAAAGACTTACATTTGAGAATGGAGGGAATACATTCCAAATTCTGAGATGTGAAGCACCGAGGACAAAATACTCAGTAAAACAATGGACTGTTACATGTTTATCCATCGCATATCTGCAGGAAAGAATTACCTTGGCCCATTTGACAGCAATCAGATTTACGACCCTCTGATTCAAAGATTCCTTTAAAATGATCTTATCTACAATGAAGAAAGAATGGATCATAACGTATATTCATAGTCTGTCAAATAAGTAAACTGATAAGTGATACCAATTTGGGCGAGTGCAGTAGTAACCAACACCCTTTTGGGCAAGGAACGTGCAATGTTTAAAAATATAATTTCTCCTTGGAGATAACAAGACCAATAAACCAGTACAAGTCTGGGTCCCCACAGTAGGACGGTTACTTTTTGCCTCACCAGTTTAGTTCCGCCTCACCTCCCATCACCACCCCTCCACACTGGTTTTTTTTTCCTCCTGTCTCACGTTGGTTTTTGCTGCTCCACCTTCCACATTCGTTTTTTCTTCTTCGATCTGGTTTTTCATCTAAATCATTCGGCTTCAGACTCCATCCTCATCCACTCAAATGCAGCAAATCTCTTCTGAGGGTTGTGCGGATAAGTTGTGTAAAATTTGGGTCAGGTACCCGCGGGATTGTATTCGTGATGTTCTGGACTCGGATCGTGCCAAGATGACTGGATAATACACAGCCCATTTAAACTAAAAAACATATATTCTATTTCTTAAGTTGTCAATAACATTGTGTTAGATATTATGATGTGTTAGTTGATTGTCAGTAAAAAAAGATGTGTGTTAGCTGAGACGGCATTGTTCTTGGTTACTTTAACTTTGAGTAGCATTTTTTTAAGAAGCCCGTTGCAACGCATGGACGTTCTACTAGTCACAAGCAATGTACTAGAATATTTATATCACTCCTCTATAAAAAGAGTAATTATATCTCATTGCAATACACGGGCATTGTCGTGCATGTTGTACGTATACTTATAAAATGCGATCATGTTAGTGAGTGAACCAGTCGATCAACTACTGGAAGAGCAAAAAAAAAAAAAAAAGAACCACTACAGGAGTATTTGGAATGGAGTGTAGAATTATTGCCAAGGGCTAGAAATGTCAAATTGTTGGAGTGTCTCCGTGCTCCGCCTATAAAATACTCGAGACCACAAGTTCTCATGACACTCTCACCTACCAGTACCAAGAAGCAGAGCGCAAGACACGAGAATGGCTATGGGGCGGGCGAGGCGCATCAAGCTTCTCGTGGCAGTTATCCTGCTCCTCACCTTGGCCAAAGGTAACGAGAATCTCTCTGTTCAGTTCATATGTATAATTTCTAGAGCAGCTCGTGAATCTGTTCAGTTCAGTTCAGTTCCTAACTCATTCCGCTCGTGAAAAAAAAAATGCGTTCCAGGGAGCAACGGCAACAAGACATGCACCGTGGCGGACCTGGAGATACGGCATATCCGGGTGGACAGCTACAAGCAGGACGGCGGCCGCACGCACGAGCAAGAGCAGCAGCAGATGAACTCCGGCGACGGCGGCGGCGGGCGCAAGCTGAAGCAGCTGCCCATGGTCATGGCGGTGTGGGTGTACAACCACTGCCCGTGCATGGTGGACAACGTGGTGATCTACGCGCCCGACGGCTTCTCCACCATCTACGCCAACGGGACCGACGAGAGGATCTTCTCCAAGGTGACGGAGCACCTCTACCTCATCCACCACGCCGGCCCGCTCCTGCCGGCGGCGAGCTGCCCGCGTTTCCCACCCTCTCCGCCCGAGAACACATCTGCCTCTGACGCCGTCCCGGTCGATGGGAAGGCGCAAACTGAAGATTTCAGCTGCCCGTCGACCGCTTTCTTCTACACCTGGTACGATGAGATCGAGCTCAAGCCTGCCTTCTTCGTGCCTCACTGCTAGAGTGCTGGCTAGCTGCAGGAAATTCCATCTCGATCGATCCACATGGATTTCCGTCCGTATGATAAAATAAGTTGTGGGTGAACTAGTGTGCTCCGTGTGCGTGGTTTAGCTGTAGAGTTTTGGGATGATGACCAGTCCCAAATCTACTCTTCTCTTCACGGATGTGTAATCCTCTCAAGGATCTGCTATGGTTGCAGAATAAATCAATCAAGTATTTGCAGAATTAACGTTTTGTGCTTTTGTTGAGTTTGTGTTGACCGGGTATGCTAGTGTGAGTGAAATCCTAGACACAAGTCGACGTCAGTTATCTGTTCTAAGGATTTATGTTTCAGTTTTTTCTACGCCTGGTCTCTGAACAAACAAATGCATGTTTCATGTTTGGTACTAACAAACGAATGCATCGGCGTAACTTCTGAATGATTTACAGCGCATATTAATGCATCACCTTCTTTTTGTTGGTTGAACATGTAAGAAAGAACCAAAAGGTCAAACAATAATGTACTTCCTCTGTCTCAAAATGTAAGAAGTTTTTTTTACACGGGCAGAGGGAGTATTATCGTTACTATTCCATATACTCATCGAGGTCGAGGCATAACCTGATGTTTATCTTCTTCCACATTTGAAAGCATGAAAACTGAAAAACGCTTCAACCGGGAAGCATGCATGTGAGTAGGAGTGTAAGTTGCATAAAAGACAAGGACTATATATGCAGAAAGTTTCCTTACACAGAGACAGCAGAGTTGTTTCCGATGAGAAAAACTGTTACCACCTATCGTGATTGGCAAGAATGCCAATTCAGTCAGAGGTGTCCCTCCCAATACAGATGAGCACCACCAATGCAGCCATACAGGCCATGTTGCAGTTACCTCACAGCATGTATGTAAACCAAAAGAATTTTTTCTCATGGTTGCTACTTCTGTACAAGTTCTTCCTCAAAAAAAGTTCCGTATGATAGTAGTACAAAACAATACTGTCTTATTTGGAGGCAGAAGTTAGCTATATATTTGCCTCATGGCAACTTCACGACTAGTTTATCATGGCAACATCACAGATTGAGAAGGGGAGCACCCGGGCCGCCCCAAAGGAGCGCCGCGGGGGGTCCGTTCACTTCGCCTAAATTTCCTTGGCCTGAACCTCAACTCATGACAGGAGTGTTGTGCATTGATGCTGGATTGTGATAAGGTTGCACCTTTTTTCGTAAATAATAAAAGCGGTGGCATCGAGATAACAGCATGAAAAACATGCAATCTGGCGTTACATATACTGATCCATGGTAACAATCATCAATCAGCACAGATGTCACATTCAGATATTCCCAACACTATGAGAATTCAGGAGCTTATAAATTAGAGCTGCATTCAGGAGCTTCATTTCAGTGATCAACGAGCCATGCAAGTTAAACGTACATACGTCCTCTGATGCTTCCGTCCCAAGTGCCGCATCAACAGGCTTGATGAAACGGCATGAACAAGTAGAAACAACCCCTTCGATTATAACCCCCCAACTTAGTTTTTATTGACCAACCGGGTTACCAGGAACATATTGGATGCATGCATGAACAGATAAACGTTAGCACAGTAAGTTAAATCGTCCAGAAAACTCTTTCAGAACAATTGAGCAGAATCTTGAGGTATGGGTTTAAAAGTGTTATTATGAGTAGCCGTCTAGCACGGAAGATGGAAATAGAAACATTTGGACCAAAAGCAGGACAACTTCATTCTCATGCAAAGCTCCACAAAACAAGTAAGATTTCACAAAGACAAAGCAAAGCTCCCACAAAACAATGTAAGATTTCAGTGTCAATAGAATACATGCCACTTACACCAATCTAGGCATTTCAGGTAACAGAGCAAACACAAAATACTTCCACACTATGCTAGGCATTGCATCGCAGTCCTGACCTAGGCCTTTATTATGCTTCCTTTCCCTCTCCATCTTCAGAGAAAGCTGTGGGACAAATCAATAAAATGTTGGGTCAGTGTGGTTAAACCAACAAAAAAAAAAGGTACGTCCATCCCATTTGTATGATGCAAAACCAGTGGTATCTCCAAAAATGGAAAAATAAAATGTCAGAACCTAAGAAAAACAAAAAACAGTGGATTGAATGTGGCATACCAACATGAAAATATTATCCCACTATTTCAACCTATGTTAAGGGTACTATAGTTGTCTAGAAACAGTCCATTTACTTGAAGAGTGCTAGAAATGCACAAACAATTTCATAACATTGCATGTCAACTTTCATATACCAGTTACACCGGCAAGCTGACTTGCTACCACATTTAAAATGTTTAAGCAAAAAAACACAAATGTTTTAAAAAGTGGTAGAGAAAGCGCTCCAGCTCCACCTAGCAACTAGACCACTGCCTAGCATTTCTAGGCATTTCGCAAAAAAAAAAGAGCTAAGTGTATATATACTTCATTATACACTGTAAAATTTTAAATTTGACAAGGATGAGTAATTCAATCAGTCAGATATTTACTAGACACAGTTTCCATACATCTCCCACTTATCCTCTTCACTACCCACTGTTCCTGTCCTGCAAAGTACTCCCTCCGTTCCAAAATAGATGACCCAACTTTATACTCACTTTGTATTAAAGTTAGTACAAAGTTGAGTCATCTATTTTGGAACGGAGGGAGTAGGCAGTAGCATGCAAGAAGCACTGAATAAGTATTGGGAATGCAACTGACACACTAAAGCAGCAAAAAGCAGGAAAAAAACACCTTTTCGAATGCTTAAGCATCCTCCAGGGAGTTAAAAGCAATCGCTTAGATGAAAGACCCTTAGGCGCAGCTTTTTAAACACTAAACTACTAAGGTAACTTTGACATAACATCTGCTATCAAGAAACTAATAAGACTAGTGCAGTCACTACAATCATCTGGAACAACAGTCTTCAAAAGATCCCACTATTTCAACCTATGTTAGGGGTAATAACAGTCCTTTTACATGAAAAGTGCTAGAAATGCACAATTTCATAAAAGCGCGCAAGGTGTGAACTTTGAATTAACAATTACACCAGCAAGCAGAATTGCTACCACATCCAGAATGCTTAAGCAAAAAGCAGAAATACTTAACAAGCCGTAGAGAGAAGCAAGCGCTCCAGCTCCACCAAGCACACCCACGCGCTGCCTAGTGTTTCTAGGCGTTTTGCAGAGAAGAGAGCAAAGTGTATATGCTCTTCATTATAAACTGTAAATGTTTTAATTTGACAAGGATGAATGTTTCGATCAACGATATATTTACTAAATAGAGTTTCCATACATGTCACTTTTCCTCCTCCTCCTCTATCACTACCCACTGTTCCTGTTGTCATGCAGGAGACAGTAGCATGCAAGAATCACTGAATAAGTATTGGAAACATGAATCGGTGACACACTAAAGCAGCAAAAAGCAGGGGGAAAAACCTTTCGGATTAAGCACTTAAAATCCATGGCGCCACAGCCCTTGGGCGCAGACTAATCCGCTAAGGTAACAGTCAGTCCTATCGTCAGAAACAACACTCTTGAAAAGAAGAGTAAACAGTCGTCGAAACAAGACTCTTGAAGAGAAGAGCTACCCCTCCGATCCAGTCACAGATAATCAATCAAGAATATTATCTTATGATGGGTTCCCAAATAAATCAGTCACCTAATTTAAGCTACTATTATATTATTATTCTCTAAAAAGAACATCTTACGAACGAAAAATAACGCCATCAGATCAGATACTGACATAGACCGCAGTGAGTAGCATTGGTGATGGTATATCAGCCTGGGAGCATGACTAACACACACCTGGTGGTGATGCGCATGGGTCTTGCCGGGAGTTGAGACGGAGGACGAGTGGTTCGCGGTTGCTGGACGACTCCCGCAGCGCCGCCATTTTCTTCTTCGCCGCCTCCCTGACAAAAGGCTGGCTGAACAACCCAGATAGATTCAATTTCGCTCGGTTAGTTAGAATCAATTCAATTCAATTCCCCAAGATAGACATACACGCAAGCGAGCGAACAAGAGGGAGGGCGCGCGCACATCTCGGAGAGGAGACCGTTGGTGACCTTGGCGCCGGGGAGAGATTTTTCCTTCATCTCCGCCTTCAGCTCCTTAAGCTGCGCCCTAAGTTCCGCCCGCTTGACCGGGTCTGCCGCACAACAACGGAGGCGTCAGATCCACAAGAAACTAGTAAGGACGGACACAATGATGCTTACCCATGGCGACGGTAGCGGTTGCAGCGTCAGGGGCAAAGCGGAGGCGGCGGCGGTGCGGGGTGGAGGCTGCGCGCGAAGGCAACTCACTGCCGGCGGCGGGGGAGGCTTATAAGTGATCCTAGCTTCCTATTAGACCAGTAGCAAGCCGTTGGATCAAATCCCCTATGGCCGTTAGATCAGCAGGCTGGCCGGTGCGCATCTTTCGTGGGCAGTTTCCAGAATTGAAACCCGATGAAACTAATTAGGTGGGATTTGCTAATAACTACTTCGAAGACTTAGGAAACTAATGTGACGCTTTCCATATACGAGTACTATTTAGCAAACTAATTTCGGATGGCAAGGAGAGTAATAACTGGCATTCTACCAGATATATGTTGCTACCTTAAAAGCAAAGTTTGTTTCCGATATTATTCAGCTTTGCTTTCGATGGAACTGTTGCTTTGATATGGTTTTTTATATCTTTGAATACAATAATCTGTGTCGCCATCAATCAGTGATTTTTTTTAGAACCGCCATCAAGGCATTTTATTCATATTGGCGGCTCACATATGATTGTAACACATCAATCAGAAAGTCTAGAGTTACACACAATATTTTAAATAGCACGCTATTTTGCCGTTATAACGCGGTTATAGCATATTTAGAAGGGAGACGTTACGTTTTGGCAAAATTGGACGCTACGGCGCTAATCGCCTAATTAGCGCGCTACACATGCTATAACGTTACAGTAACGTTACAACGTGCCGACCATGCAAAACTGAAATAAGCACAGCCCAGCAGGCCAAAACCAACCCACGACTACTAGCTTTCTCGCTCCTTTTATCAGATTCTCCCATGAGACCTAACCGGCTAACCCTAGTTCTCTTCTCATCCCTTTCTCACCCCCTTTTATGTGCTGGATTTGGCCCTTATGCATATATTGCTTGCTCCTATGAAAAATTTAGTTGCTTAAATACTTTATTTCTAGATATATTTGATTTTTTTTCAAACGCTATTTTGAAATATAGCACGCTATTAGCGCGCTATAACTTGTGTAGCATTTAGAGAAGGGTCTCGCTATATTTTGTAGCGCGCTATTTAAAATATTGGTTACACAGCAAGACAAAAATACTAATTCTAGACTTAGAGCTTCCTTAGCACATGTGTGAGCAGCAAAATTTGCTTCACGTCCAGTCCATCTCAACTCAAACCCCTAAAAGTTTTGAAGATAGGTTGGGCCCCGATATTGGAGGCACATGCACCCGCTGTGTCGGGATATTAATAGCCAAAATGAACTCCTGTATCAACTCCATAGACCGCTGAGGCTGATATTTTAATTCTTCATGTATGTACTTGTTGCGACTTGTCCATACTCCATACTGCCCACATCACTCAGACTACAATAGCGGTTGTCTCCTTCTTCATAAAATATGGATCAAGAATATCCCTAGACCATGTCACAGGGTGCAACATTGGTAGCTTAAACTCGAAATACCCTTGCGCCGCATCCCAAAAACATCGTGCATGATCGCACAATACTAGAGCATGACATAATGATTCATTGTCGCAGCCACACATGGGGCAATAAGCATCATCTCGAATATGGCGTCGCTGCATTTCACCATGTGCCGGAATAAAAAAAAATTAAGAACTCTCCACCAGAACACATGGATTTTTGGCTGAACCGGAAGTTTCCACAACGCCTTCTAGTCATGCTCCCAATGGTCAGAAGTACTAGGAATTGGCTGGTTACCCATCAATGCCCTATACGCCGACCGGACTGTAAATATATGCCAGATCGCTCACCCTCCCAGGCCCAGAAGTCACTCACTCTTGGACGTGGCATCTTCAGGACCGAATCAACATCAGGTGCAATAAACAATCTTCGAATAAGTTCTTCATTCCATCTCCCTGACTCTTCATCAATCAAATCTGCCACAAATTAAACTGGTTCGTCACTTAACCGACATACTGGTTTCATTGATATAGTACCTGATATCCAATTATCATGCCAAATTTCAGAAGTGCAACCATCTCCTATCCTGCGTATTAAGCCTTGCTTAAGCACACTTCTTCCTTGGATGATGGCCTTCCATGTGGCCGATGACCCATTAGGGCTCTAGCACAAAGGCTCTCTGGCCTGTCCACTAGTCTCCACGCCTGCTTTGCTAGCATAGCATCATTGAATAAATGTAAGTCTCTGAAACCCATGCCTCGTCTATACTCGGTGAATTAGCTTCCATGGTTAATGATGTTTGCTTCCCTGGAATAAGAAGATTTTGTGTCTAATAATATATTGTTTCAAAAGCATCATGATATTGCTTCCATGAAAAAGGAAAATATCCCCACTCCAATGGATAGAAGAATAGTTTGTTTTACAGATGGAAGCATCATTTTTTAGGAAACAATCCCAAATAATTGCTTCCAATAATCTCGGCTATTCTAACTGTTTTTTAATGCTACATCTAATATGGGCCATGCAGTTTGCTTCCTTATGAGAAAAAAGATTTTCATTTGTTGTGAACTTAGTGCAATTTAACTTTGCTTCCTACCTAGAATATTTTGTTTCCCTTGTCTAAGGAGATTGCTTCCGCGACATCTGAAGTTCGTTTCTAACATAGACATACGCGCGCGCAAGCGAGCGAACAAGAGAGAGGGCGCATGCACATCTCGGAGGGGGGGACCCTTGGTGACCTTGGCGCCGGGGAGAGATAGTTCCTTCAGCTCCGCCTTGAGCTCCTTAAGCCGCGCCCTAAGTTCCGCCGACTTGACCGGGTCTGCCGCACAACAACGGAGGCGTACGTCAGATCCACAAGAAGCTAGTAAGGACGGACGCAATGATACTTACCCATGGCCATGGCGACGGTAGCGGTTGCAGCGTCAGGGGCAAAGCGGAGGCGGCGACGGTGCGGGGTGGAGGCGCGCGAAGGCAACTCACTGCCGGCGACGGGGGAGGCTTATAAAGTAAGAGCATCTCCAGCCCAGGCACGACCCAGCTAATAAACGGGTCGGCCCGTGGCACGTTTAGCACACAAGGCTGCATATTTTTCGACCTGTTGGGCTGTATTTTACTCCCTTTTCCGATTTACTCGTCGTGGTTTTAGTTCAAAAACCACGACGAGTAAATCGAAACAGAGGAAGTAGTACACATATGTAAAAAAACTAGAAGACTAAAAAATAAATAAACGGGAAGTGTCGTGCCGGCCTGCGTGCCTCGCCTCCAAGCCCAGGCACGGCCCAAGGAGTGCCGCCTGCCGGGCACAACCCATTTAGCTTGTGTCGTGCCTGACCCATGGCGGACCGTGCTGGCGTGCTTGTGGGCTGGCCTGGTGGGCCCTGCCCATTTGGCCAACTTTGGGCCTAGGGCGCCATGCCCATTTGCACAAGAAAACTGCCAGCCCCAACGCATGGCCTCTCACCCAAGCCAGAGGCCTCTTTTCTTTCTTTTGCCCCACCCCCTCATGCGTCACCCCTCTCTCCCCCACACAAATCGGTGGCCACAATTTGCGAATTGGAACTAAAAATGTAGGATCTTCTTCCCCTTCCAATCCTCACAGTATTATGATCTCTTTCCCCTCTTTTTAGTGGTTAAAAACTTCGCACTGACCCGATATGGAGAACCCCTAGTTCATCTTGTTTTTCAAATTTCATCGATGCTCGCACTTGTATTTTTTTAATAGAAACTCGCACTTGTATTTGTTAAGTATGATTTAGGTTTTTAATGATGTAGTCAGGAATTTGGTAGATATAGTTGGTCTTATAGTGTTTAGGTATGGATTAGGTTTGTAGCAAATTCGACATGGCACCTGTATGGATATTTGCAAATGTGTGTATCCATGTACACTGGCATGGTTATTTGTGCGTATGTATTTGTTTGTACATGTATGTATCCATTCGGTATCTAGAAAATTTGGTGTATGGATATGGATATCTGCACATGTATGTATGTATGTATTTGCATTTGTACAGAATTTGCACAATAACAACGAGGCTTACCATACATTACAATTTTGCAGGATGTCTTCTTTTATCTATGAGTCGTATGATAGATTGTACCGTGAACGGTATATGTCAGAGGAAGGAAGGGTTTTTGACCAGCTAAACCAGAGATTCAGTATGGTTCATGGTAACATGAAGTATGACGAGCGATACACGAAATATACTGAGAAATTTGAGCGTGCTCTGTGCTCCCACCCGCATAGGGTCCTAAACAGATTGGGAGGGACAAGTGAAGCGAGAGCTTTGCGCTAGACGGTGGGGACGTAACAACAAGATTCCTAGGACCGATAAGAGCACCACTAGTGAGACGACATGGCTGTCGACGGGCGCGGTGTAATTGATCGGTGACCTTTTTCGTCACATGGTTGCCAAGTTTGAGACCGTAGCGCAACACTTTGGGAGTTCTTTTGCCTGCGCCTTGCCTGCACTTAGGTCCTTGTAAACTACTCCGCACAGTACAAGATACTTGTAGTCGTAGTGGTACGTCTTAGTGACATGTAGTTTGATTTAGCTGGGATGTGGTCAATGACGTTGTTGGTTGCTTTGATTTGCCGTGTTGACCACGAGACATGCCATAGCGTTCATGTTGAAACAATGCATCATGTACAGTGCATCATGAATAGGAAAGCATGGCTCGCAGCACCATGCGCCTAGTTAGTTATAGTTAGCTAGGCACGCACCTAGAGCATCATAGAGAGAACCAGCTGAGTCAGAGTCCCATGCTTCACATCGGATCCTTTCTCTAAAAACAGAGCCAGTGGCCTACACGTCCTCACCGGCAACACAGCCAACGGCCGGCAACACGGCCATCCTTCAAAATGAATAGTTTTGTTCGCCGGCAACACAGCCAGCGGCCGGCAACACAGCCAGCGGCCGGCAACACAGCCAGCCTCCAAAATGTATGTGTTTCTCGCCGGCACACAGCCAACGGCACAGCGGGCGGCACCCATGCCAGCCTCCAAAAAGAACGACCCCGGCCGATCGGACGACCTAGTTCAGGTCATCGGCGTCGAACATCTCCTTCTGCCCGTCCTCGAACCAGCTCCTCGTCTTCTCGCTCATCTTAGTCAAGTCCACACTCATGATCGCAAGGGCCACCTCCTTTGCTTTTGTTGCGGCATTGGTGGCCTCGATGTCGAGTTGCCTCTGCCTGGCCTTGACATTGGCGGCTTGATGTCGAGCTGCCTTTGCCGGGACGCCTCCTCCATGTCGATCTTCCTTTTCTTGGCTGCCTCCTCCATCTCAAGCTTTTTCCTTTGAAGCTCTAGGTATTGCTTCATTTGCTCGTCCTTGCTTTGCCGCTTCTTCTCGTCCCTTACATCCTTTTGAGACATCATTCCATGCAAAGTCTCATGCAAGCCCATGGATGAGGCATCACATATGTCGTCCACCTTGGAGTTGGTCTTGCCCCTCGGCCTCTTCAACGCCTCGCCATCTCCACCTCCGGCGAACTTGGCCGTCTTCTTGCCTCTCTTCCTTTGAAGTTCACGATATTGATCCTTGAACTTAGGGCAATTGTTGATGATCGTCCAACAATGCGTAAGAGTGAATGGCTTGTCATTGTGTCGGGCCTTGAATGCTTCCAAAGATTGAAATGCCTACACCACATGATCAACAAGAATTGGACATGCAAACATATACAAGGCCGAAGTCTCATGGTCGTGATAATCCCCAAGTGCACGGAATCATCGTAGCAATTCCCAAAGGTGGAAGTGATAAGTATGGAGTGTCAAACCCATAAGGAGCTAAAGGTAAGATCAATATTCTCTCAAGTCCTATCTACCACTGATACGACTCTGTGTACACCAAAATGTTTGCTTCCAACTAGAAACGAGAAATAAAACTACGTTGTGGGTATGAAGAGGATAACTCTGTATGATATCGAAGAGCTAAAATATAAAAGTAGGTGTTGTTATCATAAAGTTAGAATATATTACTAAATATTATAAATAGCGAGTGTGGAATAATGATGGGTCGGTGTGCGGAATTATCCTAGGCAATTGTTAACAAGACCGGTAGTCGTCATTGCAATTTCATATGAGGGAGAGGCATAAGCTAACATACTTTCTCTTCTTGGATCATATGCACTTATGATTGAAACTCTAGCAAGCATCCGCAACTACTAAAGATCATTAAAGTAAAACCCAACCATAGCATTAAAGCATCAAGTCCCCTTTATCCTATACGCAACAACCCCCTTACTCGGGTTTATGCTTCTGTCATTCAAGCAACCCACTATAAGATGAACATGTTGCAAAACCCTACAACGGGAACTCTCACGCTTGCGCCACACGGAGGGCACAATAGGACAACACCAAAATAAAACATACAACTCATACCAATCTAGATCATCAATCAACCCAAAGACAAAAGACATCTACTCAAAACATCATAGGATGGCAACACATCATTGGATCATAATATGTGGCATAAAGCACCATGTTCAAGTAGGGATTACAGCGGGGTGCGGGAATGTGGACCGCATAAAAGAGATGAGGATGGTGATGATGATGGTGATGTTGATGAAGACAATCACCGCGGCAATGATTTCCCTCCCGATGGCACTCCGGTGCCACCGAGAGAGAGGAGGAGAGGTTCTCCCCCTTGTGCTTCCTCCTCCATGGCCTCCCCTTGGATGGGGAGAGGTTCTCCCTCTGGATCTTGGCCTTCATGGCAATGATGGACCCTCCGGGATCCTTCCCCGTGGCCTCCGGTGATGACGGCCCCTCCGGCAGGGTGCCAGAGAGGGCCTATTGATTTATCATGGTTACAGAGGCTTGCGGCGGCGGAACTTCCGATCTAGGTTATTTTCTAGAGGTTTGGGCATTTATAGGAGAGGTTGGCGTCAGAACAAGTCAGGGGGCCCCACGGGAAGTCCGCGAGGCACAAGGGTGCGCCCTCCACCCTCGTGGGGCCCATGGAACTCCCCTCCAGCAACTCTTTGTTCCATTATTTTTATATTTTTCAGAAAAATTCCTCGTTGATTTTCAGTGCATTCCGAGAACTCTTATTTCTGCACAAAAACAACACCACGGTAGTTCTGCTGAAAACATCGTCAGTCCAGGTTAGTTCTAATCAAATCATACCAAAATCATATAAAACTATTGTAAACATGGCATGAATACTTCATAAATTATAGATACGTTGGAGACGTATCAGCATCCCCAAGCTTAATTCCTGCTCGTCCTCGAGTAGGTAAATGATAAAAAAAATAATTGTTCGGTTGCTAAGATTAGTAACTCGAAATAGGAGTTACAGAATAAACAGAAACTAGTTGAGGGTGAAGTGACGATGTATGTTGGAAGTGGTTCCAAGATTGATATGATCATCATCACACTCTCCCTACACTTTCGAGATTTGTGTAGAACCTAAATAAATGTTATTTTGCGTCTGCGTTGAGCATGGATATGATTTGATCATGTTTATTGCAATACGGTTATGCATTTAAAATCAGAGAATAATTGTTGTTCTGTTTAAATGAATAAAACCTTTGATGGTCATACACCCAATGAAAATAGTTTGTTGGATCTCGATCGTAGTAATACACATATTCATAATATTGATGCCAAAAGATGCAAAGTTGATAATGATAGTGCAACTTATTTGTGGCACTGCCATTTGGGTCATATCGGTATAAAGCGCATGAAGAAACTCCATAAAGATGGATTTTCGGAATCACTTGGTTATGAATCATTTGATGCTTGCGAACTGTGCCTTTTGGGCAAGATGACTAAAACTCCGTTCTCTGGAACAATGGAACGAGCTACTGACTTATTGGAAACAATACATACCGATGTATGCGGTCCAATGAGTGTTGATGCTCGTGGCAAGTATCGTTATTTTCTAACCTTTACAGATGATTTGAGCAGATATGGGTATATCTAATTGATGAAACATAAGTCTGAAATAGTTAAAAAGTTCAAAGAATTTCAGAGTAAAGTGGAAAAATCATCGTAACAAGAAAATAAAGTTTCTGCGATCTGATCGTGGAGATGAATATTTGAGTTACGAGTTTGGTCTTGAATTAAAACAATGTGGAATAGTTTCACAAACTCACGCCACCTGGAACACCACGATGTAATGGTGTGTCCGAACGTCATAACCGCACTTTATTGGATATGGTGCAATCTATGATGTCTCTTACTGATTTACCACTATTGTTTTGGGGTTATGCATTAGAGACAGCTACATTCACGTTAAAAAGGGGCACCATCTAAATCCGTTGAGACGACACCATATGAACTGTGGTTTAGCAAGAAACCCAAGTTGTCGTTTCTTAAATTTTGGGGCTGCGATGCTTATGTGAAAAAGTTTCAACCTGATAAGCTCGAACCCAAATCGGAGAAGTGCATGTTCATAGAATACCCAAAGGAAACTATTGGGTACACCTTCTATCACAGATCCAAAGGCAAGTTATTCGTTGCTAAGATGGATCCTTTCTAGAGAAGAAGTTTCTCTCGAAAGAAGTGAGTGGGAGGAAAGTAGAACTTGATGAGGTAATTGTACCTTCTTCCTTATTGGAAAGTAGTTCATCACGAAATCAGTTCCAAAGATTCCTACACCAATTAGTGAGGAAGTTAATGATGACGATCATGAAACTTCAGATCAAGTTGCTACCAAACCTCGTGGGTCTTCCAGAGTAAGATCCGCACTGAGTGGTACGGTAATCATGTTCGGAAGTCATGTTACTAGACCATGATGAACCTCACGAACTATGAGGAAGCGATGATGAGCCCAGATTCCGCGAAATGGCATGAGGCCATAAAATCTGAGATATGATCCATGTATGAGAACAAAGTATGGACTTTGATTGACTTGCTCAATGATCAGCAAGCCATGTTAAATAAATGGATCTTCAAGAGGAAGACGGACACTGATAGTAGTGTTACTATCTACTAAGCTCGACTTGTTGCGAAAGGTTTTCGACAAGTTCAAGGTGTTGAATACGATGAGAGTTTTTCACTTGTATCTATGCTTAAGTCTGTCTGAATCATGTTAGCAATTGCCGCATTTTATGAAATCTGGCAAATGGATAAACAAAACTGCATTCCTTAATGGTTTTCTTAAAGAAGAGTTGTATATGATGCAACCAGAAGGTTTTGTCAATCCTAAAGGTGCTAACAAATTGTGCAAGCTCCAGCGATCCATCTATGGACTGGTGCAAGCATCTCGGAGTTGGAATATATGCTTTGATGAGTTGATCAAAGCATATAGTTTTATCTGAACTTACGGTGAAGCACTGTATTTACAAGAAAGTGAGTGGGAGCACTACAACATTTCTGATAAGTATATGTGAATGACATATTGTTGATCGGAAATAATGTAGAATTATTCTGCAAAGCATAAAGGAGTGTTTGAAAGGATTTCTTTCAAAGAAAGACCTCGGTGGAGCTGCTTACACATTGAGCATCAAGATCTATATAGATAGATCAAGACGCTTGATAAGATTTTTCAATGAGTACATACCTTGATAATTTTTTGAAATATTTCAAAATGGAACAGTCAAAGAAGGAGTTCTTGCCTGTGTTACAAGGTGTGAAGTTGAGTAAGACTCAAGACCCGACCATTGCAGAAAATAGAAAGAGAATGAAAAGTCATTCCCCATGCCTCAGTCATAGGTTCTATAAAGAATGCTATGCTGTGAACCAGACCTATTGTATACCTTGCTCTGTGTTTGGCAAAGGAATACAATTTTGATCTAATAAGTAGATCACTGGACATGGGTCAAGAATATCCTTAGTGAGGACTAAGGAGATGTTTCTCGATTATGGAGGTGATAAAAGATCCCATCGTAAAAAGTTACAACGATGCAAGCTTTTACACCAATCCAGATGACTCTAAGTCTCAATCTGGATACATATTGAAAGTGGGAGCAATTAGCTAGAGTAGCTCCGTGCAGAGCATTGTGGACACAGAATATTTGCAAAATACATACGGCTCTGAATGTGACAGACCCGTTGACTAAACTTCTCTCACGAGCAAAACTTGATCATACCTTAGTGCTCTTTTGGGTGTTAATCACATAGCGATGTGAACTAGATTATTGACTCTAGTAAACCCTTTGGGTGTTGATCACATGATGATGCGAACTATGGGTATTAATCACATGCAGATGTGAATATTGGTGTTAAATCACATAGCGATGTGAACTAGATTATTGACTCTAGTGCAAGTGGGATACTGAAGGAAATATGCCCTAGAGGCAATAATAAATTTATTATTTATTTCCTTATGTCATGATAAATGTTTATTATTCATGCTAGAATTGTATTAACCGGAAACATGATACATGTGTGAATACATAGACAAACATATAGTCACTAGTATGCCTCTACTTGACTAGCTCATTAATCAAAGATGGTTATGTTTCCTAACCATAGACATGTGTTGTCATTTGATTAATGGGATCACATCATTAGGAGAATAATGTGATTGACATGACCCATTCCGTTAGCCTAGCACTTGATCGTTTAGTATGTTGCTATTGCTTTCTTCATGACTTATACATGTTCCTGTAACTATGAGATTATGCAACTCCGTTTACGGAGGAACACTTTGGTACTACCAAACGTCACAACGAATCGGGTGATTATAAAGGAGTACTACAGGTGTCTCCGAAGGTACATATTGAGTTGGCGTATTTCGAGATTAGGTTTTGTCACTCCGATTGTCGGAGAGGTATCTCTGGGCCCTCTCTGTAATGCACATCACTATAAGCCTTGCAAGCAATGTAGCTAATGAGTTAGTTACGGAATGATGCATTACGTAACGAGTAAAGAGACTTGCCGGTAACGAGATTGAACTAGGTATTGGATATCGATGATCGAATCTCGGGCAAGTAACATACCGATGAGAAAGGGAACAACGTATGTTGTTATGCGGTTTGACCGATAAAGATCTTCGTAGAATATGTAGGAGCCAATATGAGCATCCAGGTTCCGCTATTGGTTATTGACCAAGAATAGTTCCAGGTCATGTCTACATAGTTCTCGAACCCGTAGGGTCCGCACGCTTAAGGTTTCGATGACAGTTATATTATGAGTTTATGAGTTTTGATGTACCGAAGGAGTTCGGAGTCCCGGATGAGATCGGGGACATGACGAGGAGTCTCGAAATGGTCAAGACGTAAAGATCGATATATTGGACGACTATATTCGGACTTCGGAAAGGTTCCGAGTGATTCGGGTATTTTTCGGATTACCGGGGAGTTACGGGAATACGGGGAAGAGTATTGGGCCTTAACGGGCCTTAGTGGGAAGGAGCCAGGAGGTGGCGCGCGCCCCTCCCAAGCCCGGTCCGAATTGGACAAGGGGTTTGGGGCACGGCCCCCCTCTCCCTTCCTTCTCCACTCCCCTCCTTTCCCCCCTTCTCCTAGTTGGACTAGGAAAGAAGTGAAGGAAATATGCCCTAGAGGCAATAATAATGTTATTATTTATTTCCTTATATCATGATAAATGTTTATTATTCATGCTAGAATTGTATTAACCGGAAACATAATACATGTGTGAATACATAAACCTACAGAGTGTCACTAGTATGCCTCTACTTGACTAGCTCGTTAATCAAAGATGGTTATGTTTCCTAACCATGAACAAGGAGTTGTTATTTGATTAACGGGATCACATCATTGGTTGAATGATCTGATTGACATGACCCATTCCATTAGCATAGCACCTGATCGTATAGTTTGTTGCTAGTGCTTTTCTTCATGACTTATACATGTTCCTATGACTATGAGATTATGCAACTCCGTTTGCCGAGGAACACTTTGGGTGCTACCAAACGTCACAACGTAATCGGGTGATTATAAAGGTACATTACAGGTGTCTCCAAAGGTACATGTTGGGTTGGCATATTTGAGATTAGGATTTGTCACTCCGATTGTCGGAGAGGTATCTCTGGCCCTCTCGGTAATGCACATCACATAAGCCTTGCAAGCATTGCAACTAAATGTGTTAGTTGTGAGATGATGTATTACGGAACGAGAAAAGAGACTTGCCAAGAACGAGATTGAACTAGGTATTGGATACCGACGATCGAATCTCGGGCAAGTAACATACCGATGACAAAGGGAACAACGATGTTGTTATGCGGTCTGACCGATAAAGATCTTCGTAGAATATGTAGGAGCCAATATGGGCATCCAGGTCCCGCTATTGGTTATTGACCGAGAGAGTGTCTCGGTCATGTCTACATAGTTCTCGAACCCGTAGGGTCCGCACGCTTAACGCTTCGATGGCGGTTATTATGAGTTTATATGATATTGATGTACGAAGGTTGTTCGAGTCCCGGATGAGATCGGGACATGACGAGGAGTCTCGAAATGGTCGAGACGTAAAGATCGATATATTGGACGACTATATTCGAGTTCGGAAAGGTTCCGAGTGATTCGGTATTTTTCGAGTACCGGGTAGTTACGGAGAAGTAATGGGCCTTGATGGGCTTTAGTGGGAAGAGGAAAAGGCTGCTGCGCCCCCTCCCTCTAGTCCGAATTGGACTAGGGAAAGGGGCCGCCACCTTCCTACTCCTCCACTTCCTTCTCCTTCCTCCCCTACATGGAAGGATTCCTAGTTGGACTAGGAAAGGGAATCCTACTCCCTGGGAGTAGGACTCCCCTGGCGCCGCCAAACATAGGGCCGCCTCCTCCTCCCTTGCTCCTTTATATACGGGCAGGGGCACCCTATACACACACAAGTTGATCATTGAGATCGTTCCTTAGCCGTGTCGGTGCCCCTTCCACCAAACTACACCTCGAATATACCGTTGCGGAGCTTAGGCGAAGCCCTGCGCCGTGGAACATCATCATCGTCACCACGCCGTCGTCTTGTGAAACTCTCCCTCAACACTCGGCTGGATCGGAGTTCGAGGGACGTCATCGAGCTGAGCGTGTGCAGAACTCGGAGGTGCCGTCGTTCGGTACTTGGATCGGTTGGATCGGGAAGAAGTACGACTACTTCCTCTCGTTGCGTCAACGCTTCCGTTGCTGGTCTCGAGGGCGTGACAACACTCTCATCTCGTTGCTATGCATCACCATGATCTTGGGTGATCGTGGGAAAATTTTTGAAATTACTCGTTCCCCAACAAGTGGCATCCGAGCCTGGTTTTATGCGTTGATGTCATGTGCACGAGTAGAACACAAGTGAGTTGTGGGCGATACAAGTCATACTGCCTACCAAAGATGTCATACTTTGGTTCAGCGGTATTGTGAGATGAAGCGGCCGGACCGACATTACGCGTGACGCTTACGCGAGACTGGTTTCACCGCTCCGAGCACTCGTTGCTTAAAGGTGACCGGCGGTGTCTGTCTCTCTCACTTTAGTTGAATCGAGTGTGGCTCGCCCGGTCCTTGAGAAGGTTAAACGGAGTCTATTTGACGAAGTATCGTTGTGGTTTTGATGCGTGGGTAAGAACGGTTCTCTCAGCCCGTAGCAGCCACGTAAAACTTGCAACAACAAAGTAGAGGACGTCTAACTTGTTTTTGCAGGGCATGTTGTGATGTGATATGGTCAAACGTGATGCTATATTTTATTGTATGAGATGATCATGTTTTGTAACCGAGTTATCGGCAATGGCGAGAGCCATATGGTTGTCGCTTTATTGTATGAAATGCAACGCCATGTAATTGCTTTACTTTATCACTAAGCAGTAGCGATAGTCGTAGAAGCATAAGATTGGCGAGACGACAACGATGCTACGATGGAGATCAAGGTGTCGCGCCGGTGACGATGGTGATCATGACGGTGCTTCGGAGATGGAGATCACAAGCACAAAATGATGATGGCCATATCATATCACTTATATTGATTGCATGTGATGTTAATCCTTTATGCATCTTATCTTGCTTTGATTGACGGTAGCATTATAAGATGATCCTTACTAAATTATCAAGAAGTGTTCTCCCCGAGTATGCACCGTTACGAAAGTTCTTCGTCTTTGAGACACCACGTGATGATCGGGTGTGATAGGCTCTACGTTCAAATACAACGGTGCAAAACAGTTGCACACGCGGAATACTCAGGTTATACTTGACGAGCTATGCATATAAGATATGACCTCGGAACACGGAGACCGAAAGGTCGAGCGTGAATCATATAGTAGATATGATCAACATATTGATGTTCACCATTGAAACTACTCCATCACACGTGATGATCGGTCATGGTGTAGTTGATATGGATCACGCAATCACTTAGAGAATTGGAGGGATATTTATCTAAGTGGGAGTTCTTAAGTAATATGATTAATTGAACTTTAATTTATCATGAACTTAGTCCTGGTAGTATTTTGCAAATTATGTTGTAGATCAATAGCTCGCGTTGTTGCTTCCCTATGTTTTCATATGTGTTCCTAGAAAATTGTATTGAAAGATGTTAGTAGCAATGATGCGGATTGGATCCGTGATCTGAGGTTTATCCTCATTGCTGCGCAGAAGAATTATGTCCTTAATGCACCGCTAGGTGACAGACCTATTGCAGGAGCAGATGCAGACGTTATGAACGTTTGGCTAGCTCAATATGAGCGATCTGAGACGTTATGAGCGTTTGGCTGGCTCAATATGATGACTACTTGATAGTTTAGTGCACCATGCTTAACGGCTTAGAATCGGGACTTCAAAGGCGTTTTGAGCGTCATGGACCATATGAGATGTTCCAGGAATTGAAGTTAATATTTCAAGCAAATACCGAGTTGAGAGATATGAAGTCTCCAACAAGTTCTATAGCTAAAAGATGGAGGAGAATCGCTCAACTAGTGAGCATGTGCTCAGATTGTCCGAGTACTTCAATCGCTTGAATCAAGTGGGAGTTAATCTTCCGGATAAGATAGTGATTGACAGAATTCTCTAGTCACCATCACTAAGTTAGTAGAACTTCGTGATGAACTATAGTATGCAAGGGATGACGAAAAAGATTCTCGAGCTCTTCGCGATGCTAAAATCGGCGAAGGTAGAAATCAAGAAAACATCAAGTGTTGATGGTTGACAAGACCACTAGTCTCAAGGAAAATGGCAAAGGGAAGAAGGGAACTTCAAAAGGAACGGCAAGCAAGTTGCTTGCTCGAGTGAAGAAGCCCAAGTCTAGACCTAAGCCCGAGACCGAGTACTTTTGCTGCAATGGAACTGGTCACCGGGGCGGAACTACCCTGAATATTTGGTGGATAAGAAGGATGGCAAAGTGAACAAAGTTATATTTGATATACAGGTTATTGATGTGTACCTTACTAGTGTTTATAGTAGCCCCTGAGTATTTGATACTGCTTCAGTTGCTAAGATTAGTAACTCAAACAGGAGTTCTGAATATAACAGAGACTAGTTGAAGGGAAGTGACGATGAGTGTTGGAAGTAGTTCCAAGATTGATATGATCATCATCGCACACTCCCTATACTTTCGGGATTAGTGTGGAACCTAAATAAGTGTTATTTGGTGTTGAGCATAAATATGATTTGATCATGTTTATTGCAATCTGTTATTCATTTAAGTAAGAGAATAAATTGTTGTTCATTTACATGAATAAAACCTTATATGGTTACACACCCAATGAAAATGGTTCATTGGATCTCGATCATAGTGATACACATATTCATAATATTGAAACCAAAAGATGCAAAGTTAATAATGATAGTGCAACTTATTTGTGGCACTGCCGTTTAGGTCATATTGGTGTAAAGCGCATGAAGAAAACTCCATCTTGATGGACTTTTGGAATCACTTGATTATGAATCATTTGATGCTTGCGAACCGTGCCTTTTGGGTAAGATGACTAAAACTCCGTTCTCGGAACAATGGAACAAGCTCTTGACTTATTGGGAATAATACATACCGATGTATGCGATCCAATGAGTGTTGATGCTCGTGGCAAGTATCGTTATTTTCTGACCTTCACAAGATGATTTGAGCAGATATGGGTATATCTACTTGATGAAACATAAGTCTGAAATAGTTGAAAGGTTCAAAGAATTTCAGAGTGAAGTGGAAAATCATCGTAACAAGAAAATAAAGTTTCTGCGATCTGATCGTGGAGATGAATATTTGAGTTCTGAGTTTGGTCTTCAATTAAAACAATGTGGAATAGTTTCACAGCTCACGCCACCGGAACACCACAACATTATGGTGTGTCCGAACGTCAGAACCGTACTTTATTATGATATGGTGCGATCTATGATGTATCTTACCGATTTACCACTATCGTTTTGGGGTTATGCATTAGAAGACAGCTGCATTCACGTTTAATAGGGCAACCATCTAAATCCGTTGAGATGACACCGTATGAACTATGGTTTAGCGATAAACCTAAGCTGTCGTTTCTTAAAGTTTGGAGTTGTGATGCTTATGTGAAAAGGTTTTCACCGATAAGCTCGAACCCAAATCGAGAAGTGCATCTTCATAGAATACCCAAAAGAAAATGTTGGGTACACCTTCTATCACAGATCCGAAGGCAAGTTTTTGCTAAGATGGATCCTTTCTAGAGAAGAAGTTTCTCTCGAAAGAAGTGAGTGGGAGGAAAGTAGAACTTGATGAGGTAATTGTACCTTCTCCTTATTGGAAAGTAGTTCATCACGAAATCAGTTCGATGATTCCTACACCAATTAGTGAGGAAGTTAATGATGATGATCATGAAACTTCAGATCAAGTTGCTACCAAACCTCGTAGGTCTTCGAGTAAGATCCGCACCGATGTGGTACGGTAATCCTATTCTAAAAGTCATGTTACTAGACCATGATGAACCTACGAACTATGAGGAAGCGATGATGAGCCCAGATTCCGCGAAATGGTTTGAGACCATGAAATCTGAGATGGGATCCATGTATGAGAACAAAGTATGGACTTTGGTTGACTTGCCCGATGATCGGCAAGCCATTGAGAATAAATGGATCTTCAAGAGGAAGACGGACACTGATAGTAGTGTTACTATCTACAAAGCTCGACTTGTCGCAAAAAGGTTTTTGACAAGTTCAAGGTGTTGACTACAATGAGATTTTCTCAAATTGTAGCGATGCTTAAGTCTGTCTCGAATCATGTTAGCAATTGCCACATTTTATGAAATCGGCAAATGGATGTCAAAACTACATTCTTTAATGGATTTATTAAAGAAGAGTTGTATATGATGCAACCGAGAAGGTTTTGTCAATCCTAAAGGAGCTAACAAAATGTGCAAGCTCCAATGATCCATCTATGGACTGGTGCAAGCATCTCGAGTTGGAATAAGCGCTTTGATAGTGTGATCAAAGCATATGGTTTTATCTGAGACTTTTGGAGAAGCCTGTATTTACAAGAAAGTGAGTGGGAGCACTACAAGATTTCGATAAGTATATGTGAATGACATATTGTTGATCGAAATAATGTAGAATTATTCTGCAAAGCATAAAGGAGTGTTTGAAAGGAGTTTTTCAAAGAAAGACCTCGGTGAAGCTGCTTACATATTGAGCATCAAGATCTATAGAGATAGATCAAGGCGCTTGATAAGTTTTTCAATGAATACATACCTTGACAAGATTTTGAAGTAGTTCAAAATGGAACAGTCAAAGAAAGAGTTCTTGCCTGTGTTACAAGGTGTGAGATTGAGTAAGACTCAAAACCCGACCACGGCGGAAGATAGAAAGAGAATGAAAGTCATTCCTATGCATCAGCCATAGGTTCTATAAAGTATGTCATGTTTGTGTACCAGATCTATTGCATACCCTACCACTAAGATTGGCAAGGAGTGCAATAGAGATCTAGGAGTAGATCAATGGACAGCGGTCAAAATTATCCTTAGTAGAATAAGGATATGTTTCTCGATTATGGAAGTGAAAAAGGTTAAATAAGTAAAGGTTACGTCGATGCAAGTTTTAACACTAATCTAGATGACTCGAGTCTCAATCTGGATACATATTGAAAGTGGGAGCAATTAGCTAGAGTAGCTCCGTGCGAGCATTGTAGACATAGAAATTTGCAAAATACTTACGGCTCTGAATGTGACAGACCCGTTGACTAAAATTATCTCACAAGCAAAACATGATCACACCTTAGTACTCTTTGGGTGTTAATCACATAGCGATGTGAACTAGATTACTAACTCTAGTAAACCCTTTGGGTGTTGGTCACATGTCGATGTGAACTATGGGTGTTAACCACATATAGATGTGAACTATTGATGTTAAATCACATGGCGATGTGAACTAGATTATTGACTCTAGTGCAAGTGGGAGATCAAGGAAATATGCCCTAGAGGCAATAATAATGTTATTATTTATTTCCTTATATCATGATAAATGTTTATTATTCATGCTAGAATTGTATTAACCGGAAACATAATACATGTGTGAATACATAAACCTACAGAGTGTCACTAGTATGCCTCTACTTGACTAGCTCGTTAATCAAAGATGGTTATGTTTCCTAACCATGAACAAGGAGTTGTTATTTGATTAACGGGATCACATCATTGGTTGAATGATCTGATTGACATGACCCATTCCATTAGCATAGCACCTGATCGTATAGTTTGTTGCTAGTGCTTTTCTTCATGACTTATACATGTTCCTATGACTATGAGATTATGCAACTCCGTTTGCCCGAGGAACACTTTGGGTGCTACCAAACGTCACAACGAATCGGGTGATTATAAAGGTACATTACAGGTGTCTCCGAAGGTACATGTTGGGTTGGCATATTTGAGATTAGGATTTGTCACTCCGATTGTCGGAGAGGTATCTCTGGCCCTCTCGGTAATGCACATCACATAAGCCTTGCAAGCATTGCAACTAAATGTGTTAGTTGTGAGATGATGTATTACGGAACGAGAAAAGAGACTTGCCAATGCGAGATTGAACTAGGTATTGGATACCGACGATCGAATCTCGGGCAAGTAACATACCGATGACAAAGGGAACAACGTATGTTGTTATGCGGTCTGACCGATAAAGATCTTCGTAGAATATGTAGGAGCCAATATGGGCATCCAGGTCCCGCTATTGGTTATTGACCGAGAGGTGTCTCGGTCATGTCTACATAGTTCTCGAACCCGTAGGGTCCGCACGCTTAACGTTTCGATGACGGTTATTATGAGTTTATATGATATTGATGTACGAAGGTTGTTGAGTCCCGGATGAGATCGGGGACATGACGAGGAGTCTCGAAATGGTCGAGACGTAAAGATCGATATATTGGACGACTATATTCGGAGTTCGGAAGGTTCCGAGTGATTCGGTATTTTTCGAGTACCGGGTAGTTACGGGAGAAGTAATGGGCCTTGATGGGCTTTAGTGGGAAGAGGAAAAAGGCTGCTGCGCCCCCTCCCTCTAGTCCGAATGGACTAGGGAAAGGGGCCGCCACCTTCCTACTCCTCCACTTCCTTCTCCTTCCTCCCCTACATGGAAGGATTCCTAGTTGGACTAGGAAAGGGAATCCTACTCCCGGTGGGAGTAGGACTCCCCTTGCGCGCATAAACATAGGGCCGGCCTCCTCCCTCCCTTGCTCCTTTATATACGGGGGCATGGGGCACCCTATACACACACAAGTTGATCATTGAGATCGTTCCTTAGCCGTGTGCGGTGCCCCCTTCCACCAAACTACACCTCGAATATACCGTTGCGGAGCTTAGGCGAAGCCCTGCGCCGGTGGAACATCATCATCGTCACCACGCCGTCGTCTTGTGAAACTCTCCTCAACACTCGGCTGGATCGGAGTTCGAGGGGCGTCATCGAGCTGAGCGTGTGCAGAACTCGGAGGTGCCGTGACGTTCGGTACTTGGATCGGTTGGATCGGGAAGAAGTACGACTACTTCCTCTACGTTGCGTCAACGCTTCCGTTGCTGGTCTCACGAGGCGTACGACAACACTCTCATCTCGTTGCTATGCATCACCATGATCTTGCGTGATCGTAGGAAAATTTTTGAAATTACTCGTTCCCCAACAAGAAGGAGTCCTACTCCGGTGGGAGTAGGACTCCCCTGGCGCCGCCTCCTCCTAGGGCCGGCCTCCTCCCCCTTGCTCCTTTATATACGGGGGCAGGGGGCACCCCATAACACACAAGTTGATCTACGGATCGTTCCTTAGCCGTGTGCGGTGCCCCCTCCACCATATTCCACCTCGGTCATATCGTCGCGGAGTTTAGGCGAAGCCTGCGCCCGTAGAGCATCATCATCGTCACCACGCCAGTTGTCTTGTGGAACTCATCCCCGAAGCTTTGCTAGATTGGAGCCCGGGGATCGTCATCGAGCTGAATGTGTGCTGAACTCGGAGGTGCCGTACGTTCGGTACTTGGATCGGTCGGATCGTGAAGACGTACGACTACATCAACAGCGTTGTCATAACGCTTCCGCTTACGGTCTCACGAGTGCGTGGACAACACTCTCCCCTCTTGTTGCTATGCCATCACCATGATCTTGCGTGTACGTAGGAAATTTTTTGAAATTACTACGTTCCCCAACAGGGTCTATGTAAGAGCTTTGATTCAGCAAACTCCACATACTCAACTATCATTTAATCTTTCACAATTGCTAACACTCATGCGATATTTATGGGTTCAAAGTTTCAATCGGACACAGAGAAAGATAGGGGCTTATAGTTTCGCCTCCCAACCTTTTACCTCGAGGGTAATGTCAACAATAATAATTTATGAAAACCTACATCCAAGTGGATATATATATATCCGGATCGCTCCAACACAAAGTGCTTGCCAAAAGAAAAAGTGTAAAAAGGAAAAGTGATGATCACCATGACTCTTGTATAAGGGTAGAAGATAAAAGTAAAAGATAGGCACTTCGCAGAGGGAAGTAGAGGTTGTCATGCGCTTTTATGGTTGGATGCACAAAATCCTAATGCAAAAGAACGTCACTTTATATTGCCGCTTGTGATAAAGACCTTTATTATGCAGTCTGTCGCTTTTATTTCTTCCCTATCACAAGTTCGTATAAAGCTTATTTTGTTTGCACTAATAGATCATACATATTTAGAGAGCAATTTTTATTGCATGCACCGATGACAACTTACTTGAAGGATCTTACTCAATCCATAGGTAGGTATGGTGGACTCTCATGGCAAAACTGGGTTAAGGAATGTTTGGAAGCACAAGTAGTATCTCTACTTGGTGCAAAGAATTTGGCTAGCATGAGAGGGAAAGGCAAGCTCAACATGTTGGATGATCCAAGACAATATAACGTTTCGGATATAGAAAAACATAACCCATTAAGTTGTCTTCCTTGTCCAACACCAACCTTTTAGCATGTCATATTTTAATGAGTGCTCACAATTACAAAAGATGTCCAAGATAGTATATTTATATGTCAAATCTCTCTTTCTTTAATATTCTTTCATGAATTGTTCAAGTGACTAATTCTGCGTTTGCTAACTTTCAATAAGTTTACTACCTATACTTATTATGTGTGAAGTCATTACTCCCCATGTTATAAGCATATGAAACATATATATAAATTCAGATTTATGATATTCAATTCATTCAACCATTTACTCATAGGATATACGTGAAGCACGTGAGTAAATGACAAACAACTCCAACAGATATAAGTGAAGAACACTGAGTAGTCCAATAATTAACAAGCCGTGGGAGGATTCTTTTTCATTCAAGATTTCAGATCCAATGATTTTATTCAAACAGCAAGTAAAATTGAAAATACGCTCCAAGCAAAACACATATCATGTGACGAATAAAAATATAGCTCCGAGTAAGGTATACCAATAGTTTTGAAGATGAAAGAGGGGATGCCTTCTGGGGCATCCCCAAGCTTAGGCGCTTGAGTCTTCTTTGAATATTACCTTGGGGTGCCTTGGGCATCCCCAAGCTTAGGGTATTTCCACTCCTTATTCTCCTCATATCGATATCTCACTCAAAACTTGAAAACTTCAATCACACAAAACTTAACGGAACCTTGTGATATGGGTTAGTATGATAAAGAGTAAATCATTCACTTTGGTACTGTCAAAGATAAGATTCATAATTGTTCTCACACAATTCCTACTGTACCATATCATTTCTACAATTTATATTGAGCAATATAAGCCATAGGAACTAGAAAACAGGCAAACTATGCATTGAAAACAGAATCTGCCAGAAACAGAACAGTCTGTAATGATCTGAACAACAACCATACTTCTGCTACCCCAAAAATTCTGAAATAAATTGGTGGACGTGAGAAATTTATCTATTAATCTTCTTCAAAAAGAATCAGCTCAAAAACACTCTTCTTTAAAAAATTACAGCTAAACTCGTGAGCGCAAAGTTTCTATTTTTTACAGCAAGATCACATTAACTTTCACCCAAGTCTTTCCAAAGGTCTTACTTGTCACTTTGTTGAAACAAAATCTATAAAACATGATTACTACAGTAGCTTAATCATGTTATTGGGGAACGTTGCAGAAAATAAAAAAAATCTACACTTCACCAAGATCAATCTATGGAGTTCATCTAGCAACGAGAGAGAGGAGTGCATCTACATACACTTGTAGATCGCGAGCGGAAGCGTTCAAGAGAACGGGGTTGAGGCAGTCGTACTCGTCGTGATCCAAATCACCGATGATCCTAGTGCTGAACGGACAACACCTCCGCGTTCAACACATGTACGGTTGGGGAAGACGTCTCCTCCTTCTTGATCCAGCAAGGGGGAAGGAGAGGTTGATGGAGATCCAGCAGCACGACAGCGTGGTGGTGGATGCAGCAGCGATCTCGGCAGGGCTTCGCCAAGCACTACGAGAGAGAGAGGTGTTGCGGAGGGAGAGGGAGGCGCCAGGAGCATGGGGTGCGCAGCCCTCCCTCCCCCCTCTTTATATAGGGCCTCTAGGGGGCGCCGGCCCTAGGAGATCCAATCTCCAAGGGGGCGGCAGCCAAGGGGGTGGCTTGCCCCCCAAGCCAAGTGGAGGCGCCCCCACCCCTAGGGTTTCCAACCCTAGGCGCAGGGGGGGCCAAGGGGGGCGCACCAGCCCACCAGGGGCTGGTTCCCCTCCCACTTCAGCCCATGGGTCCCTCCGGGATATGTGGCCCCACCCGGTGGACCCCCGGGACCCTTCCGGTGGTCCCGGTACAATACCGGTGACCCCCGAAACTTTCCCGATGGCCGAAACTGGACTTCCTATATATAATTCTTCACCTACGGACCATTTCGGAACTCCTCATGACGTCCGGGATCTCATCCGGGAATCCGAACAACTTTCGGGTTACTGCATACTAATATCTCTACAACCCTAGCATCACCGAACCTTAAGTGTGTAGACCCTACGGGTTCGGGAGACACGCAGACATGACCGAGACGACTCTCCAGTCAATAACCAACAACGGGATCTGGATACCCATGTTGGCTCCCACATGCTCCTCGATGATCTCATCGGATGAACCACGATGTCGAGGATTCAAGTAACCCTGTATACAATTCCCTTTGTCAATTGGTACGTTACTTGCCCGAGATTCGATCGTCAGTATCCCAATACCTCGTTCAATCTCGTTACCGGCAAGTCACTTTACTTGTCTTCAGAATGCATGATCCTGTGACCAAACACTTGGTCACTTTGAGCTCATTATGATGATGCATTACCGAGTGGGCCCAGAGATACCTCTCCGTCATACGGAGTGACAAATCCCAGTCTCGATCCGTGTCAACCCAATAGACACTTTCGGGGATAACCGTAGTATACCTTTATAGTCACCCAGTTACGTTGTGACGTTTGGTACACCCAAAGCACTCCTACGGTATCCGGGAGTTACACGATCTTATGGTCTAAGGAAAAGATACTTGACATTGGAAAAGCTCTAGCAGACGAACTACATGATCTTGTGCTATGCTTAGGATTGGGTCTTGTCCATCACATCATTCTCCTAATGATATGATCCCGTTATCAACGACATCCAATGTCCATAGTTAGGAAACCATGACTATCAGTTGATCAACGAGCTAGTCAACTAGAGGCTCACTAGGGACATGTTGTGGTCTATTTATTCACACATGTATTACGATTTCCGGATAACACAATTATAGCATGAATAATAGACAATTATCATGAACAAGGGAATATAATAATAATTATTTTATTATTGCCTCTAGGGCATATTTCCAACAGTCTCCCACTTGCACTAGAGTCAATAATCTAGTTACATTGTGATGAATCGAACACCCATAGAGTTCTGGTGTTGATCATGTTTTGCTTGCGGAAGAGGTTTAGTCAATGGATCTGCGACATTCAGATCCGTATGCACTTTGCAAATATCTATGTCTCCATCTTGAACATTTTCGAGTTGAAGCGACGCTTGATGTGCCTGGTCTTCTTGTGAAACCTGGGCTCCTTGGCAAGGGCAATAGCTCTTGTGTTGTCACAAAAGAGGGTGATTGGCTCCGACGCATTTGGTATGACTCCTAGGTCGGTGATGAACTCCTTCATCCAAATTGCTTCATGCGCTGCCTCCGAGGCTGCCATGTACTCCGCTTCACATGTAGATCCTGCCACGACGCTCTGCTTGCAACTGCACCAGCTTACTACCCCTCCATTCAAAATATACACGTATCCGGTTTGTGACTTAAAGTCATCCAGATCTGTGTCGAAGCTAGCATCGACGTAACCCTTTACGACGAGCTCTTCGTCACCTCCATAAACGAGAAACATGTCCTTTGTCCTTTTCACGTACGTCAGGATATTCTTGACCGCTGCCCAGTGTTCCTTGCCGGGATTACTTTGGTACCTTCCTACCAAACTTACGGCAAGGTTTACATCAGGTCTGGTACACATCATGGCGTACATAATAGACCCTATGGCTGAGGCATAGGGGATGACACTCATCTCTTCTATATCTTTTGCCGTGGTCGGGCATTGAGCCGAGCTCAATCTCACACCTTGCAATACAGGCATGAACCCTTTCTTGGACTGATCCATATTGAACTTCTTCAATATCTTATCAAGGTATGTGCTTTGTGAAAGACCTATGAGGCGTCTCGATCTATCCCTATAGATCTTGATGCCTAATATGTAAGCAGCTTCTCCAAGGTCCTTCATTGAAAAACACTTATTCAAGTAGGCCCTAATGCTTTCCAAAAGTTCTATATCATTTCCCATCAAAAGTATGTCATCTACATATAATATGAGAAATGCTACAGAGCTCCCACTCACTTTCTTGTAAACGCATGCTTCTCCATAAGTCTGCATAAACCCAAACGCTTTGATCATCTCATCAAAGCGAATGTTCCAACTCCGAGATGCTTGCACCCACCCATAAATGGATCGCTGGAGCTTGCATACCTTGTTAGCATTCTCAGGATCGACAAAACCTTCCGGCTGCATCATATACAGTTCTTCCTTCAGATAGCCGTTAAGGAATGTCGTTTTGACGTCCATCTGCCATATCTCATAATCATAGTATGCGGCAATTGCTAACATGATTCGGGCAGACTTCAGCTTCGCTACGGGAGAGAAAGTCTCATCATAGTCAACCCCTTGAACTTGCCGATAACCCTTAGCGACAAGTCGAGCTTTATAGATGGTAACATTACCATCCGCGTCCGTCTTCTTCTTAAAGATCCATTTGTTTTCTATCGCTTGCCGATCATCGGGCAAGTCTGTCAAAGTCCATACTTTGTTTTCATACATGGATCCTATCTCGGATTGCATGGCTTCAAGCCATTTGTTGGAATCTGGGCCCGCAATCGCTTCTTCATAATTTGAAGGTTCACTGTTGTCTAACAACATGATTTCCAAGACAGGGTTGCCATACCACTCACGGTGTGGAACGTATCCTTGTGGACCTCTGAAGTTCAGTAGCAACTTGATCCAAGTACCTTGATCATCATCATTAATTTCCTCTCCGCTCGGTGTAGGCACCACAGAACATTTTCCCGAGCTGCACTACTTTCCGGTTCAAGAGGCGAGACTTCATCGAAGTTCTACTTTCCTCCCACTTACTCCTTTCAAGAGAAACTCTTTCTCCGTAAAGGACCCGTTCTTGGAAACAAAGATCTTTCCTTCGGATCTAAGGTAGAAGGTATACCCAATGGTTTCCTTAGGGTATCCTATGAAGATGCATTTTTCCGACTTGGGTTCGAGCTTTTCAGGTTGAAGTTTCTTGACATAAGCATCGCATCCCCAAACTTTTAGAAACGACAGCTTAGGTTTCTTCCCAAACCATAATTCATACGATGTCGTCTCAACGGATTTACACGGTGCCCTATTTAAAGTGAATGTAGCTGTCTCTAGAGCGTATCCCCAAAATGATAGTGGTAAATCGGTGAGTGACATCATAGATCGCACCATATCTAATAGAGTGCGATTACGATGTTCGGACACACCGTTACGCTAAGGTGTTCCAGGCGGCGTGAGTTGTGAAACGATTCCACATTTCCTTAAGTGCGTACCAAATTCGTGACTTAAATATTCTCCTCCACGATCTGATCGTAAGAACTTTATTTTTCGGTCACGTTGATTCTCTACCTCATTCTGAAATTCCTTGAACTTTTCAAAGGTCTCAGACTTGTGTTTCATCAAGTAGACATACCCATATCTACATAAGTCATCAGTGAGAGTGAGAACATAACGATAGCCTCCGCGAGTCTCAACGCTCATCGGACCGCACACATCAGTATGTATGATTTCCAATAAGTTGGTCACTCGCTCCATTGTTTCGGAGAACGGAGTCTTGGTCATTTTGCCCATGAGGCATGGTTCGCATGTGTCAAATGATTCATAATCGAGAGACTCTAAAATTCCATCAGCATGGAGCTTCTTCATGCGCTTGACACCAATGTGACCAAGGCGGCAGTGCCACAAGTATGTGGGACTATCGTTATCAACCTTACGTCTTTTGGTATTCACACTATGAATATGTGTAACATCACGTTCGAGATTCATTAAGAATAAACGATTGACCAGCGGGGCATGACCATAAAACATATCTCTCATATAAATAGAACAACCATTATTCTCGGATTTAAATGAGTAGCCATCTCGTATTAAATGAGATCCAGATACAATATTCATGCTCAAAGCTGGCACTAAATAACAATTATTGAGGTTTAAAACTAACCCGTAGGTAAATGTAGAGGTAGCGTGCGACGGCGATCACATCGACCTTGGAACCATTCCCGACGCCAAGATCGTTACCTCGTCCTTCGCCAGCCTCCGCTTATTCCGCAGCTCCTGCTTTGAGTTACAAATATGAGCAACCGCACCGTATCAAATACCGGTGAGCTACTACAGTCTTGGTAAGGTACACATCGTTACATGTATATCACATATACCTTTAGTGTTGCCGCCTTCTTGTCCGCTAAGTATTTGGGGCAGTTCCGCTTCGGGACCCTTCCTTTGCAATAAAAGCACTCAGTCTCGTGCTTGGGTCCATTCTTTGGCTTCTTCCCGCAATCGGCTTATCGGGCACGGCAACTTCCTTGCCGCCCTTCTTGAAGTTCTTCTTACCCTTGCCTTTCTTGAACTTAGTGGTTTTATTGACCATCAACACTTGATGTTCCTTTTGATTTCCACCTCCGCTGACTTCAACATTGAAAATACTTGAGAATAGTTTTCACCATCCCCGCATATTGTAGTTCATAACAAAGCTCTTGTAGCTAGGTGGGAGCGATCAAGGATTCTCAATGACTGCCTCGTCCGGAGGTTAATGTCTAGCTGGGACAAGCGGTTGTGCAACCTGACATTTTGAGCATGTGCTCACCGACGTAACTATTTTCCTCCATCTTACAACTATAGAACTTGTCGGAGACTTCATATCTCTCGACCGGGCATGAGCTTGGAAAACCATTTTCAGCTCCTCGAACATCTCATATGCTCCGTGTTGCTCAAAACGCTTTTGGAGCCCGGTTCTAAGCTGTAAAGCATGCCGCCTTGAACGAGGGAGTAATCATCACGACGTGACTGCCAAGCGTTCATAACGCCTTGGTTCTCTCGATGGGTGCTTCACCTAGCGGTCCTTCTAGGAGATATGCTTTCTTGGCAGCTATGAGGATGATCCTCAGGTTCTGGACCCAGTCCGTATAGTTGCTGCCATCATCTTTCAGCTTGGTTTTCTCTAGGAATGCGTTGAAGTTGAGGTTGACATGAGCGTTGGCCATTTGATCTCAAAACATTTTTGCAAAGGTTTTTAGACTAAGTTCATGATAATTAAGTTCATCTAATCAAATTGTTTAATGAACTCCCACTCAGATTAGACATCCCTCTAGTCATCGAAGTGATACATGATCCGAGTCAACTAGGACGTGTCCGATCATCACGTGAGACGGACTAGTCATCATCGGTGAACATCTCCACGTTGATCGTATCTTCCATACGACTCATATTCGACCTTTCGGTCTCTTGTGTTCCGAGGCCATGTCTGTACATGCTAGGCTCGTCAAGTTAACCTAAGTGTTTATGCATGTGTAAATATGTCTTACACCCATTGTATGTGAACGTTAGAATCTATCACACCTGATCATCACGTGGTGCTTCGAAACAACGAACTTTCGCAACGGTGCACAGTTAGGGGGAACACTTTCTTGAAATTATTATGAGGGATCATTTTATTTACTACCATCGTTCTAAGCAAATAAGATGCAAAAACATGATAAACATCACATGCAATCAAATAGTGACATGATATGGCCAATATCATATAGCTCCTTTGATCTCCATCTTCAGGGCGCCATGATCATCTTCGTCACCGGCATGACACCATGATCTCCATCATCATGATTTCCATCATCGTGTCTCCATGAAGTTGGTCGTCAACTATTACTTCTACTACTATGGCTAACGGTTTAGCAATAAAGTAAAGTAATTACATGGCGTTTAATCATTGACACGCAGGTAATACAATAATTAAGACAACTCCTATGGCTCCTGCCGGTTGTCATACTCATCGACATGCAAGTCGTGATTCCTATTACAAGAACATGATCTCATACATCACATATACATCATTCATCACAATTTTGGCCATATCACATCACAAGGCATATGCTGCAAAAACAAGTTAGACGTCTTCTAATTGTTGTTGCATGTTTTTACGTGGCTGCAATAGGGTTCTAGCAAGAACGTTTTCTTACCTACGTGAAAGCCACAACTTGATATGCCAATTTCTATTTACCCTTCATAAGGACCCTTTTCATCGAATCCGCTCCAACTAAAGTGGGAGAGACAGACACCCGCTAGCCACCTTATGCAACTAGTGCATGTCAGTCGGTGGAACCTGTCTCACGTAAGCGTACGTGCAAGGTCGGTCCGGGCCGCTTCATCCCACGATGCCGCTGAAGCAAAATAAGACTAGTAGTGGCAAGAAAATTGACAACATCTACGCCCACAACAAATTTGTGTTCTACTCGTGCAAAGAAACTACACATAGACCTAGCTCATGATGCCACTGTTGGGGAACGTTGCAGAAAATAAAAAATTTCCACACTTCACCAAGATCAATCTATGGAGTTCATCTAACAACGAGAGAGAGGAGTGCATCTACATACCCTTGTAGATCGCGAGCGGAAGCGTTCAAGAGAGCGGGGTTGAGGGAGTCGTACTCGTCGTGATCCAAATCACCGATGATCCTAGTGCTGAACGGACAGCACCTCCACGTTCAACACACGTACGGTTGGGGAAGACGTCTCCTCTTTCTTGATCCAGCAAGGGGGAGGAGAGGTTGATGGAGATCCAGCAGCACGATGGCGTGGTGGTGGATGCAGCAGCGATCTTGGCAGGGCTTCACCAAGCACTACGAGAGGGAGAGGTGTTGCGGAGGGAGAGGGAGGCGCCAGGAGCATGGGGTGAGCAGCCCTCCCTCCCCACCTCTTTATATAGGGCCCCTAGGGGGGGGGGGCGCCGGCCCTAGGAGATCCAATCTCCAAGGGGGCCGGCGGCCAACGGGGTGGCTTGCCCCCCAAGCCAAGTGGAGGCGCCCCCACGCCTAGGGTTTCCAACCCTAAGCGCAGGGGGGCAAGGGGGGGGGCACCAGCCTACCAGGGGCTGGTTCCTCTCCCACTTCAGCACATGGGGCCCTCCGGGATAGGTGGACCCACCCGGTGGACCCCCAGGACCCTTCCGGCGGTCCCGGTACAATACTGGTGACCCCCAAAACTTTCCCGATGGCCGAAACTGGACTTCCTATATATAACTTTTCACCTCTGGACCATTCCGGAACTCCTCGTGACATCCGGGATCTCATCCGGGACTCCTAACAACTTTCGGGTTACTGCATACTAATATCTCTACAACCCTAGCGTCACCGAACCTTAAGTGTGTAGACCCTACGGGTTCGGGAGACACGCAGACATGACCGAGACGACTCTCCGGTCAATAACCAACAGCAGGATCTGGATACCCATGTTGGCTCCCACATGCTCCTCGATGATCTCATCGGATGAACCACGATGTCGAGGATTCAAGTAACCCTGTATACAATTCCCTTTGTCAATTGGTACGTTACTTGCCCGGGATTCGATCGTCGGTATCCCAATACCTCGTTCAATCTCGTTACCGGCAAGTCACTTTACTTGTACTGTAATGCATGATCCTGTGACCAAACACTTGGTCACTTTGAGCTCATTATGATGATGCATTACCGAGTGGGCCCAGAGATACCTCTCCGTCATACGGAGTGACAAATCCCAGTCTCGATCCGTGTCAACCCAATAGACACTTTCGGGGATACCCGTAGTATACCTTTATAGTCACCTAGTTACTTTGTGACGTTTGGTACACCCAAAGAACTCCTACGGTATCCGGGAGTTACATGATCTCATGGTCTAAGGAAAAGATACTTGACATTGGAAAATCTCTAGCAAACGAACTACACGATCTTGTGCTATGCTTAGGATTGGGTCTTGTCCATCACATTATTCTCTTAATTGTATGATCCCGTTATCAACGACATCCAATGTCCATAGTCAGGAAACCATGACTATCAGTTGATTAACGAGCTAGTCAACTAGAGGCTCACTAGGGACATGTTGTGGTTTATTTATTCACACATGTATTACGATTTCCGGATAACACAATTATAGCATGAATAATAGACAATTATCATGAACAAGGAAATATAATAATAATCATTTTATTATTGCCTCTAGGACATATTTCCAACACATGTGAATACACAAAAACAGTAAGGTTAAATATTGGGTTGTCTCCCAACAAGGGCTTTTCTTTAATGCCTTTTAGCCAGGCCTGATGATTTCAATGATGCTCACATAAAAGATAAGAGTTGAAACATAAAGAGAGCATCATGAAGAATATGACCAGCACATTTAAATCTAACCCACTTCCTATGCCTAGGGATTTTGTGAGCACATAATTTACAGGAACAAGAATCAACTAGCATAGGAAGGCAAAACAAGTATAACTTCAAAACTTTAAGCACATAGAGAGGAAACTTGATATTATTGCAACTCCTACAAGCATGTATTCCTCCCTCATAATAGTTTTCAGTAGCATCATGAATGAGTTCAATAATATAACCATCACATAAAGCATTCTTTTCATGATCTACAAGCATAGAAATTTTTCTACTCTCCACATAAGCAAAATTCTTCTCATTCGGAATAGTGGGAGCAAACTCAACAAAATAACTATCATGTGAGGCATAATCTAATTGAAAATTAAAATCATGATGACAAGTTTCATGGTTAACATTATTCTTTATAGAATACTTGTCATCACAATAATCGTCGTAGATAGCAATTTTGTTCTCATAATCAATTGGAACCTCTTCCAAAATAGTGGAATCATTACTAATAAAGTCAAGACCTCTCCAAATCCACTTTCATAAATATCACTAAGATTCCACACCCCCCAAAATAGTGGGATCAGTAATTCCTAAAGTTGACACTCTTCCAAACCCACTTTTGATAATAGTCTTATTCATACTCCAAAAGATATAAGTGAAGTTCAAGGAGCATTCTACAATTAATATAGATTAACCAATATCCAAGCTCAAAATATATAAGTGAAGCACAAAGAAGCATTCTATAAGATCATACTCAGATATAAGTGAAGCACATGAAGCATTCTATAAATCAATGAATGGCTATCTCATACTAGTATGGTTCTTAAAGAAAAACACAAAGGACACAAATCATGTGAACAAAACA
The DNA here is from genome assembly GCA_021605205.1 of Aegilops longissima. Taxonomy (NCBI): domain Eukaryota; kingdom Viridiplantae; phylum Streptophyta; class Magnoliopsida; order Poales; family Poaceae; genus Aegilops; species Aegilops longissima. The sequence continues at coordinate 59,014,544 of CM038680.1, forward strand.
AAAACCAAGGTATACCGATAATTGTTGAAGACGAAAGAGGGGATGCCTTCCGGGGCATCCCCAAGCTTAGATGCTTGAGTATCCTTGAAATATTTACTTGGGGTGCCTTGGGAATCCCCAAGCTTGAACTCTTGCCTATCTTTATTCTTCTCACATCGGTAACTCCTCATTCTTTGAACACTTCATCCACACAAAACTTAACAAAAACTTGGTGAGATCTGTTAGTATAATAAAGCAAATCACTATCTTTAGGTACTATTGTAAAATCATTCCAATTTCATATTAGCACTATATCTACTGTATTGCAACTTTACCATGGTTCATACCCCTCGATACTACCCATAGATTCATCAAAATAAGCGAACAACACATAGAAAACAGAATCTGTCAAAAACAGGACAGTCTATAGTAATCTGGAAATTTCGTATACTTCTGTAACTCCAAAAATTCTAAAAAATAATACAATTAATTTTTTTTATACAAAAGTAATGTGCAAAAAGTTTCAGGCCCATTTGACTTTCCAGTAAAAAATGTAAATTCACGCGCTACAACCAAAGTTTCTGGTTTTTTACTGCACATAGTAAACAAGCAATCTAATCATCCTAAAACCAAAGCTTGGAAGACTATTTTTTAGTACAATGGATATATACAAGGGGATAATTATTTTCAGAGAAACTTCCATGAGAAATTCTATATTGTTTCCATGAGCATGAACACAATTGTTCAAGGTCGACCCTCACTTCTCCAATGCATAACTTCCCAATACTTCTCTTTTTGAAAAAAAATAGGCATATGAGGCAAGTGAATCTTTTTGTATTTTCATTTTTAAATTTTCTTGTATGCTTCACCCACAACTAAGCAAAACAAAAACAAAAAGGGAAAACAAAAATCTACTTAGTGAAGAAAGCAAAGAAGCACACAGGAGAATATCAACCCCACGCTATTGCTCCCCGGCAACGGTGCCAGAAAAGAGCATGATAATCCCCAAGTGTAGGGAATCCACTACAAAAAAAGACATATCCGTGACATTTTGGGCCGAACAAACAAAATTCTGTCATACTTATGACACTTCTATGACGATAATTGTGACAAAACCCGGTATGATCATAGGTTTGGTGGGCTCCTACTTCTATGACAAAAAATCATGATAGAAAATGGGCTTTTCGTCCTGGGCGGGCTGGAGACGCAGCTGCATGACGTTCTTTGGGCCGTCCATGATGGAAAAAACCATGGTCGAAGCGAGGGCGAGGAAATTATCGGGGAGTTCCTGGTTAAGGTGCGTGGTCGGGGGCCGAGCGATGCGCGTTTCTCTTGTACCGTACGCGCGTGGGTGTGAGGATTTGGGCTCTAACTGAACCCGAGCAAGGCGTCGCCTAACTGAACTCGAGCGGTTGCACTACAGGCTACGCGTTACTGAACCCGAGCGATCGAGCGATTCATTCGCTACTGTTGCTAACTAAAGCCGATCGATGCTGCCTCTGGATGAACAGTGAGTATTGTTGGGGGGGGGGGTGGATGAACAGTTCCCAGTGGGGGTGGATGAACATGACCCCGTGGTGTTGCCTTTGGATGAATAGGACCTCGATCGAGTCGGTTGGGGCTGGATGAACAGGACCCCCGCGGAGGGCTGGATGAACAGGACGACCCCGTGGAGGGCTAGTTGAACTATAGCCGGTGGAGGGCTGGATGAATAGTAGCCCGTGGAGGGGTGGTTGAACACGACCCCGTGGAGAGGGCTGGTTGAACAGTAGCCGGTGGAGTAGCGCACGGTGGAGGCTGGATGAACAGGAGCCCGTGGATGAACAGTCGCAGGTGGAGGCTGGAGGAGGTCGACGGTGGATGAACGGTAGCCCGTGGAGGCTAGAGGAGGTCGACGGTGGAGATGAACAGTATCCCGTGGAGTCCCGTCTTCCGGTACGCCACACCCCTCCCGATGAACAGGACCCCCGTTTTGACCGTAGCGCTCCGACACAAGTCTGTTTCCTCCGTTTTGCGGTACGCCACACCCTCCCGATCAACAGACCCGTTTCGACCGTAGGAGGTCCAACAGAAGTTCGTTTCCTCCATTTTGCGGTACGCCAGACCCCTGTTTCGAATGTGGCGAGTCGAACACAAGGCCGTTTCCTCCGTTCTGCGGTACACCAGGCCTTGTTTCCATCGGCTGTTCCGTCCGAGCCCTTCCGATGAACACGATGACGCATTTCTTTTCGACCCAACCGGTTGGCTCCCCATGAACACGACGACGACGTTGTTTCTCCGTTCTGATCCAGCCATGTACACGAGCCCTGGCCGTACGTATGCGCGAGTAGCCGTTCGAGACCCCGGCCGTATGTATGTATGTGGCCGTATTTACTTTCTTGCACCCTGGCTGTTGTACGTATGTGTATATGCTACATGCGCGCCTCTACTACGACACACGCGCGCCTCTACACCGACCAGTATTTACGTACACGTTCGTGACCAGAATGACAACGCTACGTATGCTTCGACCAGGTGGGTCCCGACTGTCAGGCACTTCCTTGTGTGCTAAGATGTAGCTGGTGGGTCCCAGCAGTCAGGGGGTCGAATCATTTTTTTGCCCATAATATGGACGCACTTCCTTGCGTGCAAAGATGTAGTGGGTGGGTTCCAGCAGTCAGGGTGGAAACATTTTTTTTGTGAAATACGATGGCCTGTCCGGTGGGTCCCTGCTGTCAGGTGGAGGAATAATTATTTTGCACGTAATAAGGAGGCACTTCCTTGCGGACGCCATGGACCCAGCTGTCAGCCTCTCCATGTACAGTACTCTTCCGATGGAAGTCGTTCCTTGACCATGTTGACCATGCCGCGCCGAGAGCACCAGGGCGGTGGACGATAGCGAGGCCTAGGAAGGGGACGACGTGGAGCCGGGGAAGACGCGGCAGTGGAAGCCCGCACGAAGAGGAGTACGAGGGTTCACTGGTTCGACTGCAGTGTGAGGCTTGTGATGACTCTCGTTTGTTGACCACGTTGACAACACTGTGTCAAGCGCACCAAGGCCGGTGGACGATGGAGAGGCCCCAAACTGGAACGACCCAAAGATGGGGAAGACGCGGCAATGGAATCGCAGATGGAGAGGAGTGGGAAACTTGACTGGTTCGGGTGCGCGGCAGCACTGCCACCCACGGGAGTTAGGAGCAAGAACAGAGGTTGAAGTAGGAGCACGGCTGTTGGATTAAAATCCAACGGTCCAGCTGCTAGAATCATTTCTTGAATAAGTTGAAAAAGCCATTCGTACACGTCTACTTAGTAGGCCCACAAGTCAGCCACCAAATCTGTCGGGTCCGTGCTGTCATCGGGAGGAATAGTTTTTTCGCGTAACAAGGAGGCACTTCCTTCCGTGCGAAGATATAGCCGGTGGGTCCCATCTATTACTGGGAGGAAACAACTTAAAAAGGAGGAACTTTCCTTGCGTGCGACCATGGACCTTGTGGGTCCCAGCCGTCAGGCTCTCATGTACAGTCCTCTTCCGATGACTCTCGTTTGTTGACCACGCCGCGCCGAGCGCAGCTAGGCGGTGGACGATGGAGAGGCCCCAGACTGGAACGACCCGGAGATGGGGAAGACGCGGCAGTGGAGTCGTAGACGGAGAGGAGTGGGAAACTTGACTGGTTCAGGTGCGGGGTGGGCCTACACTCGGCAGAGATTAACAGGAGGTGCGGAGTGGAGGGATGGCCTGGCCGTCGGCGGGGTAGTGTTTCATTTGTGGCGCCAAGAAACAACGCCACGGACGCCGGAGGTCGAGCAAAGCGGTCCCAGCAGCACTGGGGGAAGAAGATGAGAGATTGAAGAAGAATGCCGACCGTTGGATGTAAATCCAACGCCTTGCTTAGGCTTCGACCTACTGGCCCACATGTCAGCCAGTCCATTTGTTTTTTAGTCCATTTGGTGGGCTGGGTGAAACAATGATGTAGCATCTATGCAACCTGTTTATATATATGGTAGAATTTAAATCCCATTTGCATTTTTCTCGAAATCCGTGGACTTGCTGGGCTTGGTGAAAATATCATGTTGGGCTGGACGGAGAAATGTTATAGAAACATAAACACATGATTGCACGTCTATTACTGCATTGGTCAGTAAAATCTTTGCAAGCTTATGTATGCAATCACTAGGAGTTAACTTGCCAAGTTATATATAAACAATTATTATTATTATTTTGTAAGAACTTTCAATTTACGAAATAATATATCATTTTAATTTGATGAGTTAATAGGACGTGGGGTATTATTATTTTTTAGGCTAGACGTGGGACAGTTGAGTTGGTTCTAGGGAAAAGTACTGAGAGAAAACTCAGTTTACATCAAAAAAGAAAGTGAAAGAAAATTCAGATATAGGATTAATGAAAACAAAAAATAAAGGAAGTGGGAAGGTCTATAAAATGGTTGGACGAATGACATGTTTAACCTAACCTTATGTTGTTTCTATTTTATATATATATATATATATATATATATATATATATATATATATATATATATATATATATATATATATATATATATTGAAGGGAAAACATAGGTTTAGTTTTGCATTCTTATAGAGAAATAGAACTGAGCTGTGCGTCGTCTTGAAAAAACAAACATAACTTGGGCTGCTAATGTTATAGACAAGTTAGGTTGGGAGGCCCAGAGGCCGCTTGATCCAAAAAACGTTGAAACATGTCGTGAGCTGCCCATGTTAAACAACCAAACCAAGGCCATGGACCTGGTGGGACCGGGACCGTCAGCCTCTCGATGAACAGTTGTCTCCCGAATGCTCTTGTTTTAGCTGACCATGTTGGGAATGACAGACGGCGGTGCCGTGGCGAGAGCACCAAGGTGGAGGACGACATCAAGACCATGGACCGAACGAACCGGAGTGGGGGAAGACGCAGGCGGAGGGGAGTACGAGGGTTGACTTGTTCGGATGCAGGGTGGCCGATGGAGCTCATTGGTATCGTTGTCTTCTTTCATGTTGGCATAGCAGGGGTTGATGATGGTCTCAGCGAGGTCAACCACGGAGTCCTTCTCTTACCCATTGCCGATGATCTTGTATTGCTTCTAGATGTCGACAAGCTTGTTGCACCAGATGGCCGAATCATCGTGTTCTTCCTTCTCTCCACTGTAGCAAAGGTGCAGTCAGCGCTGCCGATGAAACGGGCGAATGCTCCAGAACCTCTAATGGCCCTACAGCAGTGGTAGACGAGAACCTCGTCTCGCACGCATACCTGGGTGACTGCAATCCGCTGGTCCCTGTCAAGAGATGAATGGATGGGCACAAGGTCTAGTCCTGCGACCTTGTGCTTTCTCGTCCTGTAGGTATTGCTTGAACTCGGCGAGGCAGAGCTTCACCGAGTCCGGATCGTTGGTGTACATCACATTCAACTTGGTGCCGCCATGGGACTGAACGAAGAACTCAAAGGTGAACTCCTTGCTAAAGTCCATATCCAGCAGGATCACCCCTCGGATCGCCATTGGAGTCTCTTCAAGTGAACGAGTGAGTAGGAGGCAGCAACAATTTGTTTTTCAGCTCTTGGGGAACTGGATTCAACAGTAAACTAAGTGTGTATAGGCGACAACAGTTACTACCCCTCCTTCGCCCGCTGCACGCCCGGCGGAATATGTACCCTCGGCACATTCACACGCCTCCATTAAGAAACCTATTCCGACCACACACGTCGGTTCACGAGTGGGTCTGTATTGGTACTGTAATAACAAGTGTTAGTGGTCACTTTACTTAAATTTAATTAGCTTTAATTAAAATGTATTCATAAAACAAGCAATGCATTGGCTCATTCTATCAGTGCCATAGGATCAACATGCACAACAATTAGAATTATTATTCTAAGGACGCACATGATCAGCACATTTTCTGCACTTTCACATAGAAAATACTACCAAGTTTGAACAGTTTATTATGGTTGTTGTCCTCTGCATCATCATGATGTGTTTCCTAGCTTCCAAGATTCAGAACCAACAAATAAAATTCAAATAATAAGTACAACAAAGATGCCTACATATCTCATTGATTCCCAGCTTGAAAGATTCAGAACCAACCCATTAGAGCCTTTTGATAAAGTGAATATCGGGATTAAATCCATCTTGGCTAGCCGTGTCATACAACCCAAGAACTTGGCGAATGCTCTTGACCATCACAACATCTGTAGTAGAGTATTCCTGTTTGCACAGATAATAAAGAGCATGGATTTAGGACTCTAGCAGCCGTAGAGATGGTTGTACAAACATTGGCCTTTTCTTTTGGCCGCCAATTCTATCTATGTTCCTAATGCGTCAATCTTTGACACATCCCTTGAAATTACTATAATAGTGGCACTAGTTGAAGCAAACTTTATTTCCAAAACGACAAAAGATTGCGATAGAATAGCTTTATGTAAAAAAATACAACGTTGGCACATCATGACAAAGCACAATCATGTTGATAAAGGACAGTACTGATCGGTGTGAGGGGCCCTATGCCGCCACGACTCGATCTAGTGAACCTGCAACTCCACTCGGATGATGTCAACCTGCAACTCCATGATTCAATTCATGCACCTTTTTCTACAGTTCACCTGAAATGAAGCAAAGATTGCATCATGCAGCTAGCAAGAAGTACTTGCTCTCATGAGCTGGCATGTTCTTCTTTAGTAGTTGCACTAAAATTGAGCAACCTTAAGGTTGGTTGTCCTGCTCATATAAGGTGCAACTATAATTTGCTTATCCTTTTGTGTAGTTCCACTAAAATAAAGTGCCATTGTGGTGACAGTGATGGCTCATCTTGCAAAAGCTAATAAAATGTTGCACGAGATTACCAACAGAATTGGATGGAGATTTTGGAAACTCCAATCACCATTTTGTGCATTTCCACCAAAATTGAGAGATGTTGCCCACATGACATTTTAGTTGAATTGCACAAGACACTCATTCCAAAAGAAGGTGTTTTGTGCAGTTCACCAAAAGGTCACAATAGCAACAGGTGAAATGGATATCCCTATATGCACAAAAAGATAGAAAGTAAACAGTTGCTGGTCAATAAGAATATACGAAACATACACGAAATGAAAAGAAGCATATTAATTATGTTCATGGCAATCACGCAAGGACAATAGAAATTTTAGAACGTCAGCAATGCTTCATGTTACCGGGAGCATTACGATCAACTATGACATTCGTCAAATATGGGATTACTTTAATGGTGGCATTGCTTGTTTACCAGATACAGTAAATCAACAGCAGCTAAAGAGTTGGTTTAAGGGCATGGGACCGTGGGGACACCAGGTCACTCAGTAGCATAAAGAAGCAACTTATTTATCATACTTGGGAAAACAGCAGGAGTACCATTTGTTAACACAGTTTAATTGCATCATATCAATGGAGGCATTAGATTAACAATAACACTGGTTAGACATGTCCTTAAGGTAACAGTGTGATCGCTTCATTTTACATGCGCCCTTACATTAACAACAGCAAAAGGTTGGTATAAGGACATGCGGCAGTGGACGCATCAGCACAATGTACCTACAAGGAGGCATAAAGTGGTGATGCCGAGTTTGTTCATGCTCTATGAGGGCAACAAATCTAATCCTGGAGAACTTTTCCTATGTGAGGATAGCAAATCTAATCCTGGAGACCTTTTACTATGTGAGGGCAGAAAATCTAATCCTGGAGACCTTTTACTATGTTAGGGCAGCTCTAATCCTGGACATACTCTATTGACTTGTCCACCATCCGCCACTTTCTATCCTTTTTTCAACCAATAATAGATATGTTCCTTACCCAGTTTGTACTGAGTTTTCCCATTATTTCCCTTTTCAACCAAGAGACCAGTTGGGTATCTGGTCTCTACTACTTTCCCCCTGTTATTTCCTCTTTGAATCAAGTCCTAGATTCATGCTATGATTTTTTCCCTTTCTTTGTTGTTTGAACCAAGTCCTAGATTCGAATGCATGAAGTAGCTTTACCTCTAATAATACTAAAAATTTAGGTGGATTTGGAAGAGCTGATGGAAGTAGAAAAAGATGCACATTCAGACACGTTGGGAGCTAGGGCAGTAGAGCAAGGCTGCTTTCGAAGAACTTGTACCTAAGGTTCGTCGGGATGTCGGCGGCTGCAGGTCTGATATGCGCACAATACAACAGGGAGGAAGAAGGGTCGGAGGACCTCCCGAGCCGGTGTGTCGGAGAGAATGGCACGAGCAGAGGACCGGGCCCCGCCGACAACTATGGGTTTCCTCCCTTGGTGGTTGATGACTGCGTGAACGATGCACCTTTTAATCCTCTACACACATCGGCCGAATGGATCCGGCCGGATCTATGACCAGCGGTAAGCAGAGAGAAAATTTCGCTACCGCTGTCTTGTTTAGATCTGGAGAGGATGAGAGAATGAAGAGAGCAACCATAGTAAAGCAAGCGCTCAGGCCCCTGCATACATATATAGTGGAGTGATTATCTTTTTCTCTCCACAACAAGCGTTTCAATTTGTGTACGTGGCATTAAAGAGAAGAAACTCTCTATAAGGTGACTAATTGTACGGCTCCTACTTACTACTACTAGTAGTAGTATTGTTCACTTGTGCTCCCCGGCCCTCCATTCATTGAATCCACACTAGCTCAACACAAATACACTAGGAGCATGCATGAGGAGAGCATGCATGAAGAGGGGTGTTGAGATGATCATGCACGAAGAGGGAACAACTATGCTGAGATAAGAATGCAACCAAACACACCCTGAATAACCCCACGGGTGAATAAACATACAATAAGTATTTATATAGAACGAACAAGCTCGAACTATTTTCGCGTAGTTAAAAGTTTAGGGCAGGGCTTTTCCCGGACAGTATGTGCGGCAGTTTTTGGGTAGGCGGTTTGACAGAGAGGCGAGGAGAGCGAGGGAGTGGCAGATTCAAACTTACTGCTGGAAAGGTCGGGCTGTGCGATTTTACGACGCGTTACTACTGGAAAGACTTGTGATATGACTACTCACTATAGTCATGAATTACTGGCGCTACGACCGGGGTGATGCCCCCCTTCCGTTCCGCACTCTAATCTGGTGCATGACATGTCGACCCAGATGCTGGCTCTCCCACATGTCGGCGAAGTACGTAGTAAGAAGGAGCAAAGAATGATGCGGTATATACTACTACTACTACTCACATCGGAGGAGTGCGAACCACGGCAGCCCAGTGAACCAGCAGTGCAAACCACGGTAGCCCAGTGAACCAGCAGTAGAAAACAATGTGGTGATATGGCCATAAAAAACAATGTGCTACGGTCCATATTGTAGCATGTACAGTACTACTCCTATTTGTTTGGATCCCTGAGTTAGAGCTAGTTTGGGGTGAAATAGCCTCAAATTATTGAAACGAGAGGGGTTAGTTTGAGCTAGTTTGCTCTAACCCAGCTAAAAAAACTAGCCCAGTGGAGAGGTTCTAATTGGGTTAGTTAGTTATCCTTTGGCCCACTAAAAGAGAACTAACAAAATCTCCCCTGCCCGCACCAGATCGCTCCCTCCCCCCCTCAAATGACTCCTCTCTGTTCCCCATCGGGCCGCCCGCCCAAGCGCCACTCTGCCGCTCACCCTTTCTCTCCTCCGGCTGCCCTCTCCTTCCGGCCTCCGTCGCCCTACTCCGGCCGCCCTCTCCCTCCGGCCTTCGAAGGTCACCCCGCTCCCCTTCACCGGTCGTTTTTCTCCCTCTATCGTGCGTGGCGGCGGCACATCTACCAGGGAGGTCACGAGAGGGGTGAGTTTGTCATTCCTTCTCTGCCTCACAACCATATCATTGATCTTCCTCACTCTAGCACTAATTCTGATTTGGAAAAGTAGATCCTGATCAAACTTGGTATATATTTGTGGTGCACGCATGGAATTGTTTGATTCTCCTTGAGGAGGTAATAAATCTTTCTAGAGGCCCAAAGATTCAGTTCACCTTTTTAGGTATTTCAGTTTCAGGCTTGCATTATTTCTAGAGGCCCAAAGATTCACTTCACCTTTCTAGGTATTTTAGTTTCAGGCTTGCATAATTTCTAGAGGCCCAAAGATTCAGTTCACCTTTCTAGGTATTTCAGTTTTAGGCTTGCATTATTACTAGAGGCCCAAAGATTAAGTTCCTAGTCGGCGGCAAGCGGCCCTGCTACCCATGCCGGTGTCGACCTCAACCCGCAAGCACCGGCGTCAGAGGGGTTCCCGGGGCTTGGGCTCTACAGAGCCTTCCTCCAGAGCGACAATGACGTGCTCCTCCCTCGGTGCGTGAGGGGCTCCGGGCTCCCCCCCCTATCGTGAATGACTTCTGCGATGAGTTAGCTCATGCTTTGTTTCATGGAGTGTATTTTTTTGTGAAGCTTGATTGACGACTTGTATGTTTAAGTGGGATATCTCATTTGTATGGACAAAGTAAAATTTATCATGTTTTGCATGCTTGATTTGTAAAGATAGTTCGTTTATGTCAATTGTGAGCGGGAGAAGGCCATACAAGAGCCGGCAACACGAAATCCGGCAGGAAATAGGGTCCAAAGTAGTCAAATGATTGAGAAAGAGCATTTATTGTCAATCTAACCCTGCCATCCATACACCTCTTTGGTTTAGAGTTAGTTCAGGGTTAGAATCTAACTCTAACCTCTAACTGAGTTAGAGTTCTCCTCGTCTCGGCTCATCGCCATCATACTTTCCCCATTCCTGTGTTTTCAGTATCCTGCGAATCAAAGAGGCCCTTTTTTGCGGGAAAAATCAAAGGGGCCCTTAGACTGGTTTAGGTCCGGTCATTTTTTATAAACGTGTTATGTCCAAAATTTAATTAATGTGCTCCGATTTCTACGAAAATAATCCGGTTTCATGTAGTAATTCATTCATTTATTTATTCTTGTGCGGGGGGTTTGCATGTAATTCGTGAGGTCTGAAATGTAAAGTACCCCGGCATATGCTCCGAGTCGTCCATGCACTATGACCCAGATGCTCTATGTCCCACATGTCGGCGAAAGGGAGCACATGGAAATAGCCTAGGAGTACATATAAGAGGATAAATGCGTGAAAAATATGTACTGTGAAGTGTAGCTGCGGTTCTAAAAGGAGTCCTAAAGTGATGACAGCTATAGGTCGCACGCACCCAACTAGTGGTACTAGACATACGACTATTTTTTCGTAAAAAAAAAGAGGTACGAGTGCTCAGTACTCCTATTCTATCAACACGAGTCCCATCTGACAACAGCGTCCGTGCTACACCTAGCTCTCCTCCCTCGTTTCTCTCTTCTAATTCTAAACTCGGCCGACGCCCAGTGGGCAGGGTGGGTTTGCTCAACTACGGCCCCACCTCACAGTGAAAACGTTACGGCTGGAATAAAAATGCCATATACTCCCTCCGTTCTTAAATATAAGCCTTTTTAGATACTATTTCAAATGGAATACAAGATACAGATGTATGTAGACATATTTTAGAGTGTAGATTCACTCATTTTGATCCGTATGTAGTAGTCACTTGCTGGAATCTTTAGAAAGACTTATATTTGGGAATGGAGGGAGTACTATACTAATAAAATATTAAGGCCATGAGGCGATGCAGTGCTGGTTACAGGAAGCAAGAAGAAGAGATGCATCCATCGACGACGTCCACCTCCTCGACTCAGGGCGCCAGCCCACCGCCTAAGTAGCAGCGACTTTCGTGGCCAGGTCGACGTGCTTCTGAACAATGGTGTCCAAAGATTCCAGCCGCTGGAAAAAGGCCAACGTCTTTCTGTCCTTGCTTGCCTTGTAGTGGCCTATGTAGATGATTTCCTCGTAGACATGGATGTGCAGGTCGACGGTTTCTTGCATGGCGAGGCGCTGCGCGGCGAGCGCGGCCTCAAGGTGCACATTCTTCGTCGCGACCTCCGACACCCGCATGGCCACCAGGGCTTGAAAGAGTTCGTCACCATGGAGGCCGATGAGGGTGGCAGGCAATGAGGAGCCTGGGCGCGTGGGCTGGAGCAGTACGGCAAGGTCGTCCACACACTTCTTGACGGCGGTGAACTTGCGAATGGAGTTGACCATCATGTCGTCCATGCGAGAGGCGAAGCCGGCGTCGGCGAGGGCTACGATGCCGGCGGTTGCCAGCACTGTCTGGAAACGCTGCGCGGTGCAGGGCCTCGAGCCGGCACCTTGGATGATTTCGCACAGCCGACTGCCACTCGCGTCCATCGCCTCCGTAGTTGCTTGTGGCTTCTGGTCACTTGGTCTTGGATTGGAGTGAGCAGTGTTCCGCAGAGACTAGGAGTAGATGGATTGGAGTGGTGGGGCGCCTTTATATGAGAGTCCAAACTCTGTTGCATTCACATCGTGCAGGCTCTATTCTGCTTCTCCAATTAATTCCCTCTGCATGTAATTGAGGATGCATCATTGACCGTTCAACGTCTTGGGAACCGCTGTCCTCTCCCTCCTTGGCATTCAAGCACCTATGGAGGCGACTGCCGCTCACGTCTATCGCGTGTCAAGAGACGTTTCCATCGACGACGAGGTGCCTATGGTGACTTCATAAATTTCAAGATGATAGTGTCGGCTTAGTCTGTCGGAGGTGCTCATAGGGGTAGGGTGTGCGCGTGTGCATTCATAGGGGTGAGTGTATGCGCGTGTATATGAGCGGTTGCGTCTGTACTATGTCAAAAAAACGTAAATGCGTGTCAAAAAGAGACTAGTCAGTATACTCAATATTGTGCACCGTGGAGAGGAAAACGAGAGAACTGCATATTTATTTACGGTGCAGATTCATTCATTTTTCTCCATATGTACTCCGTCTCGGTGTAGTCTAGTCACTTGTTGAAATCTCTAGAAAGGCAAATACTCCTTTCTGATTTACAGGGCTATACTAGCAAGTACGTACTACAATAGTGGGCTCACATAGCAATTTTGTCTCATGCAAGAGCCTGGCTATATGCGCGCTCCAAGGTTCGCAACTACAACGTTCGGGTTGCGCTTGGCTCTTTGCCTCTTCGAGAAGACGAACAATGACGTTACTACTACTGCTTCTACGTATCGAATCCACTGCTGCATGTCCGTCCACCGCGAGCGGGAGGGATAGCTTGTTGTAGTACTATAAGCAAAAGCCTGTCCTCGTCTGCGAGCAACCGCGCGCATGGGCGAGGGAGAAGGCGTGTAGTAGTAAAATCAAGATTCTCCTCGTTGTACGAGTTAACGCGACACATCATAGCACTGGCCCCACATGCTTGCCTCTAAACTTGGCTGAAAGACCCGCAGTGTACAATATATTTGCTGTAACCTCTAACATTTACCCACCACAAATTAAAATATATATTCCTGTCTTGACCAAATGAGCGTGCAAACTACAATCACCAGGATGAAAGGTAGGGCCAGAAGACGATTTTAATTAAAAAAACTTTGAGACGGCCACATAGCATGGAGCCGACCCCAACGATTTTAAGCTTACAGGCACGGTACACGCTATCCTAGACTACTCTACACATGAAATTACCACACGAGCGTCCGGGCTGCGCTTGGCTCTTCACCTCTTCGGGAAGTCGAACAATGATGGAGTACTACTGCACTGGAGGAGTACTACAGTACACTTCTGGCCATCTGACACCGATTGAACTGCTGCATGTCCACCGCGTGCGGGAGGGAGAGCATGTAGTGAAAGCTTCTCCTAGTCCTGCTAGCCACCACGCTCATGGGCGAGGGAGGGACGCTGCTTCATTGACTTAGTGCTCCTGCCTTTGCGTGTATGACAGGTGGGCCCAACAGGTGGGTGGCCAACCTGTCATACAGCCAAAGGCAGGTGCAGTTAAGTCCGCAAGGGAGAGGATTATCAAACTTCTCATTGTTGTACGAGTTGACGTGACACATCAAAGCACTGCACTCGATATATTTCCATAATTTGCGTTTACCGATGCATTAATTACAACACATGCATGCATGCTGTGACTCTCCTTTTGATACTTGCATGTGTTGATTTAATGCACCTTGAAGTAGTATAAATATGTGACGGTAAAGCTTTGTCATGCCCCGGCCCTAAAGCGAGAGATGGTTGTGCACGAGGAGGGCAAGATCATGCAGATAGAACAGGACCCGACCATGGAGCTCTCTATGGTCTCGATGGACCTCACCTTGCTCCACTGCCCCTTGTGCCTCCACCCCTTGACGCCTCCAGTGTATGGGGTTCGAATACACCTTGTCCGTTCGGCTGATCGAGCAAGGTGCAGGTTTCTTGATTGATGTGTTGTTCGATTGATTTCTGAAGTGCAAGGGAGGGCACCTAGCCTGCGCGGACTGCCGCGTCGACCGCCCAAGGAGCCAGCGGCGGTGCCAGAAGTGCGAGCGCGACAGTGGCTTCGACGTGCGGAACACGGCAGTGGACGTCGTCCTTTCGTTGGTGAGGGTGGAGTGCCCGCACGAAGGCTGTGGGCTCTACGTCACTTACCACAAGCTCGTCGATCACCAGAGCGTGTGTCCACTCGCGCCCTGCAAATGCCCGGTGCCCGTCTGTGGCTACGAAGGCCCGCGGCCGGCGCTCTACCACCACATCAGCACCGCGCATCCCATGCCCGTGCACAGGATCCAGTACAGCAAGGTGCTCCGGCTGCAAGTGCCACTGTCAAAGCCACGGCTCTTGCTGTTCGCGAAGGAGGGCGGCCGCGCATTTTTCTTGGTCGGTGGCGTGCTCGACTTCGGTGCGCCTATCACCGTGTCGGTCATCTGCATTAGAGCGGGGGCGTCCCCACTGCTGCACTACGTGGCTAAGCTGTGGGCGAACGACCCGCCGGGGGAGCCCAAAGGCATGACCGACGCTGTCAAGGTGGAAATGGAGGTGACAATCAACAAGGATCCTGGCGACGTTGCCGTGCAGGAGCTGACCTTCTTCACAGTTCCGCCCAAGCTGCTGGCCGGGGCTAAGCTGGTGTCCCTCCACATTCAGATTAACAGGCTCACGTCCTAAATGTTTCTACACTGCCTTCTGTTTATCTTAGTAATATGCTAATATAGAGATTAGCTCAGTCTACTTTAAGAGATGGTGGGTTTTGGTGGTGATGCAGCAATTACTTCGACATCAGATCAGTAATTTCCAACAGTCGAACAGATATTTTGTGTCTGTTGGATATAAAGTTCCTTTGGGTAAGAAGTACTACTTGTCATCAAAATGGATAAAAGGAGATGTGTGTAGACGTATTTTAGTTCTAGATACGTTCCTTTTTTTATCCATTTTGATGACAAGTATATGCTTGTTTGTTCACGAAGTGTTTCATACTTGTGCGAGTTGACGCGACACATCAAAGTACTACTACTACTAGTAGTACTCCCTCCAACCCCAATTTCTCTGCGCACAAGTCGAGGCGCAGATACCAAGCAGGGCCTGGTTGTGTTGGATAACTCACCAGGCTGCGCACCAGGCAGATGAAGCTCGTGTCGTGTTGGTGCCGTTTGCGGCCCGCACATTAACCAAAACCTCGCGCCTCCAGCTTAGCCTCCGCATTTTAAACTTCTCAATCTCAAGGCCAAGGAGCAACGTGAATCCTATGATAGATCCAATCGAATGATTTAGAACACTACAATTTGTAGCTACAGATGCGTGTGTGAGAGAGGATGAGTGCGTGCGCGCACCTCTTCTCTTCATGTATAACGTACTAAACTCAGAGTACAAGTGTATGTGGGTGGCCTCGACCTAGGGAGCTAGAGATGGTGCGTGCGAGAAGTCCCAAGAGATAGGTTTAATGCGTCTGAAAAAAGACTAGTCTATAGCTCGCCACGCGGGTATTTTTGTCGAATGCCCCAATAACCGTAAGATATGTATCCAATGGTGCCAGTTATTGCACGTACACAGCAGTAGAAAAAGAACTACCATGGCATATGCTACACCACGGCCGAGAACACGTGCCTACGTTACGCCATCCGGGAATAGTGCCGCACTTCGAAACAAGAACCGTCAATAAATTGTGAGCTTGTGTCTCGTCACATTCCAAATTACTACTACTACCACGCTATATTTAATTACAAACCTATTCACATCGATCACAACCTAAATGGTTTCCCACTTAGGAGCGTATTAGTACTCAGTTATAATTACTACTATGCCAAGTTGACTGCACATTCCTCCTCAACTCCTCATCCACAAAAACAAACAAGTCATTCAGCATCCTTCCCTTGCGTCTACCATGGCCAGCGTGAGTTCTGAGTCGAGAGATTACCACCAGGGAGAGGCGAGCATGGAAGCGGAAGCACAAGAGATGTCCCACCTCGCCGCGAAAGCAGCCGACATGTCCTGCCGCACGGAAGTAGCAGCATAGAGGTCCTGCCGCGCCGCCGAAGCAGCACGGAGATCCTGCCGTGCCGTCAATGCAGCAGACTGGTCTGGCCACGCCGCGGAAGCAGGAGAGGTGTCTCGCCACACCGCAAATGCAGCAGAGATGTCCCGCCGCGCCGCGGCGGCCTGGGAAAATGTCTCGCGGGCAGGCGACGACTCTTACAGGCGCATGCATGCGATCGTCCATAGCCAGATGGATCAGATCCCCGGCTGGGCGAGGTTGCAGGACGACATGAAAGCCTCATTTGAATAGGCTACCGGCGTCATCCCGCAACTAAGGGAGGGCAATGAGAGGCTCCGGGCCAAGCGCGACCTATTGAGGGCGAAGATCGTCCGAAGTGCAGACCAGTAGGAGGAGACTACGGCCTTGTTGAAGAGAACTGGTGTTATCGTCAAGAAACTTATGGACGGGAATGACATGCTCCGCATCGAGCGCCAAAGGCTGGTGGGGGAATCCGTGGATGCTCTCAAGAAGCGTCTTGAGGACACGAAAGAGCTCATCACCGCTCGCCGCGGAGACTAGTTCCCGCGGCCTACAGCAACGCATCAAGAAAGTACAGATCAACGAGCCAGATCGTTGTCTTCCTTCTTCTTTTGCCCTTATGTATTTCGGGCATAGCCGCATGTGGCTTTTTTAATTATCTTCCTAATTATGTAAGACAATTATTATCCACTGTCGTCGTCCTTATATATTCATCAGTATTGCTATAAGTCGCGGTAGATGCTATATAGGTCCGTCGGATCTTACATCAAGATCCGTGCTTTCAGATTTTCTTTTTACTCTCTTAAATCTCAGTCGAGTGAGACATAGCCACGCCATTAAACAGAGGCTCGGGCGCCATTAATGGAGACCTTGGGAGATAGGTGGACGGCAGATGGAGGTCAAAGGGATCTCCTCTCGATAAGCACGCGCAGGGGTCTGATCGTACGCCTCTTGTACTCAAATAGCTACCCTGCACGGCGCCTCCTAGCTAATGAAAAAAGGGGACGCGTGGTGTCATGTAAATGGTAAACAGAACACCCACGGTTTCAATAATACTTGTGTTTCTGATTGTAACGTGACACCACTCGTTCCAAAATGACTTTGTTGATTGTTAATGTGTGCGCCTTCACAAATCGGATAGCAAAATTACCACAGCATGTTGGTGCCATGTCATGGCACCAAGCCCAGTTTCATTATTTTCATGTGTGTTTTGGATTTACAGGAATTAAAAAACTAAGTTTCTCAATGTTTCCTGCCCAGCCATGACGCCCAAAATTTTGAATTTCATTCCCATTTCTTGCATGGGATCTAGAAATTTACCCGAGGACACACATGTGATTTTTCAACCAACTTTGGTGCACTGGAGCATGTGCTTGTATTTCAAATTTGAATTATGCACACAAAGGTGACACATTCCCTCTCAGAACCACGAGCCTTCTTGAGAGAAGCTCCGGTTTGCAAGAAGCTTATACCAAAATTTGTTCCTATTCGGCCAATTTTTTTACCACAACATGGTACTACCATGACATGACACCATGCCAAGTTTCATGATTTTCAGGCGTGTTTTCGATTTACAAGAATTTTAAAACCAAGTTTCTCAATGTTCTCGGTCGAGCCACGATGCCCAGTTGTTTGAATTTTACTCCCATTTCTTGCATGGGACCTAGAAATTCACCCGAGGACACAGATGTGAGTTTTCAACCAACTTTGGTGCATGGGAGCATGTGATTGTAGTTCAAATTTTAATTATGCACATTAAATGACCAGAAACTCAATTAATGTATAAAAAAGGCCAAACGAACCTGGAATAATTCCAAAATTTAATAGGGCACTCATGTAGTTCTATGTTGCCTTTGTAAAGAAACTCAAGGGGGGCAGCGTATATCGTTTCGCACTCAAAGGTGGCATGTTCCCTCTTAGAACCATGAGCCTTCTTGAGAGAAGCTTCGGTTTGTAAGAAGCTTATACCAAAATTTGTTCCTATTCGGCCAATGTTTTACCACAGCATGGTAGTACCATGACATGACACCATGCCAAGTTTCATGATTTTCAGACGTGTTTTGGATTTACAAGAATTTTAAAACCAAGTTTGTCAATGTTCTCGGCCGAGCCACGATGCCCAGATGTTTTAATTATATTCCCATTTCTTGCATGGGACATTGAAATTCACCCGAGGACACGAATGTGATTTTTCAACCAACTTTGGTGCACGAGAGCATGTGCTTGTAGTTCAAATTTGAATTATGCACATTAAATGACCAAAAACTCAATTAATGTATAAAAAAGGACAAATGAACCCAGAATAATTCGAAAATTTAACAGGGCACTCATGTAGTTCTATGTTGCCTTTGTAAAGAAACTCAAGGGGGGCAACGTATATCGTTTCGCACTCAAAGGTGGCACATTTCCTCTCAGAACCACGAGCTTTCTTGAGAGAAGCTTCGGTTTGCAAGAAGCTTATGTGGCTGTTTGGATGGCAGCCCCAAGCTGCCCTTCCAAAATTTTGGTTGT
Source organism: Aegilops longissima (assembly GCA_021605205.1). Classification (NCBI taxonomy): domain Eukaryota; kingdom Viridiplantae; phylum Streptophyta; class Magnoliopsida; order Poales; family Poaceae; genus Aegilops; species Aegilops longissima. The sequence goes on from CM038680.1 coordinate 59,033,312, forward strand.
TGACCACAGGTTGGGCCAGTGTTTGGATCGCAGCCAAGTTTTTGGCTCACAGCCAAATTTTTGGCCAGCTGTTGTGATTCCGCACTAGCGTGTGGGAGAGTTCCCAACGGCTATTTCCTCCGCCAGAATTTTGGCATGCCGTTGTTTTGGTCGGGTTGGTGGGCATAATCCAAACGGCCCCTATACCAAAACTTGTTCCAAATCGGCCCAATTTTTTACCACAACATGTTAGTTCCATGACATGACACCATGCCAAGTTTTATGATTTCCAAGCAAGTTTTGGATTTACATGAATTTAAAATCCAAGTTTCTTGATGTTCTCGGCCGAGTCACGACGTCCAGATGCTTGAATTTCATTTTCATTTCTTCCATGGGACCTAGAAATTCAACCAAGGACAAACATGTGATTTTTCAACCAACTTTGGTGCACCGGAGCATGTGCGTGCAGTTCAAATTTGGATTATGCACATTAAAAGTCCAGAAACTCAATTAATGTATAAAAAGGCCAAACAAACCCGGAATAATTACAAAAATTAAGATGGCACTCATATAGTTCTATGTTGCCTCTGTAAAGAAAATCAGGGGGGAGGCAGTGTATATCGTTTCGCACACAAAGGTGACACGTTCCCTCTCGGATCCATGAGGCTTGTTGAGGGAATCTCTGGTTTTGCAAGAAGCTTATACCAAAACTTGTCCCAATTCAGCCAAAAATTATACATATGAAAACAGGGTTTAGATTATCCCGAACATCTCGCTACCTAGACCAATGTACTATGATTTGAATTCAACATAAAATGGATACAAATATTTGAATTGGACATCGTATGATACATGTAGTTCATAGTGAAATATGATTACTGCTATATGCATGTTTTTTGTTATCAAGATAATATTTAAATGATTGTATAACTTGACAACAATCGTATTCAAATAAGGAAAATTGATTCAAATTTAGTCCATATGGTAGACGACAATATATATGTTCACAGGGTGGAGTAAAATGTTCATATATGATGGAAGATCAAAATGTACGACTACATCAATTATAAACCGCAAGGTCACCTAACGATATATTCGAATTCAACATAACGTGGATTCATGAATTGAAATTCGAGATCCTGTCATTTGTAATCATATAAAAAGGGACATTACTCTTTCTTTTTGTGGGAATTGATTTGTTTCTTGTTGTTGCTGAGGGAAGTGCGAATCGATTTGGTAATCGCATGAGGTAATCTTGTTCTCCGATTTTTTTACATTTTTCTTGTAGTTTTTTCAATGGCATCTATAGCAATATAGTAAAAGGGGACATGACTCTCTTGTGGCTTGTATGAATTGTTTTTTTTTGTACAAGTTAAGTTTGTTCTGCCGAACAAGGAAACCGCACCTTGTTATCCCGAAAGTTTCAAGCTCGAGTATCTTTTGTCTCACCTGCTTTGAAACTCCCGCCTCTTCAACCCGCGCCGCGCCTTGTTATCCCGAAATTTCGACGCGCACGACAACTCCCTCATCCAAAATCGGTCCCGCAGCCCAGCCACGCGAAACCCCCCTTCTACCCCTCAGCCGGAAATGAAGCTCGACGTCGCGGTGTCAAAACCGGTGGTGGTACACTGGTAACATACCCTACATTTCGGACAAGCGCGTCCCTAAGCCATGGCTCCCCCTCCCTTCCCCTTCGTTCCCCCATTCGTACACCAAGGCCGCCAAAACCCGCGAAACCCCACGCTCCACCGTCGGCCTCCCGACCACCACCAAGTCGGAGACTCTTCCCCGACTATGTCGTCCACCATAACAGCTCGTCGTCCCTCATCCACCGCACCGGATGAGGATCCGTTGTTGATCTCGTCGTCCCGCCAGATCATCCGCCCCGTCCTCCACCTCCAAGGAGCTGCCCCGACGTTCGCCTCGTCTATCTTGCCACCTCCATCCCCACAGCGATGTCTTGACCTGCCCCACCGAAATCGCAGCACCCTCACCAATTCCTCCAATGAAGCCGGGGCCAACTCGGTGCCACCAAGGAGGTTCTGCACTCACCGCTATATTTTATCTTGTATTCGATCTCATGGGGCTGGCAGTGCTCAATACCGAGCAGCCATGGAGGGTCTCCATCGACGGTGCCATCGCCGGCCACTTCATCCATTTCGTCTCTCCCCCATGTCATTGCTTCGTCTGCTGCGACTTCCACATCGGCACTAGCTGCAACTGCTCCGTCTCTCGCTCGTGCTGCGGCTTTGTTCTTGTTGTCGGTCACGTTGCTGCACTGCTCTTGCTTTCGTTCGTGCTGCTGCTCTGCTCTGCTATTGTTGTCGGTCGCGTTGCTGCTCCGCTCTTGCTCTAGTTTGTGTTGCTGCTCTGCTCTTGCTCTCGCTTTCGCTGCTGCTTCTTGCGACCTCCGGCAGCAGCTGAGGAGTTGCTGCTTTAGCACTCGCTCATGGTGCTATCGCATCGACTTGCTCTCTGCTAGTGTGTTCCCTGCTCGAGCGTCTGCTGATTTAGATCACTGCTTCTCTGCTAGTAGTGCTCGAACGCCCTAAACATCTATTGCAATGCTCTACTACTAGTTCAATCAGTTTCAACAGTAAAATTTAGTTTCGACTGTAAAGTTCAGTTTCTTCAGTTAAGTTCAGAGTGAACAGTACTTACAGCACCTATCGGAGCGGCCGTGGCATGGCTGATGTGTTTTACATCTAGCAGTTTTTGGTGATGTATTTTACATCATCTATTGCAGATGATATTAGAGTCCCACTTCATATTAACGTTGTCTGTCTTGTCCTGCTTCAGCCTCGCCGCCGTACACCTCACCAGAGCTGCTCCAATGACGGAACCGTCCATCACAGCGGAGCAGTAACCTTGGCGCCGTTTCCAAAGGCCTCAGATCTTCTTCCCCGCCTCTGATAGTCACACCAACATCACCATCCTCCACGTCCAACCCAATGATGCTGAGGTCCACAAGGCTATGCCAAAGAGGTTGTACACTCGTCGCATCACTTTGTTACTCTGCATTCATGTCGATCCCTCAGGGATCCTTTGCTATGGAACTACTATGGTACTACTATTTGTGCATTTGGTTAGAAGGAGTGGAGCAAAGCAAAACTGGAGGATTTTTCCTTTGGTGTCTCTTTTAAAGAAAAAACGTAGGAATTTTAATATTCACTTGGACGTCCTTTTCAAATTAACATGCATGAAGAACAGAACTAATTGCATTACTGGCATAATAAGATTTTTTTTTCATTTTCACATGGTTTGACTTTAATTTGACCACGTTTCTCCATTCCCGTGTTCTTCCAATTCATGTGAACCAAACACCCAGGTTGACTGAAATCCTATGTTTCCAAATGCTCAGTTTTGCGCGTGCATTCCTATCCTATTCCTGTGTTTTTCCTGTCATTGCCTTTATAGAATCCTCCAATTCTAAGGAGCCCTTATAGATTTACTTCATTTTCAGATAGGCATTAAAGAAAACTCTGTGTGTTATGTCCTGCTCCTGTCGTGCCGTCATCCACCCCACCTGAGGTGCAGCATCGACAGAAGCGTCCACTGCAGCAGAGACCCCCCCTGCTGACTTTATTTCGCCACCTCAAATCATCTTCCCGTTGCCGGCAGCCACGCCAACTGCATTACCATCATCGACTGAGCAGATGAACCTGAGGACTAGACAGTTCCGGAAGAGAGGTCGCAGTCTTTCGTGTTTGCTTATGTTATACATCGGTTATTATTACCTCCTACTTTATCGTTCAAACTTGAGTTTTAAAATGCTCGTCGGTCTCATATCGAGGCAGCAATGAATAGTATCTGTCTACTATCTAGTTCATCTGGGGTCTTCTATGTGGTTCATGTTGGGTGTGCAACAAACAATAGATGATCCATTGTCTATCTTTTTAAATTCAAGCTATAATCTACCTGCTATCATTAGTTTTGGATCCATCCACTCATTTGCTACCATCAGCCGTGTTTTTTGCATGCGCCCCTTAGGCCTTACAAAATCTAACTATTTTTTTATTGTGCATGTCAGATATTGTACACAATCATACTGAACATGTAGAGAAAAAGAGAAGACTGTTGCGTGGGAATATAATGCCATGCACACGCCACTCCATGGTGGGCGAAGTGGGGGGGCCCCTCCCGCCACTCCAGATTGTATTCCAGAGGAAGATAACTGTTCAGATGGGGATTCAGAAGGAGCTGATACGTCTCCGTCATATCTATAATTTTTGATTGTTCCATGCCAATATTCTACAACTTTCATATACTTTGGGCAACTTTTTATATTATTTTTGGGACTAACATATTGATCCAGTGCCCAGTGCCATTCCTATTTGTTACATGTTTTATGTTTCACAGAAACCCCATATCAAACGGAGTCCAAACAGGATAAAAACGGAGGAGATCAATTTTGGAATATTTATGATTTTTGGGAAGAAAACCCAACGCGAGACGGTGCCCGAGGGGGCCACGAGGCAGGGGGCACGCCCTAGGGGGGCAGGCGCACCCCTGACCCTCGTGGGCACCCCGTAAGGCGGTTGATGCTCTTCTTTTGCTGCAAGAAAGCTAATTTTCAGAGAAAAAACTGGGCGAAGGTTTCAATCCAATCGGAGTTAAGGATCTTCGGATATATAAGAAACGGTGAAAGGGCAGAATTTGAGAACACAGAAACAGAGAGAGACAGAGAGACATAGCTAATCTCGGAGGGGCTCTCGCCCCTCCCATGCCATGGGAGCCAAGGACCAGAGGGGAAACCCTTCTCCCATCTAGGGAGAAGGTCAAGGAAGAAGAAGAAGAAGGGGGGCTCTCTCCCCCTTGCTTCTAGTGGCGCCAGAATGCCGCCGGGGGCCATCATCATCACCGTGATCTTCACCAACACCTCCGCCATCTTCACCAACATCTCCATCACCTTCCCCCATCTATAATCAGCGGTCCACTCTCCCGCAACCCGTTGTATCCTATACTTGAACATGGTGCTTTATTGTAGCGACCAGACCTCAAAAAGTCTGATCTCTATGCATCAGTGTCATCCCTGGATCGATAATGCTGACACGCACAGTACTTGAAGGATTTATAACAAAGTAGCAATCACACACTTATTACATCGAATGTCTCAAAAGAGAACTGATTAGAATAAATACGGCTTAAGGCCATTTAATAACGATAACAGCGGAAGGCTTGGAAGATAAGTGAGTCCATCAACTCCAACGACATCACTGAGTATAGAACCACGACCTAAGGCACCTTACTCATCGTCTAAAAAGTCTACAACATGAACGTTGCATCCCGGAAACGGGCCAGCACATGGAATATGCTGGCAATGTAACACATAGAGAGCAATAAACAGAAGTAATGCTATACTACATGCATATATGGCTGGTGGAAAGCTCTATGGTTACAGTTTTTGCATAAAGCCAATTTTTCCCTACTACAAAGGAATAAATTTTATTTAACTATCATGGTGGTTGTTAAACATTGAGAATGGTTGATAGCATTCTCAATCCCAATTAAGCAACATCATTAAAACCCAACAATATTAAGGAAAGTAACATGATGAGATTCACATGATAATCCAAGTACTAGATACTCAAAACGTCCATAACCGGGGACACGGCTAACCATGATTAGTTTGATACACCCTGTAGAGGTTTGTGCACTTTTCCCCACAAGACTCGATCTCCTCCGCTTGATTTCTCGCACTACATGGTGTTTGAGAAACGGATGACCGAGACACAGTCTTTCAAAAGCATTAAATCTCTACTCCGGGTAGACCGTACCAACCTACATCCCCTACATCTGCTAGTCTACCTCTTCAAGAGCTCACGCGACTTAATCAACTTGCTATAGCCCATAATAGCTTGCAGCTTCACACGAAAGTTTCTAGCATGAATAATCTCATGATCCCTTTGAGCCTGGGTCGCGGTCCATAGGAGAATCACACGGTACCCCCGGATTTCCAAAAAATACAGGCAACACTGGGATCCCCAGATGCCTCAATCCACCCAGATGTGAATTTAAGTTGCCACCTTAAGTAAACCATTAATTAAACAATCTCACATCCGTCATGGAAACACTCACCCAATCCACGTCTACTAGCATAGCATGGCAATATAAGCAAACGTAAAAGTAACTCCCAAAGGTTTGATAAGTAAACAAGTAATAGGTTCTACCTCATCTAATACCCAAAACCCACATGTTAATTAGATCCTAATCATGCAATTGTTTGAGGATTGATCTAATGCAATAAAACTAGGTAATAAAGAGGTATGATCAAAGTGTTACTTGCCTTGCTGATGATCCATGAAACCTAGAGATTCTAAGTAGCAAGCGGCTACCTCCCATGAGGTCCCGTCAGACTCCCGGGGCGAGGCGGGTCGGCGGCGGCGGGCGGGCGGTCGGGTCGGCCAGCGGCTAAAGCGCTTAGGGGCGCACGACGGCGAGGTGCGGCGGATTCGTGGTGGCGGCGCGATCCCATCAGGGCGGCGCTGGTCTCGAGGCAGGGCGGGGCGGCGGCTAGGGTTTCAGCACGGGACGGGCCGTTGGCCTTTAAAGGCCGCCCGAGCGCAGTGTCCCGGTCAGACACGGCCCGGTAAGGCGGTAACCACTTTTTTTTAACATTACACGCAGAAAAACAAATAAAAGAAATACTAAACAGACTCCAAAAATCCCGGACTAAATTTTCCCCGGCTTTTAAAATCAAGCCGGACAAGATGAACATTTATTTGGGGCCTAAATGCAATTTTGAAAAACGTGCATTTTTCCTAAATTCAAATAAAATAGCAATAAACTCCAAAATAAAATCTTATTTGATTTTACTATTAAATCCTCAATATTTCTATATTTTGGGAAAGTCATTTTATTCCCTCTTGCATATTTTCATAATAGAAATAATTGAAGATAAAATAAATAAAATCAAATGATCCTATTTTCAAAATTTGAGAAAACTCAAATATGAAAATAACGAAATCCCCAACTCTCTCCGTGGGTCCTTGAGTTGCGTAGAATTTCTAGGATCCAGCCAAAATGCAATAAAATCTAATATGCAGTGATGATCTAATGTATAACATTCCAAATTGAAAATTTTGGGATGTTACAAACCTACCCTCCTTAAGATGAATCTCTCCCTCGAGATTCGGGTTGGCTAGAAAATAGGTGAGGGTGGTCCTTCAGCAGATCTTCCTCTCACTCCCAGGTGGCTTCATCCTCGGTGTGGTGGCTCCACTGAACTTTGCAAAACTTGATAACCTTGTTGCGGGTGACTCGGCTGGCATACTCAAGAATCTTGACTGGTTTCTCCTCATAGGTCAAATCACTATCCAACGAATCGCTTCCAGTGGCACTGTATCTCTCACGGTATATCAGCCATCTCCGCGTGGCACTTGTTCAACTGGGAAACGTGGAACACGTCATGAACTCCTGACAATCCTTCGAGCAATTCCAACTTGTAAGCAACTTCTCCCATATGTTCCAAAACTTTGTATGGTCCCACAAAACGCGGCGCTAATTTCCCTTTAACTCCAAAGCACTTAACTCCTCGAAGTGGGGATACATGAAGATAAACTCTGTCTCCGATTTCATAAACAGTTTCCTTACGTTTAGAATCTGTGTAGCTCTTCTGCCTGGACTGGGCTACCTTGAGCCTATCGTGAATCAACTTCACCTTCTGTTCAGACTCCTTAATCAAATCTGGTCCAAAGAAATGGCGGTCTCCAACTTCATCCCATGATAATGGGGTCCTGCACCTCCTTCCGTACAAGGCTTCAAAACGGGCCATCTTCAAGCTGGATTGATAACTGTTGTTGTAAGAGAACTCTGCGTATGGCAAATTATCATCCCAACTAGATCCATAATCTAGCGCACAAGCTCTCAGCATATCCTCCAAAATCTGATTGACTCTCTCAGTCTGTCCATCGGTCCGCAGGTGAAAAGTTGTACTGAACTCTAGCCTGGTACCCAAAGTTTCATGCAACTGATTCCAAAACTTTGAGGTAAACTGGGTTCCTCTATCTGATACAATGCTCCTCGGAACTCCATGCAGACATACGATCCTGGTCATGTAGATCTTTGCCAACTTAGCACTGGTGTAGGTGGTCTTCACTGTGATGAAATGAGCTACCTTCATCAAACGATCAACTACAACCCAAATCGAGTCGTAGCATGAACGAGTCCTGGGCAACCCCGTGTAAAATCCATGCCTAGCTTATCCCACTTCCATTCGGGTATCGGCAATGGTTGTAGCAATCCAGCTGGCTTATGATGCTCTGCCTTTACTCTCTGACATACATCACATACTGCTACATATTCCGCAATATCCTTCTTCATTCCGGTCCACCAAAAAGTGTCCTTCAAATCCAAATACATCTTGGTATTTCCTGGGTGAATCGAATACGGCGAATCATGGGCCTCCTGTAAAATCAACTTCCTGATCTCTGGGTCATTAGGCACATAAACGCGGTCCTCAAACCATAAGGTATCATGTTCATCCTCACGAAATCCCTTAGCTTTTCCCTTGCTCATCTTCTCCCTTATCTTGGCAATCTCCTTGCCAGTCTTCTGGGCTTCTCTGATCTTATCCATCAAAGTAGACTGAATCTCCAATGCTGCTAAATAGCCTCTCGGAACTATCTCCAAACATAGTTCGCGAAGGTTCTTAGCTAACTCCTTTGGTAACCCTCCGGTCATGAGTGTGTTTACATGGCTCTTACGGCTCAACGCATCGGCTACTATGTTAGCCTTTCCGGGGTGATAATGCAATGTCATATCGTAATCCTTGATGAGCTCCAACCATCTCCTTTGCCGGAGATTCAACTCCTTCTGTGTGAAGATGTACTTCAAACTCTTGTGATCCATGTACACTTCACAATGGTTTCCGATGAGAACATGTCTCCATATCTTCAATGCATGCACTACGGCTGCTAACTCCAAATCATGTGTAGCATAATTCAATTCATGCGGCTTAAGCTGTCGTGAGGCATACGAAACAACTCTTCCTTCCTGCATAAGCACTGCTCCAAGTCCTTGACGAGAAGAGTCGCAATATACTTCATAGTCCTTATACCGATCAAAGCGTAATCAACCTCGTGATGTAACCAAACGTTTCTTCAACTCCTGGAAACTGGCCTCACATTCCTCAGTCCATTTAAACTTGGTGTCCTTCTTCAACAACTCCGTCATGGGCTTTGCAATCTTCGAGAAATTCTCAATGAACCTACGGTAGTATCCTGCCAGTCCGAGAAAACTTTGGATCTCTCCAATTGTTGTTGGGGCTTCCCAATTTGTCACGGTGACAACTTTGGTGGGGTCTACTGCGATCCCTTCTCCGGATATACCATGTCTGAGAAATCCAACTTCCTTCAACCAAAACTCACATTTGCTGAACTTGGCATATAACTGGTGTTCTCTGAGCTTCTCAAGTACCAAACGCAAATGCTCCTTATGCTCTTCTTCGTTCTTCGAGTAGACCAAAATATCATCAATGAACACCACGATGAACTTATCCAAAAACTCCATAAACACCTTGTTCATCATGGTCATGAAATAAGCAGGTGCGTTAGTAAGACCAAATGACATAACGGTGTACTCGTACAGCCCATACCTGGTGGTAAAAGTCGTCTTAGCTATATCCTGCTCTCAAATCTGCAACTGATGGTATCCTGATCGCAAATCGATCTTGGAAAATACCTTAGCTCCTTGAAATCGATCAAACAAGTCATTGATCATCGGTAGTGGGTACTTGTTTTTGATTGTCACCTCATTCAATCCTCGATAATCGACTACCATCCTCAATGATCCATCCTTCTTCTCCACTAGAAGCATTGGCGATCCCCAAGGTGAAGAACTTGGGAGAATATAGCCTTTATCCAATAACTCCTTAATCTGCTTCTTAATTTCCTCCAAATCTTTTGCGGGCATCCGGTACGGTCTCTTAGATATCGGCCCTGTGCCTGGCAAAAGCTCAATCAAAAAATCAATGTCTCTATCTGGTGGCATGCGTGGCAACTCCTCTGGAAATACGTCAGGAAAATCCTTCACGATTGGTAATTCTTCCTGTACAACTCCTGATAAGGAATTTACTTGAGTCCTCTTCGGCACATGACGGGATACATACTTGATCCTTCTTCCTTCTGGCATGGTAAGAAAAATCGACTTACTGGTGCATTCAATGTTCCCTCCATAATTTGATAACCAATCCATGCCTAATATCACATCTAGTCCTTGCGATTCCAGTACTATTAGGTCTGAGGGTGTGACGCCCCTGATTCAATCGTACACTAATCATGCACGCAAATGTGTACGATCAAGATCAGGGACTCACGGGAAGATATCACAACACAACTCTACAAATAAAAATAAGTCATACAAGCATCATAATACAAGCCGGGGGCCTCGAGGGCTCGAATACAAGTGCTCGATCATAGACGAGTCACGAAGCAACAATATCTGAGTACGGACATAAGTTAAACAAGTTGCCATAAGATGGCTAGCACAAACCGGGATACAGATCGAAGAGGAACAGGCCTCCTTCCCAGGATCCTCCTAGGTTACTCCTGGTCGTCGTCGGGGGCTGCACGTAGTAGTAGGCACCTCCAGTAGTAGTCGTCATCGGCGGTGGCGTCGGCTCCTGGCTCCAAAGTCCGTTGCAGCAATCGAGTAGAGATAGGGAAAAGGGAAACAAGGCAACCGTGAGTACTCATCCAAAGTACTGCAAGCAAGGAGCTACACTACATATGCATGGATATATGTGTAAAGGCCATATCGATGGACTGAATCTGCAGAATGCCGAATAAGAGGGGATAGCTAGTCTTAACGAAGACTACGCTCGACACCTGTCTTGCAACAGTAGTAGGGGACAATCAAGTCCTCCAAGTAACATCATATAGCAATAATCCTACCCGCAACCCCCGCTCATAACCCCGAGCGAGAGCGACCACCGGTTGTATCGGCACTTGGAAGGGTGTGTTTTATCAAGTATCCGGTTCTAGTTGTCATAAGCTCAAGGTACAACTCCAAGTCCTCCGCCATCAAGATCACGGCTATCCGAATAGATTAACTTCCTGCAGGGTGCACCATCTTACCCAAAGACGCTTGATCCCATTTGGCCGGACACACTTTCTGGGTCATGCCCGGCCGCGGAAGATCAACACGCCGCAGCCCCACCTAGGCACAACAGAGAGGCCAACACACCGGTCTAAACCTAAGCGCAGGGTGCAGGCCCATCGCCTCGAGCACACCTGCACGCTATGCGTCTGCTGCGAAAGCAGACCTAGCCCATGAGGCGTTCCACCAATCCGGTCGCGCGCCGCTCCGTCGCGACGTCTGAAGTACTTGGTGATACCACGACGCGGGATACCCATAACTACTCCCGCGTAGATGGTTAGTGCGTATAAGCTCGTAGCCAACTCAGATCAAATACCAAGACCTCGTTAAGCGTGTTAAGTAACCGCGAACGCCGAACAGGCCAGGCCCACCTCTCTCCTAGGCGGTCTCAACCTGCCTGCCGCTCCGCCTCAAAGTAACAGATTGGGGGCCGTCGGGAACCCAGCCCACCTCTACGGGATGGAGCCACCCGTCCTTTCAGCCCCATCTCCTAACAGTACCACATGTAATGTAATAGTGTAAAGTATATAGTATATACCGTGATCACCTCCCGAGTGATCACGGCCCGATAGTATAGCACGGCAGACGGACAAGGATGTAGGGCCACGAGATGAAAGTACTAGCATCCTATACTAAGCATGTAGGATTGCGGTAAGGTAACAATGTATAACAAGGACAAAGCTATGCAGCAGTATAGGAGTATCTAAAACAGTAACATGCTACACTACTCTAATGCAAGCGGTATAGAGAAGAGTAGGCGATATCCGTGATCAAAGGGGGCTTGCCTGGTTGCTCGACAAGAGAGAGGGGTCACAACACCGTGGTCGAACCGCCAGCAGCAGCGTCGGTCTCGGGTCTACCGGAGAGAAGAGGGGAAGAAACAGTAAATACATAGCGAACAAGTACATAACGGGTCAATGAGCGAGCTAGACGTGTTCTAACGCAGCGCTAAGGCGATACCGGCGAAGGGGAAGCATCCGGAAAGTTTTCCTGCCCGACGTCTGTCGATGATGAACCGGAGAGGAAAGTTTGCAGGTTCGATAGGTTAGGGGTGTGTGGCGGACGAACGGTCTGCATATCCGGATTCGTCTCGTCGTTCTGAGCAACTTCCATGTTGAAATTATTTTAATCCGAGTTACAGATTAAAAGATATGATTTTCTAAAGTATTTATTAATTTCTGGAATTTAATTAAATATTTAAATTAATTCGAAAAACAGATTAATGACATCAGCATGATGTCATGTCGACATCAGCAGTCAACGTTGATTGTTGACCAAGTCAACTCGACGTGGGTCCCACCTGTCAGGATCGCTTAGCTAATTAACCGTAGTTAATTAGGTTGACTAGTTATTAGGTTAATTAAGCATAATTAATTAAGTTAATTAATCTAGTTAATTAATTAATTAACTATTTAATATTTTTATTTCTTATTCTTTTTAGTTAATAAACATTTTAGGGCGGTGGGGCCTATCAGTCAAAGGCCCATAGGGCCTTAGCGGGTGCGGGCGGGCGCCCGTCTGGTGGCCTCGCCCGTGGACAGCCAGCGAGCCGGATCAACCAGCCACCACCAGCTGGGCTCGGCAGCCGAGAGGAGCCAGCGGGAGGGGGGTCTCGGCCAAGTTCGGAGGAGGGGGCGACTTGCAGGGGAACAGGCGGCGGCGAGGCGAGGGAGGGGAGCTGTGCAGGCGCCCAGCGCGCCGACGCGGATGGGCGCGTCGAGGCATGGCCCGGGGGGCGCTGGGCGCCGGTGCGTGCGCTGCACGCGAGGAGAGAGAGAGCCTCACGGGGGGTTTGAAGGGGCCGGGCGGTGGGCGGCGGTCGGGGTGGACCGGCGAAGGAGAGGCGGGGGCAGGCGGTCCGGCGAGGGCGTGACGGCGACGACCTCGGACGCCTTCTGGCGGCGTCGGACGGCGAGTGCGCAGGAGACCGATGGGGATGAGTCGAGGAAGGCGGCGGCGAGGAGATCGTCGAGTAGCGCCAGCGCGCGGGGACAACGGACGGCGACGGAGTCGTGGCGGCGTGGTTCCGGCGAGTGGCGTCATGGGGATGACGGAGGCCTTGGCGGGGATGAGGCGAGGCGACGAGGCGGCGCGAGGTGCGACGAAGTCGGGGCCCTCTGCCCGATCCGGACTGGGGAAGGGAGAGAGGCGTCGGGGTTGGCGATGGGGACGGGCGGTCCAAAGAACGGCGGCGGCGGCCTCGGGCGGCGGCGGCGGGTTTGCCCACCTCCCGATCAATCGGGAGAGAGGGGAGGAGAGCGAGTGGGGAGGGTTAAGGGTTAGGGTTCGTGGGGAGTGGGGGTTAAGGGGCCATGGGGTGGGCGGCCGGCCGGTTGGGCCATGGGGCGGCTGGTGGCCAGTGAGCCCACGAGGCCCAAATGCCAAGGGGGCTTTTCATTTTATTTTTCTTCTTGTTTTCCTTTTCCTTTTATTTATTTTACCTTTTCTGCTTTTAGTTTGATTCCTATTATTTTGGTTTTATCAAAGTACCCACTTAGCATCTAATTTAGTATTTCAACTTAGTCCAAAATCACAAAAGTCTAATCCTCAAATAAATTAGTTTGACATTTTATTAATTATAAAGGTATTTAAACAATTGTTTTCACTATTGTTTTAATTGTTTTAGGCCTTTATACATTTTACCAAAGTTTGGCTTCTCCACCATAATTACCTATGTATTATTTGGTTCACTCTGAACATTTAAATTTTAATACTTGAAAACTTTTATTGTTAGCTCGATTTTGAATTTGAAATCCGAACTAGGTCCCGAACTAGCGAGTTTATCCACGATAATCGAGGTGGCGTGGCATCATTAGCGGGATTATCAGTAGCGTAATTACCGGGCGTCACAATTCTCCTCCACTACAAGAAATCTCGTCCGAGATTTAAGAGGGGAGTAAGGGGAAAGGTCTGTTACGAAATCTAACGGATCTTCTCGAAGAAGTTAATCCTTTTCGTTGATGTCTTCAATCCTTTATTCGATGCACCACGATAAACTGGTCATCATTTCTTGGGAACTCCATCGTACTTACGAAAGATAAGGGGCAGCTCACTACGACATAATGCTTTTAAGGGAAACAATGCAGGGCTAACCCATGAATTAGTATAAGATTATCTCTCGAGTTGAACATATGAAATACCTCGAGAGTAAGGTATGAAGGTACCATAATAGGATCCAAGCGGATAGATAGTTGCTCGAAGCTTTGACCGAGTGAGAAAGGGGTTCAGAGTAGCGAGAGTAAGTATCGCGTCGATACCGAGGATTGATTAACGAGCAAGTGGCCCGTGAATTACATACAAGGTCAAGCGTGAGGAATAACTTGACAATGGGGGTGTACAAGAGAGTCGGGTTTCGATCTTGTGAAACTGTGGTTATGGGCCCACCATGTGGTTAAAAGTAGAAGGTTGTTGACATCTGCACGCGATCATGTAAGCAAGGCAAGTCGAGGAGAGTCGAGGGTCATGTCGGCAACAACATAGGTAACAAGGGCGAGGGACGAAGAGAACCATTTTCCCTTTCGTTGAGCGTGGCGGACCAATAGGCAAGGTTCTCGTCCATCGGTGGTTACCTAATGTCATCAACAAATAGTAATAGGGTCTTACTTACAGAGTGGTACAACGAGGTGCTTACCTAAGCAGGGAACTATCACTTCTTAGATTATATATATCCCAAGAAAGGTTCAACCAACCAATGGAAAGTAAAATATGATTATCATATTAAACAGAACAATGGAAAGGAAAATGTGTTTAAACACATATTTCAAGGGCATATCCTTCCCAAGGACAAGCAGAGCAAGATACCCTTTAGGTAAGGGGAGAGAAATTCCATGACATTACCCATACAACGGTGTTAGGATAATTGAGCAAGAAACATTTAGCATTGGGCTTCGAATGTTCTTGTTGAAAATCAAAGTATCACAGACATGTTACGAGATAGCATTGACATGGCCTTCAGGTGAAGATCAGACTTTGGAATCACGAAGGATCCATCTGGAATAACTTGTAGAATCAGTATTACAATTCCCTCATGGATGAATGGATAACCCTGCTGAAAAGGAATCTATAATGATAGGTCCTCCAGCCGGGGGGGGGGGGTGCTAGGCATGACATCATGCTACCGGTTCATCAAAGGACCAATAACATAAATCTTGGAAAATGGTCCCAACCATCATATCTGACCGAGATTCAGATCCGATTGGTGTAAAGATACCCCAGACTCAGGATGTCCGAGAGGAAAAGGTGCAACGCAATTTGACGAGATGACATTGTAAGATTCTCGGGGAAATGAACTATGAAGTGATTTCCGTTAACAAGAGTCCATTATTGACCCAAGGAGAGGACAAGGAGGTGTCTGGTGAACTCAACGGTAATTCATCGAGATTCCCAAAAGATGGATTTCCACAATTAAGTGAACAAGGAGATAACATTTGTCAGCTCAAATGATATAAGGAAGTATGCTCGAGGAAAACATACACAATTAAACATTGGTTGAAAGGTGCGCCCGAAATATGGGTTGGGTTGCACGACCAATGTCAGAAGGGTGATTCAATAATCAGTAACCTAAGAATGAACTTTCGATCGTTAACTTCAAAGCAATAGGGTTGCTAGAAGTCCAGAACTCAAACAACACCATTCACTTGATGGTATTAACACGGGGACCAAGAAAGAAGGGTGATGGTGAGAAGTATTTCTATGTCAAGAATCCTCAAGAGGTGGAACAAATCTCAGATCATTCTTGACATAAAGGATGGTAATACTCCAAGGTAAAGAAGAACAATTGCTGGGTAGCAAGGAACTCAAGGTATAACACCAAACATGAACAAGCTTGTGTTGGTGGGAAGGCAATAAAGTGGTCGAAGATAATACAATTAATCGAGGGCAAGGATGGTATTTCTCATCATGAATTCAATTGATATCCTGGATGAGCTCAGAATGCTGACGATCACGACACAATTGTCGAGAGATTTCATGCAGATGTAGTCAATCAGCGGCGACATCAAGTCAAAGGAATGATGAAGCAGGAGGTTATTGGAACCACGATTCGACACAAACTTCGCACTCAAGCTTGTTTTTAAGGTGAAAGGGTATGACGAGGAAAATCGGCGTAAGCTTAGCTATAAATCCGCAAATTGGTGCTCGAGAATAAGGACCAGGTAGCACGATTAGAATCATCACGACAATGATATAGCCAAACAGGCTAGGAATGGCGTGATCGGATTCAAACTCGTACTTATAGAAGCTTACTGAAGAGTTGTTGAACTGTAGTGCGGACTTGGTTCAGTTATCGGTGTCCTCGAGTGTTTAATAACTTAGAGCCCGTGAAAATTTGAATCAGTGGGAAGGTAGCACTAGATGAAGAACTCATAAGAAGTTATGCAGTTCCATGATAATCTCGAGATACCGGGGGTAATACTCGATGACAGATCAAAGTAGAGGTTGGACGGGGTATTGCTCTCGTAAGACAAGTGCTAAAACTTGCACGAGAAATGGTATTTAAAAGAGAACATGGTGAACCACGATTTCAAAGGCCGGATCCTGATATAAGATGAACTTATACCAAAGGAATAATTATTTAAGAGAAGCTTTAATGATAAGATCTACATCGTGTCCATGGGCATGAGCATAAGGTTCAAGGTCGACTCCACTTTTCCAATGCATACCCTTTCATTCACTTCTCGTTTTCGATGAAGTTATAGCGTTGAAATTTTATCGGCAAATACCGGAAGAGTATGACTCGTGAAAACTTTCGAGTTCACACATATTAAGGAGGGCATAGGTTCAACCCACCAAGGCATCTTAGGAACGTATACCATCAACTCGAGGGTAAATAACTCAAGCTCGGAGGAGAGCATGGTTGACAAAGCGAGAGGATACAATTTACCAAAGGCATTATGTATCAAGGAAGGTCTCACAAAGTTATTGAATATGAAGGATCTTGATGGATAAAATCCAACAATGGACTGATGGCCCACAAGGGTCCGACGTGAGCATCGAGATTTAACTAGAGGAAGAAGAATGCAAGGATATCAGATTATAGAAACAACTGACTAACTCAATTGTCAAATGCAAAGGAATTATGATTTCCAAATCAAGGGATCGAAGCAATGCTCGATTTAGGGGTGGATAAGTTGAATAGCCTTAGGGTACAATCAGCGGCAATTGGATTGGTCGAGAACCAATTCCAGTTAAAGAATGGCAGCTCAGCCGGAAAGGTAATTTATAAGAATCAATGATGATTGCGGTATTCAGAAACATATTGAGTCAACAGACTCAAAATGATAATGACAAGGGATGTCAATATGACTACGAGACTTATGGGATTAACCATAATGCAAGCAAGCAAGAATTTCAAGAGCCAAAGGCTCCAGAGGATTCTTGGAAGATCGAATAGTATTTTGAAGAATTTTGTGTAACACATGAACAACGGGATGGCGGATACTCGACAAGTGCGAGTATTTATTTGAGGGTATTCATGTAGTAAGGAACTGCTAGGCGATGAGGCACAAAGTACTCTCGGAACAATAGAAAACTTGGGTATCTTGTAATAACAAGATCAATGGGGGGTGATCGTATGAACGGCAAGGGTAAGTAGTTATCCATACGGATTTATCGGTGATCAGAAATAGCAAAAGTGATGGGCATAAAGTCTCGAGAGAACATCAGAGAGTATCTTCGGAATCTTCTGATTAGCAGACGATCATCTGAAGTGAGGGGCTCTCCGGGAGAAAATACTTTCGAGAACCTAAAGTTAGTTTTGTTTTTAGCAAAATCGTTTAACCCGAATAGAAGAGAGTTCAGAATCCCAGAGTAAAGATCGAGGAGTAAAAGATCCTAATACCACCCAATGGCGACGTGTGCCCATAAGACACACAGCCATGTTAGTAAAAGTTTTGCAATGTCTAGACTCGACTTCGGCCAAGGAGTTGGAAGGGGGATTCCTACAGGCAGTCGGCTCTGATACCAACTTGTGACGCCCCCGATTCAATCATACACTAATCATGCACGCAAATGTGTACGATCAAGATCAGGGACTCATGGGAATATATCACAACACAACTCTACAAATAAAAATAAGTCATACAAGCATCATAATACAAGCCAGGGGCCTTGAGGGCTCGAATACAAGTGCTCGATCATAGACGAGTCAGTGGAAGCAACAATATCTGAGTACGATATAAGTTAAATAAGTTGCCATAAGATGGCTAGCACAAACCGGGATCTGACGAAGAGGAACAGGCCTCCCGCACAGGATCCTCCTAGGTTACTCCTGAGTGTCGCCGCCGCGGGCTGCACGTAGTAGTAGGCACCTCCGGTAGTAGTAGTCGTCATCGGCGGTGGCGTCGCTCTGGGCTCCAAAGTCTGGTTGCAGCAATCGAGTAGAGATAGGGGAAAAGGGGAAACAAGGCAACCGTGAGTACTCATCCAAAGTACTCGCAAGCAAGGAGCTACACTACATATGCATGGATATATGTGTAAAGGCCATATCGATGGACTGAATGCAGAATGCCGAGAATAAGAGGGGATAGCTAGTCTTAACGAAGACTACGCACGGACACTGTCTTGCAACAGGTAGGAGGGACAATCTGAAGTCCTCCAAGTAACATCATATAGCAATAATCCTACCCGCAACCCCCGCTCATAACCACGAGCGAGAGCGACCACGGTTATATCGGCACTTGGAAGGGTGTGTTTTATCAAGTATCCGGTTCTAGTTGTCATAAGCTCAAGGTACAACTCCAAGTCGTCCTGTTACCAAGATCACGGCTATCCGAATAGATTAACTTCCTGCAGGGTGCACCATCTTAGCCAAGACGCTTGATCCCATTTGGCGGACACACTTTCTGGGTCATGCCCGCCGCGGAAGATCAACAGTCGCAGCCCCACCTAGGCACAACAGAGAGGCCAACACGCGGTCTAAACCTAAGCCAGGGTGCAGGCCCATCGCCTCGAGCACACACTGCACGTTCGTCTGTGGCGAAGCAGACCTAGCCCATCAGCGTTCCAGTCCAATCCGGCGTCGCCGCTCCGTCACGACGTATGAAGTGCCGGTGATACCACGGCGCGGGATACCCATAACTACTCCCGCGTAGATGGTTAGTGCGTATAAGCTCGTAGCCAACTCAGATCAAATACCAAGACCTCGTTAAGCGTGTTAAGTAACCGCGAACGCCAAACAGGGCCAGGCCAACCTCTCTCCTAGGCGGTCTCAACCTGCCCTGTCGCTCCGCCTCAAAGTAACAGTTGGGGGCCGTCGGGAACCCAGGCCCACCTCTACCGGGATGGAGCCACCCGTCCTTTCAGCCCCCATCTCCGAACAGTACCACATGTAATGTAATAGTGTAAAGTATATAGTATATACCCGTGATCACCTCCCGAGTGATCACGGCCCGATAGTATAGCACGGCAGACGGACAAGGATGTAGGGCCACAGATGAAAGTACTAGCATCCTATACTAAGCATGTAGGATTGCGGTAAGGTAACAACGAAGTAACAAGGACAAAGCTATGCAGCGGTATAGGAGTATTTGAAAACAGTAACATGCTACACTACTCTAATGCAAGCAGTATAGAGAAGAGTAGGCGATATCCGGTGATCAAAGGGGGCTTGCTGGTTGCTCGACAAGAGAGAGGGGTCGTCAACACCGTGGTCGAACCGCCAGCAGCAGCGTCGGTCTCGGGGTCTCTAGGAGAGAAGAGGGGAAAAACAGATAAATACATAGCGAGCAAGTACATAACAGGTCAGCAGACGAGCTAGGCGTGTTCTAACGCGCTAAGCGATACCGGCGAAGGGGAAGCATCCGGGAAAGTTTTCCCGGTTCCGGACGTCTGTCAGACAGATGAACCGGAGAGGAAAGTTTGCAGGTTCGATAGGTTAGGGGTGTGTGGCGGATGAACGGTCTGCGTATCCGGATTCGTCTTGTCGTTCTGAGCAACTTCCATGTTGAAATTATTTTAATCCGAGTTACGGATTAAAAGATATGATTTTCTAAAGTATTTATTAATTTCTGGAATTTAATTAAATATTTAAATTAATTCGAAAAACAGATTAATGACATCAGCATGATGTCATGCTGACATCGCGATCAACGTTGACTGCTGACCAAGTCAACTTTGACAGTGGGTCCCACATCGAGAATCTATTAACTAATTAACCGTAGTTAATTAGGTTGACTAGTTATTAGGTTAATTAAGCATAATTAATCTAGTTAATTAATTAATTAACTATTTAATATTTTTATTTCTTATTCTTTTTAGTTAATAAGCGTTTTAGGGCGGTGGGGCCTATCTGTCATAGGCCCATAGGGCCTTAGCGGTCTGGGCGGGCGCCCGTCTGGTGGCCTCGCCTGTGGACAGCCAAGCGAGCACGGATCAACCAGCCACCTGCTGGGCTCACGCGGAGGAGCCGCAGGAGGGGGGGGCGCCAAGTTCGAGGAGGCGCACTTATGGGGAACAGGGGCGGCGGAGGCGAGGGAGCGAGGACGAGGCTGTCAGGCGCGCCAGCGCCAGCGCCGACGCTGGCTGGCGCGTCGAGGGCATGGCCTCATGGCCTGCGCGGGCGCCGGTGTGTGGCGCTGCATGCGAGGAGAGAGAGAGGGCCTCACGGGGGTTTGAAGGGGCAGGCGATGGGCGTGGCGGCGGTCGGGGTGGACCGGCGAAGGAGAGGCGGGGCGGGCGGTCCGGCGAGGACGTGACGACGACGACCTCGGGGCCTTGGCTGGCGTCGGACGGCGAGTCTGCGAGGAGACCGATGGGGATGAGTCGGGAAGGCGAGGCGGCGAGGGAGATCGTCGAGTAGCGCCAGCGTCGGGGACAACGGACGGCGACGAGTCGTGGCAGCGTGGTTCGGCGAGTGGCGTCGTGGGGAGGACGGAGGCCTTGGCGGGGATGAGGCGAGGCGACGAGGCGGCGCGAGGTGCGACGGGGGTCGGGGCCCTCTGCCCCGATCCGGACTGGGGGAAGGGGAGAGAGGCGTGCGGGGTTGGCGATGGGGATGGGGCGGTCCAGCAACGGCGGGGCGGCGTCGGGCTCAGGGCGGCGGCGTCGGTGGTTTGCCCCACCTCCCGATCCTTCGGGAGAGAGGGGGAGGAGAGCGAGTGGGGGAGGGGGTTACGGGTTAGGGTTCGGTGGGGAGTGGGGTGTTAAGGGGCCATGGGGTGGGCCGGCCGGCCGGTTGGGCCGTGGGGCGGCCTGGTGGCCAGCTGGGCCACGAGGCCCAATGAGGGGGCTTTTGTTTTTATTTTTCTTCTTGTTTTCCTTTTCCTTTTATTTATTTTACCTTTTCATTTTAGTTTGATTCCTATTATTTTGGTTTTATTAAAGTACCCACTTAGCATCTAATTTAGTATTTCAACTTAGTCCAAAATCACAAAAAGTCTAATCCTCAAATAAATTAGTTTGACATTTTATTAATTATAAAAGGTATTTAAACAATTGTTTTCACTATTGTTTTAATTGTTTTAGGGCCTTTATACATTTTACCAAAGTTTGGCTTCTCCACCATAATTACCTATGTATTATTTGGTTCACTCCGAACATTTAAATTTTAATACTTGAAAACTTTTATTGTTCGCTCGATTTTGAATTTGAAATCCGAACTAGGTCCCGAACTAGCGCGAGTTTATCCACAGTAACCGAGGTGACGTGGCATCATTAGCGGGGATTACTGTAGCGTAATTACCCGGGTGTCACAGAGGGAAACACGTAGTTACCAATCCTTAATGGTAACCGATCACACCATAGACTAGCCATATACTCTGCTCCTGGCGAGGTTACTAACATGGGTGTCCTAAGGGCTTGGGTTGGCAGGTTATACTTATCCACAAATCCCCTTGATGTGTATGAATGTGATGCACCAATATCAAAAAGAACGATTGCAGTAAATGCCTTAACCAAAAACTTACTATTACTGCATCTGGCTGGGCTTCAACCTCCTCCACGCTAACGTGGTTCACCTGTCCTTTGTTGAAAGGATTGGGCTTCTTCCCAGAACTTCCATTGCCATTTCCACTCTTCGCTTCAGGACATTCAGTGGCATAATGTCTAGTCTTCTGGCATTTGTAACAGGTGATGTGGCTCAGATCCCTCTTGGCTAGTGTTGATGGGTTGGTGCAGTTCTGTCTGTTGCTTCCTCCATTCCCATTACCATTCTTGGGGCCACTATGGTTGTGCGAACTACCTCCTCCATGGGTATGCTGAAAATGTCCTCCCGAGTTCGGGGTAAAACGAGGCTTCTGCTGAGCTCCGGAATTGTACTTCCCTTGTCCATACTTCCTCTTACGGTTGTCAATCTGCTGCTGCTTCCCTTCAATCATATGAGCTCTATCTACCAAATCCTGGTAGTTGTTGAAGGTTGCTACCATCAACTGCATGCTCAGCTCGTCATTCAGTCCTTCCAGAAACTTCTCCTGCTTAGCTGCATCCATAGCAACGTCATCTGGGGCATAACGTGCTAGCTTACTAAAGTCATCCACATACTGGCCAACAGTATGTCCTCCCTGGCGTAGGTTGCGAAACTCACGCTTCTTCATGGCCATTGCTCCTGGTGAAACATGGCCAGTATGAAAAGTCTGCTGAGACTGATCCCATGTGACAGTGTCGATAGGATAAGTGGCTGTGAAATTGTCCCACCATGATGCTGCGGGTCCTTCTAGCTGATGTGCGGCAAAACGCACCCTCTTCGCATCTGTGCATCCTACAGCGGTCAACTCCCTGGCTGTCTTGCGGAGCCAATCATCTGCAACAATCGGCTCGGTGCTACTGGAGAACACCGGCAGATTCAGCCTAAGAAAACGGGTTAAGTGATCAACAGGTGGTGGTGGTGGTGGGTTGTTGTTGTTCCCCTGATTCTGATTGTGGACTAGTATCTGCATCAATGCATTCTGCTGCTGGATCAACTGGGTGAGCTCCGGTGGGAAAGCAAATCCATTGTCACGTCTCGGAGGCATCTGAGGGTTTAGAAGAGATGAGAATTTAGAATAGAATGAGGTCTAGAGAGAAAACACTACCAATATGCACATGAGACAAAAGCAAACAATATCACTCCAATCAATCAAGCAAGGGCATACAACGGTCTAGCTATCATTACAAAAGTGCTCAGACTATACTATATATATGGGGGAAAATACTACTATTGTTATGGTGGTCGACTAGAAAAACTGCTCAGATGAAGACTCCATGATATCTGCTCCAGCTTCATCAACATAGTCATCATCGCTATCGTCTGGGTCCGACTCGGTGTCATCGATGATGATGTAGTTCTCTGGACAAGTGAAATCGTCGTCTTCTCCTCCAGTCACGGGAAATCCCATGAATACTTTCAGCTTTTTTTTCAAATCATCTTTCTTCTCCATGAGTGTCGTCATTTCCTCCTCATATCCATCACGCGTAGACTTGAGTTCTTCCTCTAGCTCCGTGATCTTGGTCATGGTCTTCTTCAGATCCATCATGCCTGCGCACATCTGGTTCTCCTAGCGACGTATGTGCTGGTTTAACTCCTGGATGAAAGCTGCAATTGATCTATCCTTCCTGGTGCTGATCATCTCCCATTGCTCATCTCGGCGCCCACAAATCCGGTAGATAGTATCCTTGAGATCCTTGTGGTAAACTTCTCCAATACGTCCCATGGTGATGTGAGCTGCTATGCTCTTTCCTAGACTCCAAGTTGGTGCATCAAAGGAAAACTCTATGGGCTCAGTGACGGGCATGAACGTCCTTCCTGGAACTTGAACTTGAATCATCCAGCACTCCTCTTCGGGTAAAGTGGCGATGTAGGTCCCGGTGAAGCTTGGTACTCCGATGTTCAGGTATCTAGTGACTTCCTTCAAGTGGCGTCCAAAGGGTGTATCTTCATCCGGTTGCGTGAACTTGTTCCTTGCATCCGTCATCCTAAAAGAGTAGAACAGATGAGGAGTCAGAAATGAGAAGAGAGAGTAGTGATCTAGGGATTTTAGCTTAGTGCTCATGTCCTACAGTCAGCGTGTGCTCTGATACCATCTTGTAGCGACCAGACCTCAAATAGTCTGATCTCTGTGCATCAGTGTCATCCCTGGATTGGTAATGCTAACACGCACGGTACTTGAAGGATTTATAACAGAGTAGCAATCACACACTTTTTACATCGGATGTCTCAAAAGAGAACTGATTACAATAAATATGGCTTAAGGCCATCTAATAACGATAACAGCAGAAGGCTTGGAAGATAAGCGAGTCCATCAACTCCAACGGCATCACTGAGTATAGAACCATGACCTAAGGCACCTTACTCGTCATCTGGAAAGTCTGCAATATGAATGTGGCAGCCCGGAAACGGGTCAGCACATGGAATATGCTGGCCATGTAACACATAGAGAGCAATAAACAGAAGTAATTCTATACTACATGCATATATGGCTGGTGGAAAGCTCTATGGTTACAGTTTTTGCGTAAAGTCAATTTTTTGCTACTACAAAGGAATAAAATTTATTTAACTATCATGGTCGTTGTTAAACATTGAGAATGGTTGACAGCATTCTCAATCCCAATTAAGCAACATCATTAAAACCCAACAATATTAATTAAAGTAACATGATGAGATTCACATGATAATCCAAGTACTAGATACTCAAAACGTCCATAACCGGGGACACGGGTAACCATGATTAGTTTGATACACTCTGCAGAGGTTTGTGCACTTTTCCCCACAAGACTCGATCTCCTCCGCTTGATTTTTCGCACTACATGATGTTTGAGAAACGGATGACCGAGACACAGTCTTTCAGAAGCATTAACTCTCTACTCCGGGTAGACCGTACCAACCTACATCCCCTACATTTGCTAGTCTACCTCTTCAAGAGCTCACACAACTTAATCAACTATTCTAGAGCCCATAATAGCTTGCGGCTGCACACGGAAGTTTCTAGCATGAATAATCTCATGATCCCTTTGAGCCTCGGTGGCGGTCCATAGGAGAATCACACGGTACCCCGGGATTTCCAAAAAAATACAGGTAACACTGGGTTCCCTAGGTGCCTCAATCCACCCAGATGTGAATTTAAGTTGCCACCTTAAGTAAACCATTAATTAAACAATCTCACATCCGTCATGGAAACACTCACCCAATCCACGTCTACTAGCATAGCATGGCAATATAAGCAAACGTAGAAGTAACTCCCAAAGGTTTGATAAGTAAACAGGTAATAGGTTCTACCTCATCTAATACCCAAAACCCACATGTTAATCAGATCCTAATCATGCAATTATTTGAGGATTGATCTAATGCAATAAAACTGGATAATAAAGAGGTATGATCAAGGTGTTACTTGCCTTGCTGATGATCCGTGAAACCTAGAGATTCGAAGTAGCGAGCGGCGCACTCCGGTTACTCTATCGCAAAAAAACAATCATACAATAAGCACTCATCTAATGCACAGGTAAGACTCAAATAAGATATCCAACCAGAAAGTTCAACTTAAGAACTCCGGTTTGCAAAAAGAATCAAATCAAACGAAGCAACGAAACTCCAACGGCGAAAGAAACAAGCTTCGTTTACTAATCTGGATCTAAGTCAAATTTTACAGTAACAAAAACTTGTTTGACTGGGTTAAACGGAAAGAGGGTTTCGAAACGAAACTCTAGGCGCTTGAATCGCCTGATTCCGATAAACGAGCGAAAAGATAAACTAAAACGAAAAACAGATCGGAAAACGCGATCAGAAATAATCGCGGAAAATCCGAGAAAAAGAAAAACGGACGAACAGGCTAACGAACAAACGTTCGCTGTCTGCGGCTAAACGACGAAAATCGTTCATTAAAATGAACGTAAGGACGAACGTCCGCTAAATAGCTAAACCGGAAAAAACTAAACCGATCTATTAAAATAAATAAAACCGCGGCTTAAAAAATCGGGCAAGGTCCGTCGGCTTCCCGGTGGGGCGATCGGCGTGTGGCGGGTCGGGGAGGCGGGGCGGCGCGGGTCGGGTTAGGCGGCGGTGAGGCGCGGCGATCCGTGGCCATGGCAAGCGGTCTCGAGACAGGGCGGGCGGTGGCTAGGGTTTCGGCCCGGGGCGGGCCGTTGGCCTTTAAAGGCCGCTCGGGCGCAGTGTCCAGGTCGGACACAGCCCGGTAAGGCGGTAACCACTTTTTAAAAAAAACATTACACGCAGAAAAACAAATAAAAGAAATACTAAACGGACTCCAAAAATCCCGAGATAAATTTTTCCCGGCTTCTAAAATTAAGCCGGACAAGATGAACATTTATTTGGGGCCTAAATGCAATTTTGAAAAACGCACATTTTTCCTAAATTCAAATAAAATAGCAATAAACTACAAAATAAAATCTTATTTGATTTTACTATTAAATCCTCAATATTTCTTTATTTTGGGAAAGTAATTTTATTCCCTCTCGCATATTTTCATAATAGAAATAATTGAAGATAAAATAAATAAAATCAAATGATCCTATTTTCAAAATTTGAGAAAACTCAAATATGAAAATAGTGAAATCCCCAACTCTCTCCGTGGGTCCTTGAGTTGCGTAGAATTTCCAGGATCCAGCTAAAATGCAATAAAATATGATATGCAGTGATGATCTAATGTATAACATTCCAAATTGAAAAATTTGGGATGTTACATTTCTGCTTCATATTATTATCCAATGATGTGTTGCCATCCTATGATGTCTGAGTAGATTTTTGTTGTCCTATCAGTGATTGATGAATTGTTATGATTGGTTTAATTTGCTTGTAGTTATGTTGCTGTCCTGTTGTGCCCTCCGTGTCACGCAAGCGTGAGGGATTCCTGCTGTAGGGTGTTGCAACACGTTCATGATTCGCTTATAGTGGGTTGCTTGAGTGACAAAAGCATAAACCCGAGTAAGGGGGTTGTGGCGTATGGGATAAAGGGGACTTGATACTTTAATGCTATGGTTGGATTTTACCTTAATGATCTTTAGTAGTTGCGGATGCTTGCTAGAGTTCCAGTCATAAGGGCATATGATCCAAGAAGAGAAAGTGTGTTAGCTTATGCCTCTCCCACATAAAACTTGCTATCGGTCTAGTAAAAGTAGTCAATGGCTTAGGGACAATTTCACAAGTCCTACCACACTTTTCCACACTCGCTATATTTACTTTATTGCTTCTTTATCTAAACAGCCCCTAGTTTATATTTACGTGCTCTTTATTATCTTGCAAACGTATCCAACAACACCTACAAAGTTCTTCTAGTTTCATACTTGTTTTAGGTAAAGCGAACGTCAAGCGTGCGCAGAGTTGTATCGGTGGTCGATAGAACTTGAGGGAATATTTGTTCTACCTTTAGCTCGTCGTTGGGTTCGACACTCTTACTAATCAAAAGAGGCTACAATTGATCCCCTATACTTGTGGGTTATCAAGACCTTTTTCTGGCGCCGTTGCCGGGGAGTCATAGCGTGGGGTGGATATTCTCGTGTGTGCTTGTTTGCTTTATCGCTAAGTAGATTTTATTTGCTGTTCTAAGTTGTTCTCTATCTTTAGCTATGGATATGGAACACGAAATACCAAAAAAAATTAGGTGTACTTTCTACTCATGGAGATGGGGAACCTCCTAAAACCCTCGATGCTGGTTATGTGAAAAATATTATGTACTACTTTGGTAATCTTGAGAAAACCACATGTTATGGGAGACACATTGGATCAACGTAAATACTTTAGGGATTATCGCTTGACTTAAAAAGGGAGACTATTATGGGGTCAAATTCATATGTTACATTGGTATGCTTGGGAACTATGCTTGATATATGATTATACTTGTTGCTCTAGGATGAAGGCTCCACACCTTCCCTTTTCATGCAAATTTAATGATGATAAAACCTTGGCTTCTTATGCTAATGGTATCTATGATTACTATGATGTGGAACAAATAGAAGAATTCGTGGCTTTTATGGGTGCTTATGAGATTGAATCTTTCTTTAAAGAGTTTGAAGATTTTGATGATTCAGTTTATAGACCTGAAAATTTTGCTATACTTAAATATTGTTATGAGAATTATGAATACAATTCCGATATTGATGCATTTATTGAGAAAGTCTCCGCTGTCCAAGAAGAGACTAATATTTTGCAGGATACTATGGAAGAAGAAATACATGAAACTGTGAGCTCATTCGATGAAAAAGATGATGAGGAGAGCGAAGAACAAAAGGAGGAAGAGCGGATTAGCTACCCGTGCCCACCTTCTAATGAGAGTAACTCTTCAACTCATAAATTGTTTAATTCCCCTTCGTGCTTACCGGAGGATGATTTCTATAAAGATTGCTATGATAATTGTTATGACCCCATTGATTCTCTTGAAATATCCCTTTTTGATGATGCTTGCTATGCTTGTGGCCATGATGCCAATATGAATGTTGCTTATGGAGATGAACTTGCTATAGTTCCTTATGTTAAACATGAAATTGTTCCTATTGCACCCACGCATGATAGTCCTATTATCTTTTTGAATTCTCCAAACTACACAGAAGTTTGTGCTTATTAAGGATTATATTGATGGGTTGCCTTTTACCATTGCACATGATAATTTTGATGAATGTGATACGCATGTGCTTGCTTCTCCTACTTGCAATTATTATGAGAGAGGAACTATATCTCCACTTCTCTATGTTTCCAATATGATAAAATTACAAGAAATTGCTTGTACTATGCATTGGCCTTTACTTGGTGTGCATGACTTGTTGTTTTATGACATGCCGATGCATAGGAAGAGAGTAAGACTTCGTCATTGATTGATTTATGTTACTTTGTGCTCACTACTAAATTACAAATCATTGTTAGTTAAAATAGGCTTTGATATACCTTGGGATCCGGGTGGATCCATTACTTGAGAACTATATACCTAGCTTAATGGCTTTAAAGAAAGCGCTGGCAGGGAGACAACCCGAAAGTTTTAGAGAGTCATTTATTTCTGTTGAGTGCTTTCTAAAAACAAAAAAAATTAAGAGGGGAACCCAAAAAATTTTCAAAAAGGAAAGTGAAAGTGAGAAAGACAAGCATTGTTGAAGTGGGGGAGCTCCTTGAACTTTGTTCATGCTCACGGAAACTTTATGAATCTTGATTTCAGAAACTTTTCATCAAAAATAATTATCCCCTTGTACAATTCCATTGTATTATAAAAATAATGTGCCAAGGTTTGCCTTTAGGATGTTTACAATGTTTGAAGGTTTGTACGGTGCAGGACAGAAACTTTGGCTGTAGTGCATGATTTTACATTTTTTTACTGGAATGTCAAATGGTTCTGATTCTTTTTGCAATGTATTTCTGTACAAACTTTTTATTTTTGGGGTACCAGAAGTATGGTGAATATTCAGATTGCTACAGACTGTTCTGTTTTTGATAGATTCTGTTTTTGATGCATAGTTTACTTGTTTCGATGAAACTATCAATTTCTATTAGTGGATTAAGCCATGAAAAAGTTATATTATGGTAGACACAATGCAAAAACAAAATATGAATTGGTTTGCAACAGCACTTAGAGTAGTGATTTGCTTTATTATACTAACGGATCTTACCGAGTTTTCTATTGAAGTTTTTTGTGGATGAAGTGTTTGATCGAGGAGGTCTCGATATGAGGAAAAGGAAGAGAGGCAAGAGCTCAAGCTTGGGGATGCCCAAGGCACACCAAGTAAATATTCAAGGAGACTCAAGCGTCTAAGCTTGGGTATGCCCAAGACACACCAAGTAAATATTCAAGGAGACTCAAGCGTCTAAGCTTGGGGATGCCCCGGAAGGCATCCCCTCTTTCTTCAACAAGTATTGGTATGTTTTCGGATTCATTTCGTTCATGCGATATGTGCAAGTCTTGGAGCGTCTTTTGCATTTAGTTTTCACTTTTCTTTTATGCACCCTGCTGGTATGAGATAGTCCATGGTTGATTTATGGAATGCTCATTGCACTTCACTTTATATCTTTTGAGTATGGCTTTATAGAATGCTTCATGTGCTTCACTTATATCATTTGAAGTTTGGATTGCTTGTTTCTCTTCACATAGAAAACCGCCATTTGTAGAATGCTCTTTTGCTTCAATTATATTTGTTAGAGCGTGGGCATATCTTTTGTAGAAAGAATTAAACTCTCTTGCTTCACTTATATCTATTTAGAGAGATGACAAGAATTGGTCAATCACATGGTTAGTCATAAAATCCTACATAAACTTCTAGATCACTGAATATGATATGTTTGATTCGTTGCAATAGTTTTGCGATATAAAGGTGGAGTCATGCTAGTGGGCGACTGTGGATTAGTAGAAATACTTGTGTTGAGGTTTGTGATTCCTGTAGCATGCACGTATGGTGAACCGTTATGTGATGAAGTCGGAGCATGATTTATTTATTGATTGTCTTCCTTATGAGTGGCGGTCGGGGATGAGCGATGGTCTTTTCCTACCAATCTATCCCCCTAGGAGCATGCATGTAGTACTTTGTTTTGATGAATAATAGAGTTTTGCAATAAGTATGTGAGTTCTTTATGACTAATGTTGAGTCCATGGATTATACGCACTCTCACCCTTCCATCATTGCTAGCCTCTTCGGTACCGTGCATTGCCCTTTCACACCTCGAGAGTTGGTGCAAACTTCGCCGGTGCATCCAAACCCCGTGATTCGATACGCTCTATCACACATAAGCCTCCTTATATCTTCCTCAAAACAGCCACCATACCTACCTATCATGGCATTTCCATAGCCATTCTGAGATATATTGCCATGCAACTTCCATCATCATCATATACATGACTCTAGCATTCATTGTCATATTGCTTTGCATGATCGTAAGATAGCTAGCATGATGTTTTCATGGCTTGTCCATTTTTTGATGTCATTTCTACGCTAGATCATTGCACATCCTGGTACACCGCCGGAGGCATTCATGTAGAGTCATATTTTGTTCTAGATATTGAGTTGTAATACTGAGTTGTAAGTAAATAAAAGTGTGATGATCATCATTATTTGAGCATTGCCCCAGTGAGGAAAGGATTGTAACATCCCAAATTTCCTATTTGGAATGTTTTACAATTATAGCTAAGCATCTATTGCATCCTGTTTGAATTTGAATGCCATTTGAAGTTTCAGAGGATTTTGAGTTTTGAATTTGAATTCAAACTTTGGCAAGTGGGAATCATTTCAAAAAAATATGCCTGATAAATACTTGATTAAAAGTATGAGAGGAGTAAACATGACACTCCAAAAATATCAGAGGAAAACATTGCCAAAAGTTTTGGATTCAAATCTGAATTTTATTTGAATTTGAAAAAAATGGATTTTTATAAATTTTGGATTTTGCCTTTGGAAAAATGTTCAAATGATAGGGAATATTCCCCTGATCATTTTGGTATATATATACCCTATATAAAATATTTATATTTATTAAGTTATCCCTGTATTTGTTTTATTTAAAAAATAAATTTCAAAAAAAACAAAATCCCCCAGGCGCCACCAGACCAGGCTTTAACCTAGCCAGCTTGAACCCCCAGCCAGGCCCACCGAGCCGGCCCAGAGGCCACCAGCGACCCAGCCCGACCGGCCTCACCTCCCTCGCCCGAAACCCTTTGGAGCCGGTCGACCGCCCGCCCGCCCTCTCTCTCTCTCTCTGCAGGTGGACCCGCCCGTCTTCAACCCCCCCGCCACGCCCGCGCCGCCGCCGATCGCGGATCCGTGAGATCCGGATGCCGATCTCCCGATCGCCCCGATGCCACGCCGAGGCCTCCCTTTAAATACCGGGCCCCCGCACCCCATTTCCCCCTAGCCCCTCGCCGAACCCCTCTCTCTCACGCCGTCGCCGAGCCGAACCCACCGCCGCCATTTGCGTCGCCGTCGCCGCCCTAGCCCTCCCGAGCTCGCCTGACTCCACCAAGAGCCCCCCGAGCTCGTCACACTCCACCAGCCCTCCCAGACCTCCCGACGACCGGAGAGGCCACCACACTCGCCGCCGCCGCCGCCGCCGCCGTCGAGCTCCGGTTAGTCGCCGGAGATCATCTCCCCCGTCCGATGCGTTATCAACGGTGTAGATTAGAACCCCCGAAGGGGTATTTTTTTTAATAAAAACCGGCCGGTTCGTTACGGTTTAAATTTAGTTAGGGTTTTTTTATTAGCCCGGCCCGACTCGTTTAACCCCTAGGCCCGTTTAGTTTATATTACGCTCAGTGCGTAGTTTAGGCCCATTAGGCCATTTTTTTCATTTTTTTTCATTTTCTGTTTTAACAAAATAGTTCCTGTTTTTACAAATTCATATCTTTTATTCTGTTTAATATTTTTAGGTGATTCTTTTTTTGTTGGTTTGAAAATTTTCTATAGTTTCTGTAGAATATATATTTAGCTATGTTAAAATTAATTAAAATTGCTTTATTTTAGTTTTAGTCAGAATAGTAAATCTGTTATAACTTGAGTTAGAAAAATTATTTTTATATGATTCTTTTGTCCCAACTTTATTTTGACATTGCCAAGCCATAGAAATTAATTTGGGTATTTTAGGATTAATAAAAAATAGTTTTAAGCAGAATCTTGTTAATCCTATTATTTTAATTAGCAAATAAATTTATTTTTAACATGAGATTGATTATTCTAGGTTAGTTTCGTCACTTTATAGGATGAACTTTTATTTATAATAAATAAAAGTTATAATTTATTTTTCTTAATAGAAAATTGAATTAGGCCTAATAGGAGTTTCATAATAGATTTTAAATTGATTCTTTTTGCTCCTAGTTGCTTAATGCATTCTTTTCTGTTAAGTTAACCTAAATCCATGATTAGGTTATGTTGAGAAAAATTTTGTTATATATAAAACTATTTTAGCTATTGTTTGAAGTAGGAAAAACTTTGAGTTGGTTTTCTTTGAGTTTTCCTTTGAGTTTTGACTTGGTTGTTTTGGTGTGTTATGATGCTATTGCTATTGTGTTATGTGATCCAATGCTATATGCTTATTGTGATTATTGTTTGTCTCAGTAGAGTTTCCGGAGTGCGAAGCTTGCTACTACGAATCTTTAGCTTACGAGGATCATCAGCAAGGCAAGTCTTTGATCATGTTATTTTTCAATACCTATGATTTTGTGCATTAGAAATTATACCACCCACCATGCATGCAGAGTTGAAATTTTGAAGTTATTAATCTTGAGTAGTATCATGTGGTAGGATGAACCAATCCCTTGTTACCATGACCCGGGATCGAAGTAGTTTATTTTGCTATGCTCGTGAGACGGGTTTTGGTTGAGTTAAATTCATAAGAAAGATGTGAGAGTCAATGATGATGACAACCCCATGAACTACAAGATCAAGATGGACTTGAATTCACTCTTGGGTGGAGGATTTGACGGGCACCTGGAGAACCCGGTGGTTGGCGGGATGCATGGAGAAGTGCCATGACATCTTGCGAAAGCTTCACCCAGCCACGAAGAGACGGATGGATGCCCTTTGACGGAAGCTTACATGCAGCCGCAAGCCATTATGGGCTCTGGCTGGGTCAACCCTAGTAGTGACGCTGGCTGGGCGGTACTACGAGATGTAGAAGAACGGTAGGATTGGATGGGTACGGCGGTAGCGAAGAACTCTTTGGAAGACCTGTTTCATTCATCCGTCTTCAAACACCATGAAGTGCGAAGACTTAAAAGGAGGAATGATTCTTGCGGGAAAAGTCATAAACCTCTGCGAGTTAAAGATCTAATCGATTAGCCGTGTCCCGATTCACGGACAATTTGAGCCTCTGGAACTTGGAAGTATTGAAATCTCAACACTAAAACTAATGAATTAATTTGAGGGTTTTATGACTTAATGATTTGGGAATGAGATATTGGTTGGCGGAACCATCTCAATAACTACCAACAATTTGTAGTAATTTGCAAGCAAGTCCTTTGTAGTAGGGAAAAATTTGCTTTTAGCAAAATGATGAAACTTAGAGCCCCACAGCCAAAATGCATATAGTGATAGTAATTTTATTATTGTTATTCTCTTCATGACTTGCCACTTATTCAAAAGCTGACCTACACGGCTGCAACGTCTTATGTTGCGAGATTTATTCGATCGGGAGTGAGGCTACGCTCCGCGCTTAGCGATTGCCCTTTGGAGTCGGATGGACTCGCTTTATCTTCTACGCTTCCGCAGCATTAGTAGTTTATTTCTCATGAGTTGGCCTTGAGCGAATTTATTCTCTTGTAATAAAGACTCTATATGAGAATCGTGTAATAAATTCAGGTGTGATTGAACTTTGATTATTTCATCGATGTCTTTGTGAGTACCAAAGATGATCTTGGGGTGGTATGCAGACCACGGAGATTTGACCGATTTTGGGTCAGGTCGCTCTGAGAGATGGTATCGAGCACACGCTGACCGTAGGATCGTAACCCCTATGATCGGAAAGCCATAGGAAGAGACCATTTACTTTATATCCTTATCATTCCGTAATTCTCCCTGTTCATTTCTAACTCCTCCCGATTTTCAACATTTTAGATGGCGTCGAGTTCACCCCGTTTGCTACGGAGTTCGCCAGCCCGATGAGGCGATGCCCTTGGCAGAAGCTGGTCCAGATGGTGAAGAAGCTGAAGATTGCTCGCCCTCGATCACCGGAAGCCAACCAATGCACTTCCGACGGACTCCGCTTCTGAGATTGAGGTGCATATTCGAGGAGAACCTTGGAGGACACACGGAGTCTATTGACTTTGAGTTCACCGACTTCAACTGGATCATCGGAAGGGACATGGCGATCTATCGAGCACTTGGACATCTCCGAGAGGAGTACAGGACCGAGCTCGATCCCTCAGACCTCACCATGGTTTCTCGCAGGGCAAGTAATGGAGATATCATCCGTACCGTGGAGGACGACTCCACTCTCTCTTACATCCAGGACTTGGAGTGTCTCCTCAGGAAACGGGAGATTCAGACTCGCCGTAACTCGAAGGCACACAGGAGACTATTGTTCCGTGAACTGGAACTGGAGGAGAAGGCACACGCAGACTTCCTTAACCATGAGGAAGAAGTCGCGGACTTCATGGAGACAATCGGCGACCGAAGATGAAGCTTGCCGCGATAGAGGAAAAGATGGACTTGGGAGAGGACCTTTTTCCGAGTGGAGATGATGGACCCTCGTGAGCAATGATCAGGATTATGAAGGAGTTCCACCAAGGAAGCCGCAAGAGGAGGCGCCACAACCGAGGACATCACACCAGAGGACGCAAGGAT
The DNA here is from genome assembly GCA_021605205.1 of Aegilops longissima. Lineage (NCBI taxonomy): Eukaryota > Viridiplantae > Streptophyta > Magnoliopsida > Poales > Poaceae > Aegilops > Aegilops longissima. Next base: position 59,068,553 of record CM038680.1, read on the forward strand.
TATTGATGAAGACTTTTTAGTCGACCACCATGTTATTTTACTTTTTCGTCGATCAGTTAGGCCGATATTTTCGATTAGTCATGAGCTTTTGTAATCGAGATTGAACCATGTTTGAGTGGAATGAATAAATGATTGGTGTGTTTATGATTGTGAATTCATATGGGTAGTGTTATTTCTCATAGACCATTGTTCTATTCTAATTTTCTCATCCACTCCAAAACACGGATGCCTCAGGGACGTGACACGGTTTTCCGCCAGAGCTCACCCAGCTGCTCCAGCAGCAGAATGCCCTTATGCAGCTACTCATTCAGAATCAGAACAACAACACCAACAATCCACCGCCACCACCCCATGTGGACAACTTGACTCGATTTCTGAGGCTGAATCCGCCAGTGTTCTCTAGTAGCACCGAGCGATTGTGGTGATGATTGGCTCCGCAAAGTCGGAAGGAGCTAATCACCGTTGGATGCTGTGATGCGAGAGAAGGTGCGCCGCGCGCATCAACTTGATGGACCTGCAGCTTCTTGGTGGGAGAACTACACGCCACTTATCCCATTGGTGCCATCACGTGGGATCAGTTCAATGAGCCTTCCGCACCGCTCATGTTTCAGCTGGAGCCATGAGTGCGAAGAAGCGTGAGTTCCGCAACTTACGCCCGGGAACCGTCTTGTGGCGCGATGCGTGGATGAGTTCAACAAGCTAGCCCGCTATGCCCCGGATGATGTGGCCACAGATGCATAAACCAGGAGAAGTTCCTTGAGGGACTCAACGACGAGCTGAGTATGCAGCTTATTGTGGCTACCTTCAACAACTACCGGAGCTGGTAGACAAGGCCACCATACTTGAAGGCAAGCAGCAGCAGATTGAAAGCATAGCGGAAGTACAGCCAGGGAAGCACAACTCAGGAGCTCGGCGAAGCCCGTTATGCCCCATACTCGGGAGGGCACACCCATCATAACCATGGAGGCCATAACCATGGAGGAAATGGGAACAACCGCAGCCAGGACAACAAGTCGAGGCCATGGCAATGGCAATGGAAATGGTAATGGCAACCAGCATCGTCCTGCCCGGCTTGAAGGATCTGAGCCACATCACCCTTCAAGTGCGGAAGGCAGGGCACTATGCCACCGACTGCCGGAGGCCAAGCGGAGGAATGGCAGCGGCAATGGAGGCTCAGCGAAGAAGCCCAATCCGTTCCCTCGTGCTCGGGTGAACCACATTGGCGTGGAGGGCGTCTATGATCAGCCGACACTATGGTTGGTAAGTTTTATTGAATTCACGTTCAGTATTGGTACTCTTTGATTACGGTGCAGCGCATTCATTCATATCAAGGGTAGTTGTGGAAAAGTGCGGGTTGCCCACTAAAACCCTTAGAAGCCCCCTTGGCGTCGATTCGCAGGAGGAGAAATGATGGCGAGCTTAGGCTGTCATGCAACCCTCAACATCGGGAACCATAAATTTCCCGAGACCTCATAGTGTTGGAAACCCGGACCTTGGATGTAATCCTAGGCATGGATTGGTTGACGAAGTTTGAAGGAACATAGGCGTGCCATAAGTCTATTCTGCTCACCACCCAGGCGAAGAGAATCAAGTATGTAGCCGACATAGCGGATGAAGAATCAGTGCATTCCCTCACGGGAGCTGTTCAGAGGAAGTGGCGATGGTGCAAGATTTTCCGATGTGTTTCGGAGGAATTACGAGAATGCCACCGGACGGGACATTGAATTTCTGATTGAGTTATTGCGGCACAGCCCCAATATCCAAGAGACCTTGTCGGATGCCCCGAATGAGTTGAAAGAGATCAAGGATCAAATTAATGAGTTATTGGAGAAAGGATATATTCGGCCAAGCTCATCACCTTGGGGAGCCCCAGTTCTTTTGGTAGAAAAGAAAGATGGAAGCTTGAGGATGGTTGTGGATTATCGTGCGTTGAACGAAGTAACCATCAAGAACAAGTACCCTCTGCCGATGATTAATGACTTGTTCGATCAGCTAGTAGGAGCCAAGGTATTCTCTAAGATCGATCTTCGATCAGGGTATCATCAGTTGAAGATCCGTGAAAAGGATATACCCAAAACAGCATTCACTACCAGGTATGGTTTATATGAGTATACCGTCATGTCATTTGGATTGACTAATGCTCCTGCATACTTCATGAATTTGATGAACAAGGTATTTATGGAATATCTGGACAAGTTTGTCGTGGTGTTCATCGATGATATACTGATTTTCTCCAAGAGCGAGGAAGAGCATAAGGAACATTTGCGTCTAGTTACGGAGAAACTTGAGAACATCGAGTTGTATGCCAAGTTCAGCAAATGTGAATTTTGGCTGAAGGAAGTCGGATTCCTCGGACATCTTATTTCAGGAGAAGGAATAGCAGTTGATCCCGCCAAGATTGAATCAGTCACCGATTGACAGTCACCCACCTCAGTCAAGGAGATCCGCAGTTTTCTCGGACTCGCAGGATATTATCGGAGGTTCATTGAGAACTTCTCGAAGATTGCCAAGCCCATGACTGAGTTGTTGAAGAAGGAAGCCAAGTATGTTTGGACCGAGGAATGTGAAGCCAGTTTTCAGGAATTGAAGAAACGTTTGGTCACAGCCCCAGTGCTAATTTTGCCGGACATACACAAGGAATACCAGGTTTACTGTGACGCTTCTCGTCAAGTACTCGGAGGAGTACTAATGCAGGAAGGAAAAGTTGTAGCTTATGCCTCCAGACAGCTACGACCTCATGAGATGAATTATGCCACACATGATTTGGAGTTAGCAGCCGTAGTGCATGCACTCAAGACCTGGAGACATTTCCTCATCGGAAACCGTTGTGATGTCTACACAGACCACAAGAGTTTGAAGTATATTTTCACGCAGAAGGAATTGAACCTCAGGCAGAGGAGATGGCTAGAGTTGATAAAGGACTATGACATGAGATTGCATTACCACCCAGGTAAGGCTAATGTTGTAGCAGATGCTTTGAGCCGTAAGAGTTATGTGAATACTCTTACAGCAGGAGGATTACCCAGGAGTTAGTCGATGACCTCGAGATCTCCGTGGAGATAGTTCAAGAGGATACATTGCAACTCTGGAAGTTCAGTCCACTTTGGCGAAAGGATTCGTGAAGCCGTAAGTCGGACAAGGAAATTGATGAGATAAAGCGAAAGATGAATGAAGGAAAAGCTAAAGGATTTCGTATGGATGAACACGCAGCTATATGGTTCGAGGATCGTATTTATGTGCCCAATGATCCCGAACTCAGGAAGCTAATTCTTGGAGGCTCATTATTCACCATACTCGATTCACCCGGTAACACCAAGATGTACCGGATTTGAAGCAAAGTTTACGGTGGGCGGTATGAAGAAGGATATTGCCGAGTACGTAGCGATATCGATGTTTGTCAGCAGTAAAGGCGAACATCGAAGCCAGCAGGTTACTTCAACCTTTGCCGATTCGATTGGAAATGGGAGAAACTTGGAATGGATTTCATCACAGGATTACCGGGACCCGTTCAGGTTATGATTCTATCTGGGTAGTGGTTGATCGTTTGACCAAGGTAGCTCACTTCATTCCGTGAAGACTACCTATACCAGTGCTAAGTTGGCCAAGATATACATGACCAGGATCGTATGTCTGCATGGAGTTCGAGGAAAATCGTGTCGATAGAGGAACACAGTTTACCTCAAAGTTTTGGAAGCGATTGCATAAAACATTGGGTGCGAGGATGGAATTGATACAGCTTTTCATCCGCAGCGGATGGACAGACCGAGAGAGTCAACCAGATTCGGAGGACATGTTGAGAGCTTGTGTGCTAGACTATGGGTCTAGCTGGGATGATAATTTTCCATCGCAGAGTTCTCATACAACAACAGTTACCAATCCGATCGAAGATGGCCCTTCGAAGATCTATACGGAAGGAGGTGCGAGAACACCATTCTTGTGGGATAGTGTTGGAGATCGATCACTTTTCGGTTCCGACCTTATCGAGGATTCGAAGAAAAGTCAAGCTGATTCGAGACAGGCTCAAGATAGCACGATCGAGACAGAAGAGTTATGCCGACGAAGCGCAAGGAAGTGACTTACGAAGTCGGAGATCGAGCATATCTTCGTGTGTCTCCACTTCGTGGAATCAAGAGGTTTGGTGTCAAGGAAAGTTAGCACCCGATTCATTGGCCCTACAAAATCCTCGAGCGTCGTGGAGAAGTTGCTTACAAGTTGGAATTGCGGAAGGATTGTCCGGAGTTCATGATGTCTTCCATGTTTCTCGGTGAAGAAGTGTCATGCCGACATGGCCGATGTTCCGTTGAGAGACACAAGGCCCCTAGAGGCCATACAGCTTGACAAAGGATCGACCTACAAGGAGAAACCCGTGCGAATCCTCGAGACTGCGAGCGAGTCACCCGCAGCAAGGTCATCAAGTTTTGCAAGGTCTGTGGAGTCACCACACCGAGGAAGAAGCCACACAGGGAGCCTTGAAGAAGACCTTCTTGAGACCACCCACACCTATTTGCTAGCCAACCCGAATCTCGAGGGCGAGATTCATCTTAAAATGGGTAGGTTTGTAACATCCCAAATTTCCTATTTGGAATGTTTTACAATTATAGCTAAGCATCTATTGCATCCTATTTGAATTTGAATGCCATTTGAAGTTTGGAGGATTTTGAGTTTTGAATTTGAATTCAAACTTTGGCAAGTGGGAATCATTTCAAAAAATATGCACGATAAATACTTGATCAAAAGTATGAGAGGAGTAAACATGACACTCCAAAAATATCAGAGGAAAACATTGCCAAAAGTTTTGGATTCAAATCTGAATTTTATTTGAATTTGAAAAAATGGATTTTTATAAAGTTTGGATTTTGCCTTTGGAAAAATGTTCAAATGATAGGGAATATTCCCCTGATCATTTTGGTATATATATACCCTATATAAAATATTTATATTTATTAAGTTATCCCTGTTTTTGTTTTATTTAAAAAAATAAATTTCAAAAAAAAAAATCCCCCCAGCGCCCAGCCAGTGCCCTGGCCAGCCAGCAAGAAACCCCCACCAGCCAGGCCCACCGAGCCGGCCCAGAGGCCAGCCCAGCGACCCAGCACCGACCGGCCTCACCTCCCCCTCGCCCGAAACCCTTTGGAACCGGTCGACCGCCCGCCCGCCCTCTCTCTCTCTCGGCAGGTGGACCCGCCCGTCTTCAACCCCCGCCCCACGCCACGCCACGATCGCGGATCCCGTGAGATCCGGGATGCCGATCTCCCCCCGATCGACCCCCGATGCCACGCCGAGGCCCTCCCCTTTAAATACCGGGCCCCCGCACCCCATTTCCCCTAGCCCCTCATGGAACCCCCTCTCTCTCTGCGCCGTCGCGAGAGCCGAACCCACCGCTGCCATTTGCGTCGCCGTCGCCGCCTAGCCCTCCCGAGCTCGCCTGACTCCACCAAGAGCCCCCCGAGCTCGTCAAGCACCCGCCAGCCACTCCCCGACCTCCCGACGACCGGAGAGGCCACCCTTTTCGCCACCGCCGCCGCCGCCGTCGAGCTCCGGTTAGTCGCCGGAGATCATCTCCCCCGTCCGATGCGTTATCAACGGTGTAGATTAGAACCCCCGAAGGGGTATTTTTTTAATAAAAACCGGCCGGTTCGTTACGGTTTAAATTTAGTTAGGGTTTTTTTTATTAGCCCGACCCGACTCGTTTAACCCCTAGGCCCGTTTAGTTTATATTACGCTCAGTGCGTAGTTTAGGCCCATTAGGCCATTTTTTCATTTATTTTCATTTTCTGTTTTAACAGAATAGTTCCTCTTTTGAAAAATTCATATCTTTTATTCTGTTTAATATTTTTAGGTGATTCTTTTTTTGTTGGTTTGCAAATTTTCTATAGTTTCTGCAGAATATATATTTAGCTATGTTAAAATTAAATAAATTGCTTTATTTTAGTTTTAGTCAGAATAGTAAATCTGTTATAACTTGAGTTAGAAAAATTATTTTTATATGATTCTTTCTGTCCCAACTTTATTTTGACATTGCCAAGCCATAGAAATTAATTTGGGTATTTTAGGATTAATAAAAAAATAGTTTTAAGCAGAATCTTGTTAATCCTAATTAATTAACTAGCTACTGTTTTCCTATTATTTTAATCAGCAAATAAATTTATTTTTAACATGAGATTGATTATCCTAGGTTAGTTTCTGTCACTTTATAGGATGAAATTTTATTTATAATAAATAAAAGTTTTAATTTATTTTCTTAATAGAAAATTGAATTAGGCCTAATAGGAGTTTCATAATAGATTTTAAATTGATTCTTTTTGCTCCTAGTTGCTTAATGCATTATTTTCTGTTAAGTTAACCTAAATCCATGATTAGGTTATGTTGAGAAAAATTTTGTTATATATAAAACTATTTTAGCTATTGTTTGAAGTAGGAAAAACTTTGAGTTGGTTTTCTTTGAGTTTTCCTTTGAGTTTTGACTTGGTTGTTTTGGTGTGTTATGATGCTATTGCTATTGTGTTATGTGATCCAATGCTATATGCTTATTGTGATTATTGTTTGTCTTGGTAGAGTTTCCAGAGTGCGAAGCTTGCTACTACGAATCTTTAGCTTACGAGGATCATCAGCAAGGCAAGTCTTTGATCATGTTATTTTTCAATACCTATGATTTTGTGCATTAGAAATTATACCACCCCACCATGCATGCAGTAGTTGAAATTTTGAAGTTATTAATCTTGAATAGTATCATGTGGTAGGATGAACCAATCCCCTTGTTACCATGACCCCGGGACGAAGTAGTTTATTTTGCTATGCTCGTAGATGGGTTTTGGTTGAGTGAAATTCATAAGAAAGATGTGAGAGTCAATGATGATGACAACCCCATGAACTACAAGATCAAGATGGACTTGAATTCACTCTTTGGGTGGAGGATTTGTTGACGGGCACCTGGAGAACCCAGTGGTTGGCGGGATGCATGGAGAAGTGCCATGACATCTTGCGGAAAGCTTCACCCAGCCACGAAGAGACGGATGGATGCCCTTTGACCGAAGCTTACTGTGCAGCCGCAAGCCATTATGGGCTCTGGCTGGGTCAACCCTAGTAGTGACGCTGGCTGGGCGGTACTACGAGATGTAGAAGAACGGTAGGATTGGATGGGTACCGCGGTAGCAGAAGAACTCTTTGGAAGACCTGTTTCATTCATCCGTCTTCAAACACCATGAAGTGCGAAGACTTAAAAGGAGGAATGATTCTTGCGGAAAAGTCGCAAACCTCTGCGAGTTAAAGATCTAATCGATTAGCCGTGTCCCGATTACGGACAATTTGAGCCTCTGGAACTTGGAAGTATTCGGAAATCTCAACACTAAAACTAATGAATTAATTTGAGGGGTTTTATGACTTAATGATTTGGGAATGAGATATTGGTTGGCGGAACCATCTCAATAACTACCAACAATTTGTAGTAATTTGCAAGCAAGTCCACTATAGTAGGGAAAAATTTGCTTTTCGCAAAATGATGAAACTTAGAGCCCCACAGCCAAAATGCATATAGTGATAGTAATTTTATTATTGTTATTCTCTTCATGACTTGCCGCTTATTCAAAAGCTGACCTACACGGCTGCAACGTCTTATGTTGCGTAGATTTATTCGATCGGGAGTGAGGCTACGCTCCGCTTGGCGATTGCCCTTTGAGTCGGATGGACTCGCTTTATCTTCTCGCTTCCGCAGCATTAGTAGTTTATTTCTCATGAGTTGGCCTTGAGCGAATTTATTCTCTTGTAATAAAGACTCTATATGAGAATCGTGTAATAAATTCAGGTGTGATTGAACTTTGATTATTTCATCGATGTACTGTGAGTACCAGCATGATCTTGGGATGGTACAGACACAGAGATTTGACCGATTTTGGGTCAGGTCGCTACAAGGATGATGGAGACTATGATTCCCCCACAAGTCGGGATGAGACTCCGGACTTTATGGAAAAAGAGAGGCCAAAGAAGCCTAAATAAAAAAAGGGGGCCAAAGAAGACCACCAAAAAAATGAGAGAAAAAGAGAGAATGGGCAATGCTACTATCCTTTTACCACACTTGTACTTCAAAGTAGCACCATGTTCTTCATAGAGAGAGTCTTCTATGCTTTCACTTTCATATACTAGTTGGAATTTTCATTATAGAACTTGGCTTGTATATTCCGATGATGGGCTTCCTCAAATGCCCGATGTCTTCATGAGAAAGCAAGTTGGATGCACACCCACTTAGTTTCCAGTTTGAGCTTTCATACACTTATAGCTCTTAGTGCATCCGTTGCATGGCAATCCCTACTCCTCGCATTGACATCAATTGATGGGCATCTCCATTGCCCGTTGATTAGCCACTTCAATGTGAGACTTTCTCCCTTTTTGTCTTCTCCACACAACCTCCACCATCATACTCTATTCCACCTATAGTGCTATATCCATGGCTCACACTCATGTATTGCGTGAAAGTTGAAAAGGTTTGAGAACGTCAAAAGTATGAAACAATCGCTTGGCTTGTCATCGGGGTTGTGCATGATTTGAATATTTTGTGTGATGAAGATGGAGCATAGCCAGACTATATGATTTTGTAGGGATAAATTTCTTTGGCCATGTTATTTTGAAAAGACATGATTGCTTTATTAGTATGCTCGAAGTATTATTGTTCTTATGTCAAATGATAGACTATTGCTTTGAATCACTCATGTCTTAATATTCATGCCATGATTAGACATATGATCAGGATTATGCTAGGTAGCATTCCACATCAAAGATTATCTTTTTTATCATTTACCTACTCGAGGACGAGCAGGAATTAAGCTTGGGGATGCTGATACATCTCCGTCGTATCTATAATTTTTTATTATTTCATGCCAATATTCTACAACTTTCATTTACTTTCGGCAACTTTTTATATTATTTTTGGGACTAACATATTGATCCAGTGCCCAGTGCCAGTTCCTATTTGTTGCATGTTTTATGTTTTGCAGAAACCGCATATCAAACGGAGTCCAAACAGGATAAAATGGACGGACATCATTTTTGGAATATTTATGATTTTTGGGAAGAAAAACCAACGTGAGACGGTGCCCGAGGGGGCCACGAGGCAGGGGGCGCGCCCCGGGGGGCAGGTGCGCCCCAGACCCTCGTGGGCACCCCGTAAGGCGGTTGATGCTCTTCTTTTTCCGCAAGAAAGATAATTTTTGGAGCAAAATCTTGGCGAAGGTTTCAATCCAATCAGAGTTACGGATCTCCGGATATATAAGAAATGGTGAAAGGGCAGAATCTGAGAACGCAAAAACAGAGAGAGACAGAGAGTCAGATCCAATCTCGGAGGGGATCTCGCCCCTTCCGTGCCATGGGAGCCAAGGACCAGAGGGGAAACCCTTCTCCCATCTAGGGAGAAGGTCAAGGAAGAAGAAGAATAAGGGGGGCTCTTTCCCCCTTGCTTCTGGTGGCGCCGGAACACCGCCGGGGGCCATCATCATCACCGCGATCTTCACGAACACCTCTGCCATCTTCACCAACATGTCCATCACCTTCCCCCATCTATAATCTGCGGTACACTCTCCCGCAACCCGTTGTATCCTCTACTTGAACATGGTGCTTTAAACTTCATATTATTATACAATGATGTGTTGCCATCCTATGATGTCTGAGTAGATTTTCGTTGTCCTATCAGTGACTAATGAATTGCTATGATTTGTTTAATTTGCTTGTGGTTATGTTGCTGTCCTATTGTGCCCTCTGTGTCGCGCAAGCGTGAGGGATTCCCGCTGTAGGGTGTTGCAATACATTCATGATTCGCTTATAGTGGGTTGCTTGAGTGATAGAAGCATAAGCCCGAGTAAGGGGGTTGTGGCGTGTGGGATTGTTGGTGTCAAAACCGGCGGATCTCGAGTAGGGGATCCCGAACTGTGCGTCCAAGGCTAATGATAACAGGAGGCTGGGGACACAATGTTTACCCAGGTTCGGGCCCTCTTGATACCCTACTTCCTGCTTGATTGATCTTGATGATATGAGTATTACAAGAGTTGATGTACCACGAGATCGTAGAGGCTAAACCCTAGAAGGTAGCCTATGATTATGATTGTTCTTGTCCTACGGACAAAACCCTCCGGTTTATATAGACACCGGAGGGGTCTAGGGTTACACAGAGTCGGTTACGGAGAAGGAGATCTACATATCTGAATCGCCAAGCTTGCCTTCCACGCAAAGGAGAGTCCCATCCGGACACCGGACGAAGTCTTCTACCTTGTATCTTCATAGTCCAACAGTTCGGCCAAAGTATATTGTCCGGCTGTCCGGATACCCCCTAATCTAGGACTCCCTCAGTAGCCCCTGAACCAGGCTTCAATGACGATGAGTCCGACGCGCAGATTGTCTTCGGCATTGCAAGGTGGGTTCTTCTCCAAATTCTCCAGAGTACCTATTTGTAACGAGCAGTGTCCGGCTTCCCATCAATATTGCACTCCTCGGCTTCTGTGTTGCAATAATGGCCATCTCCACGTGTCGAGCAAATGTGAGAAGTCGGGGCATTTTTACATTTTCCACCCTGACCATGTAAGTAAATCGTCTATTTAAAGAGACGGGGATCCTAAGATCCAAATCACACCATCCTTCCCCTGCGAGCATCCATTAGAGCGCGCCCGGAAGAATCCATTCCATCATGGCTGGTCATCGCAGCTCCTCCTCTCGCTCCCGTAGCACTAAGCCAGACAACTGGGAGAAGTGTTCTGTTCCCCATAGCCGATTGGTAGAGTTGCAGACCTAGGCGTTTCTCCCGCCTGCATACATGGTCCTCGTCCGGGATGGACTTGCCACCTATAATGGCGGAGAGCAAGCGGAGAGTTTTCCAAACCCATCCAAGGGGGAGCGGGTATGCCTTATCCCTTTTCTGCAGAGAGGACTCGGATTTCCAATCCATCCGTTCCTCCACGGGCTCCTGGACTTCTATGGCCTCCAGTTGCATAACTTCACCCCCGCCTCCATCTTGCACATCACCAGCTACGTCGCCTTCTGTGAGTTGTTTATGGGCTGCGAAGCTCATTTCGAGCTATGGAAGAGGCTATTTTGCCTCGTACCCCATACTCAGGAGGGGTTAATATATCAAGTGGGCGGAGCCGAAATATGGTGCGTCGCCGAGACCGAATACTTGTCCAGTACTCCGAAGAAGACATCGGAAGACTGGCCTTCGGAGTGGTTTCATATGGAGAACGTCCCCCTTCCGGACCCTATTCGTATGGGCCTTCCTGAGTTTACCAATGCCCCGTTGAAGAAACGCCACAGCTACCGCCCACGAAGCCCCCAGGAGGAAGATAACAGAGAGGTCCTTTTTCTGATGGATAGGATAAAGACACTGGCCAGATCAGTACTGACAATTATTGAAGTTATGTCAATATGCATAATGCGGGGGGTACAACCACTTTAGTATCGGGGGAAACCCATGTGGCACTTCAATGGAGAAGACGACGCCACCCACTGCGGCCGTAAAGGTCCGGACTCCGCCGCCGCTCTGGTGAAAATATTGTCCGACTTATTCAAAGGAGAAGGAGAGGAGTTCATCCAGATTAAACCACGGGATGGATTCTCCATGTACAACCCCCCAAGCTGGGTGAGCTGCTACCTTTTATTCCAGCCTTTTCTCATATTACTTATCACAAATATTTACCTTGTCAATTCCTAGCAGGAACCGCGAAGAGCCATGAGGGAGGTTCACAGCCCGTCTCCACAGCCAGAGGACCCCGACAGGGCCCTCAACCCCGGACTTGAAGAAGATCCGGACACATTTGTGGAGCTCATTGACAGGAACTTTTATCAGTTAAGTTGTGATGGTGCCTTGGTGGCCATCATAGCTGATTACCCTGGCCTACTCCCTGCATCGCATGTAAGTAAAAACGGAGTCCCCATTCACAAGAAGGATACCTTCTTTGCACCTTACCCACCATACTTGAACTGTGTTGTACAGGGAAGGTCATCGGAACACCGCGTCGAACCCGAGGTGACTCGTCAATAAGGGGCCCCAAAGCCAAGTCGGCTTAAAAGGAAGGCGGTCAGGACCGAGCCGCTCTCGCAGAGGTATGATTAAAAAACCCGCTACGCAGTTATCGTCCTTTAAAATATAATAATGTCCATGGCTCCCTAGCAGAAAAAGCACTCGCCGGACTGCATCCGGAGAGCCTGCGGGTCATGCCTCCAACAGCCGGACTCCGATGCCGGACACTAGGGCGGAGGTTACCTCGGGGGCAAAGCCGGACAGTCCTCCTATAGAGGACACGGATAGATTATCCGTTATGAACTCCGAAGCGGAGAGCGCCATGAATCACCGACGCCGACGGGCCACATTACGCGACCCTAATTTCTCTGAAGAGGCGTTCAACACCTTCAGCTCAGGGGATGCGTACATCCGAGCTGCTCAAGATGGCCTTGATAGAGCTACGGACCAGTATGTAAAGGATATACAGGTAAGAAAATTTGATAAGTATGTATATCAGTAGCCCCTGAGACTTGAAACAGTTGGCACAACTGATTTCAGAATTAATTATGTGCATAGGTTCTTACAAAGAAGAATACCCAGCTGTCTAAAGAGCTGGAAGAGTGCAAAGCCAAGCTACGGGCCGCAATCGCCGGAACGGAGGAGTCCAAGAAGGCCTCGTCTGGTAACATTTGTCTTGATCAAAAAGAATGTACTGACATGTACCAGTTTAGTATTCAGCATGCGTGCAAATCTAACAATAGATTCTGTAGACAATCCTGGAGGTAATCCGGATATCATATCGGAGGATGACCCTCATGCTCAACGACAGCTGAAGGCTGGCGAGCGTGTGCTTACAAAAGTTATACGGGAGAAGAGTGATCTCCAGGACGCTAAGACCCTGCTGGACGTTGAATTAAAGGATGTCCGGGGCTAGCTTGCTGACTCCGTGAAGGAGAATAAGCGGCTTCGACGCGGCATTTTTAGTAAGTGCTTGAACGAACCTTTAAACAGTTCAGCGAAAAAACACGCTAACAGAATTATATCTGTAGGTATGCTGACAGGTCGTCCCGGAGAGGAGATGCCTGGATCAGCAGGCGATCTTCTCCAAGAACTCTCATAGCTGCACGAGCAAGTTCGGCAGGTGATGCATGGTATTGCCCAGGCCTTGTGGCCGTCCGCATCCCTGCCCGGAGGCATGGGAGAGCTTGTGGAGATGCTCAAGGGAGCACGGCGGCGCTTCTGATTATGGAAGATATCGGCCTGCCGACAAGGCGCAAGGGAAACCTGGGCCATGGTGAAGACGCGATACACAAAGGCTGACCTAAACCATATGGCCAAGGTCGGACCTGTAGGGCCAGATGGGAATGAGATCCCCGTCAGTCTGGTATATGACCAGGTAGCTTTAGCCACAAAGTATTCCCAACAGGATTGTAGGCTAGACAACCTGTTGGATGGTATAGAAGAAGAATTCAGTCAGTCTAAGTGACTTTTATACTTCAAAGGACATATTTTGTCCCTAGCCGGATTATAAATCATTTGTCTTGGCCGACCTTTTTTGCTTCAACCTATGGACCCGATAGTCTGGAGTGTATCCAAATACCCGCGCAGTTATGTAAAAACCGGGGTATGCGTGGAAACCAGGCGTAGGGGTCATAAGTGCTTGAACAGACAAGTACCCAACTAGCAATGTTATATTACATGGGTAGTAAGAAACATCTTCCAGGGAGAATAGTTCCGTTAAGGGTTCCTTTCCCTGGGTGTGCATGCATTAATGTGCATGTCCGAACTGCAAAAAATGATGCAGGATATAAACATATGGGGGCATGTTTTGTAATAAGTAAAAGCCATCTTTTGTTCACCGACCAAATATTCCCTTAAGAACGCTAGCTTTCGGCTTCACCCAGTCTGAGGTACACATCCGGCTGACCCGGCAGTAACAATCGCAGAGGTGCTCCCCTTATGCCCTAGCCGAATTAACGGGAACATAGGGCATAAACACAAGAGCCAGGCAACCCAGCTTGGCCAAAACTTAAGTCATATCGATGCATATAATGGTGAAAAAAGGCACATATGGAGAAATGACGCATATGTGGTGGGCATAAAGCCCAGAAGACAATTATGTTAAGCTTCTGTATAAGAAGCCCCCAGGTATATTGAGCACGCATAGTGCGGCAGGAGTGTGCGGTCAAAGCATACTTGAAGCTTTTAAAGCTATGTATATATAGAAGAGAGAGAGAGAGAGAGAGAGAGAGAGAGAGAGAGAGAGAGAGAGAGAGAGAGAGAGAGAAGATATATATAAAAAAGTAAAACAGAGGTGAGGGGACAAGCACAGAGTTCGGCACTAAGCGTAGAATCTTCGGAGTCTGGCCATGTTCCAAGGGTTCGGCTCGAGTCGATTATCTGATGCATCACGCAAACAGTACGCTCCTTCGGTAAGAACTTTGTCAATGATGAAGGGACCCTCCCACTTGGGCTTGAGCTTGTCCTTTTTATTCTCTAGTAGGCGTAGAACGAGTTCGCCAACGTTATATGTTTTGGCCCGTACTTCTCTGGTTTGATACCTCCGAGCCTGCTGCTGATAAAATGCGGAACGGGCCTTCGCGACATCCCGCTCCTCCTCCAATGCATCTAAACTGTCCTGCCGATCTAGCTCGGCTTCTCTCTCTTCGTACATGCGCACTCGAGCTAAGTCATGTATGATATCGCAGGGTAGTACTGCCTCTGCGCCATACACCATGAAAAATGGTGTGTATCCGGTTGTATGATTGGGCATGGCCCGCAGCCCCCATAGTACGGAGTCGAGCTCCTCGACCTAGTGCGAATCTGATTCCTTCAAGGATCAAACTAGTCTGGGTTTGATGCCGCTCATAATAAGACCATTTGCTCGTTCGACTTGACCATTTGTTTTGGGGGTGATAGACAGAGGCATAATCTAGCTTAATACCTATCTTGCCGCACCATGTTTTCACCACGTCAGCTGTAAAGTTGGAGCCGTTATCAGTGATGATGCTGTGGGGGACACCGTAACGGTGTACGACTCCCGATATAAAGTCTATCACTGGTCCGGATTCGGCCGTTCTAACTGGCTTGGCCTCTATACATTTGGTGAATTTATCTACTATGACCAACAAGTATTTTTTCTTATGGCTTCCTCCTTTAAGGGGTCCAACCATATCGAGCCCCCAGACTGCAAAGGGCCAAGTTATGAGGATTGTTTGGAGAGCGGTAGGCGGCATATGGCTTTGATTGGCAAAAAGCTGGCAACCGACGCGATGTTGGACGAGGTATTGTGTGTCCGCTCGGGCTATCGGCCATTAGAAACCTGTACGGAAGGCCTTGCTTACAAGGGCCTGAGCTGCGGCATGGTGGCCGCCAAGTCCAGCATGAATTTCTGCCAAAAGCTGTCGTCCTTCCTCTATGGAGATGCACCTTTGGAGCACCCCAGTTGCGCTTTTCTTATAAATCTCTCCCTCGTGGGCTTTAGAGCACCACACAATGCAACGTGCCTCATTTTGGTCCTCAGGGAGTTCTTGCCTATTTTGGTAGGCTAAGAAGGGTTCTGTCCACGGGGTGATTATAGCCATAATCACGTGGGCTGACGGTGTTATTTCGGTGGCGGAGCCTCCGATTATGTCAGAGTGTTCGGAGTCTAGGGTTGTCTTCGGATCCGTACTGATACTTCCGGTCTCCCCTTCCCATACCACGGATGGCTTGAATAGCCTTTCCAGGAAGATGTTAGGTGGGACGAGGTCGCGCTTAGTGCCAATGCGGGCGAGGATATCCGCCGCTTGATTGTTTTCTATTACCACGTGGTGGAATTCGAGCCGCTCGAACCGAGCTGACATTTTAAGAATGACATTGCGGTAGGCCGCCATTTTTGGGTCTTTGGCGTAAAAGTCTCCGTTTATTTGAGATATTGCGAGGTTCGAATCCCCACGCACTTCTAGGCGTTGGATGCCCATGGAGACCGCCATCCGAAGACCATGCAATAGAGCCACGTATTCGGCTGCATTGTTGGAATCTATGTATAGTATTTGAAGTACATATTGGACTGTATCTCCTGTGGGGGATGTCAGGACAACGCCTGCCCCTAGACCAGCCAGCATCTTAGAGCCGTCAAAGTGCATGATCCAATTGGAGTACGCGCCGTACTCTTTAGGGAGTTCGGCTTCTGTCCATTCGGCGACGAAGTCAGCCAGTACTTGTGAATTAATGGCTTGTCGTGGTTTGTATGTAATGTCAAACGGGAGGAGCTCGATAGCCCATTTAGCAATCCGGCCCGTGGCATCGCGGTTATTTATTATGTCATTAAGTGGTACTTCGGAGGCCACCATGATTGAACACTCTTGAAAGTAGTGTCATAGTTTTCGGGATGCCATGAAGACCGCGTATGCTATCTTTTGATAATGTGGGTACCGTGACTTGCATGGAGTGAGGACAGTGGATACATAGTATACCGGCTTTTGGAGCGGGAATTTTTATCCGTCCGTCTCTCGTTCGACGACGAGCGTTGCGCTTACAACCTGATGTGTTGCAGCTATGTATAACAGCATGGGTTCACCAATAGTTGGTGTGGCCAGGATTGGATTGCTGGCCAAGATGGCCTTTATTTCCTCCAGTCCAGCCGTAGCCGCATCCGTCCACTCGAAGTGGTCGGTGTGTCGAACAAGGCCATAGAGAGGTAATGCCTTTTATCCTAATCGGGAGATAAAGCGGCTTAAGGCAGCCACGCATCCAGTTAATTTCTGGATTTGCTTGAGGTCTGTTGGGGTAGCTGATACGTCTCCATCGTATATATAATTTTTGATTGTTCCATGCCAATATTATTCTACTTTCATATACTTTTGGCAACTTTTTATACTATTTTTTGGGACTAACATATTGATCCAGTGCCCAGTGCCAGTTCCTGTTTGTTGCTTGTTTTATGTTTCAAACCCAATATCAAACGGAGTTCAAATGGGATAAAAATGGACGGATAATTATTTTGGAATATTTGGGATTTTCCGGAGGAAGAATCAACGTGAAACGATGCCCGAGGTGGCCACGAGACAGGGGGGCGCCCACCCCCTGGGCGCGCCTAGCACTCTCGTGGGCCACCCATAAGGCGGTTGATGCTCTTCTTTTGCCGCAAGAAAGCTAATTTTATGAGAAAAATCTGGGCAAAATATTCACCCCAATCGGAGTTACGGATCTCCAAATATAAAAGAAACGGTGAAGGGGAAGGATCTGAGAACGCAGAAACAAAGAGATAGATCCAATCTCAGAAGGGCTCTCGCCCCTCCCACGCCATGGGAGCCCCAAGGACCAGAGGGGAAACCCTTCTCCCATCTAGGGAGAAGGTCAAGGAAGAAGAAGAAGGGGGGCCCTCTCCCCCTTGCTTCCGGTGGCGCCGGAGCGCTGTCGGGGGCCATCATCATCACCGCGATCTTCACCAACACTGCCGTCATCTTCACCAACATCTCCATCACCTTCCCCCTTCTATATTCAGCGGTCCACTCTCCCACATCCCGTTGTACCCTCTACTTGAACATGGTGCTTTATGCTTCATATTATTATCCAATGATGTGTTGCCATCATATGATGTCTGAGTAGATTTTCGTTGTCCTATCGGTGATTGATGAATTGCTATGATTGGTTTGAGTTGCATGTTTTATTATTGGTGCTGTCCTATGGTGCCCTCCGAGTCGCGCAAGCGTGAGGGATCCCCGTTGTAGGGTTTGCAATATGCTTATGATTGCTTATGGTGGGTGGCGTGAGTGAACAGAAGCACAGACCCAAGTAAGTAGGTTGTTTGCGTATGGGATAAAGGGGACTTGATACTTTAATGCTATGGTTGGGTTTTACCTTAATGATATTTAGTAGTTGCGGATGCTTGCTAGAGTTCCAATCATAAGTGCATATGATCCAAGTAGAGAAAGTATGTTAGCTTATGCCTCTCCCTCAAATAGAATTGCAATAGTGATTACCGGTCTAGTAAAGTAGTCAATTGCGTAGGGACAATTCCACAACTCCTACCACCACTTTTCCACACTCGCTACATTTACTTTATTGCATCTTTATCTAAACAGCCCCTAGCTTTTATTTACGTGTTATTTATTATCTTGCAGACCTATCTATCACACCTACAAAGTACCTCTAGTTTCATACTTGTTCTAGGTAAAGCGAACGTCAAGCGTGCATAGAGTCGTATCAGTGGCCGATAGGACTTGAGAGAGTATTTTTTCTACCTTTAGCTCCTCGTTGGGTTTGATACTTTTACTTATCGAAAGAGGCTACAATTGATCCCGTATACTTGCGGGTTATCAAGACCTTTTTCTGGCACCGTTGCCGGGGAGTCATAGCATGGGGTGAATATTCTCGTGTGTGCTTGTTTGCTTTATCACTAAGTAATTTTTATTTGTTGTTCTTAGTTGTTTTATATCTTTAGTTATGGGTAGGAAATGCAAAATACCAAAAAAAATTGTTGTACCTACTACACCAATGGTTGAAGAACCACTCTTCGATCTCTATGTGCTCGTGCTGAAACCCCAACTAGCTTAGTTGAGGGCAAATCTTTAGATGAGCATGCTTGTTATGTGTGACACCGTATATCTAAAAAAGGGAAACTTTTACTGGATCAAATTCATCGTTTGCAATGCTATGCTTGGAATTTATGTGAAATATATTATGTTACTTGTTGTTCTGAAAACCCTAAGAAACACCTTCCCTACCAATGTGAGTTTATTGATAATGGAATTGTATCTTCGTATGCTAAGGGTGTTTATAATTACTATGATGTTCAACAAATTGAAGAATTTGTTGCTTTTAAGGGTGCTTATGAAATTGCTTCTTTGATTGAAAAGTATGATGCTACTCTCTACAAATCTGAAAATTTTGCCATACTTGAATATTGCTACTATAATTATGCTTCTAATGCCTATGTTAACCTATATATTGAGGACTACTCCGCTGTCCAAGAAGAGACTAATATTTTGCAGGAAGCTATGGAAGAAGAAATTGATGAAACTGTGAGCTCATTGGATGAAAAAGATGAGGAGGAGAGCGAAGAACAAAAGGAGGAAGAGTGGATTGTTCACCCATGCCCACCTTCTAATGAGAGTAACTCTTCAACTCATACATTGTTTAATTCCCCTTCGTGCTTACCGAAGGATGATTGCTATGATGATTGCTATGATCCCATTGATTCTCTTGAAATATCCCTTTTTGATGATGCTTGCTATGCTTGTGGCCAAGATGCCAATATGAATTATGCTTATGGAGATGAACTTGCTATAGTTCCTTATGTTAAACATGAAATTGTTGCTATTGCACCCACGCATGGTAGTCCTATTATCTTTTTGAATTCTCCCGACTACACTATATCGGAGAAGTTTGTGCTTACTAAGGATTATATTGATGGGTTGCCTTTTACCATTGCACATGATGATTTTGATATATATAATATGCATGTGCTTGCTGCTCCTACTTGCAATTATTATGAGAGAGGAACTACATCTCCACCTCTCTATGTTTCCAACACGATAGAATTACAAGAAACTACTTATACTATGCATTGGCCTTTACTTGGTGTGCATGAATTGTTATTTTATGAAATGCCGATGCATAGGAAGAGAGTTAGACTTCCTTGTTGCATGATATATGTTACTTTGTGCTCACTACTAAATTACAAATCATTGTTAATTAAAATTGGCTTTGATATACCTTGGGATCCGGGTGGATCCATTACTTGAGCACTATATGCCTAGCTTAATGGCTTTAAAGAAAGCGCTGCTAGGGAGACAACCCGGAAGTTTTAGAGAGTCATTTATTTCTGTTGAGTGCTTTTATATAGTTTAAAAACAAAAAAAATAAAGAGGGGGACCCAAAAACTTTTCAAAAAGGAAAGTGAAAGTCAGAAAGACAAGCATTGTTGATGTGGGAGAGCTCCTTGAACTTTGTTCATGCTCACGGAAACTTTGTGAATATTTATTACAGAAACTTTTCATCAAAAATAATTATCCTCTTGTACAATTCCATTGTATTATAAAAATAATGTGCCAAGGTTTGCCTTTAGGATGTTTACAATGCTTGTTGGTTTGTACGGTGCAGGACATAAACTTTGGCTGTAGTGCGTGATTTTACATTTTTAACTGGAACGTCAAACGGTTCTGATTCTTTTTGCACTGTATTTCTGTACAACTTGTTTATTGTTTCTAATTTTGGTAGAATTTTTGGGGTACAAGAAGTATGGTGGATGTTCAGGTTGCTACAGACTGTTCTGTTTTTGACAGATTCTGTTTTTGATGCGTAGTTTACTTGTTTTGATGAAACTATCAATTTATATTAGTGGATTAAGCCATGAGAAAGTTATATTACCGTAGACACAATGAAAAAATAAAATGTGAATTGGTTTGCTACAGTACTTAGAGTGGTGATTTGCTTTATTATACTAACGGATCTTACCGAGTTTTCTGTTGAAGTTTTGTGTGGATGATGTGTCTAATCGAGGAGGTCTCAATATGAGGAAAAGGAAGAGAGGCAAGAGCTCAAGCTTGGGGATGCCCGAGGCACCCCAAGTAAATATAAAAGGAGACTCAAGCGTCTAAGCTTGGGGATGCCCCGGAAGGCATCCCCTCTTTCTTCAATAAGTATCGGTATGTTTTCGGATTCGTTTCGTTCATGCATTATGTGCAAGTCTTGGAGCGTCTTTTGCATTTAGTTTTCATTTTTCCTTTATGCACCGTGCTGGTATGAGATAGTCCTTGGTTGATTTATAGAATGCTCATTGCACTTCACTTAAATCTTTTGAGTATGGCTTTATAGAATGCTTCATGTGCTTCACTTATATCATTTGAAGTTTGGATTGCATTTTCTCTTTACATAGAAAACCGCCATTTGTAGAATGATCTTTTTCTTCACTTATATTTGTTAGAGCGTGGGCATATCTTTTGTAGAAAGAATTAAACTCTCTTGCTTCACTTATATCTATTTAGAGAGATGACAGGAATTGGTCATTCACATGGTTAGTCATAAAATCCTACATAAACTTGTAGATTGCTGAATATGATATGTTTGATTCCTTGCAATAGTTTTGCGATATAAAGATGGTGGTATTAGAGTCATGTTATTGGGTGGTTGTGGATTGTAGAGACACTTGTTGACGTTTGCAAGTCCCGTAGCATGCACGTATGGTAACCATTGTGTGACAAATTTGAAGCATGGGGTATTTCTTTGATTGTCTTCCTTATGAGTGGCGGTCGGGGACGAGCGATGGTCTTTTCCTACCAATCTATCCCTCTAGGGGCATGCGTAGTAGTACTTTGCTTCGAGGGCTAATAAACTTTTGCAATAAGTATATGAGTTCTTTATGACTAATGTGAGTCCATGGATTATACGCACTTTTACCTTTCCATCATTGCTAGGCTCTTCGGTACCGTGCATTGCCCTTTCTCACCTCGAGAGTTGGTGCAAACTTCGTCGGTGCATCCAAACCCCGTGATATGATACTCTCTATCACACATAAGCCTCATTATATCTCCCTCAAAACAGCCACCATACCTACCTATCATGGCATTTCCATAGCCATTCCGAGATATATTGCCATGCAACTTCCATCATCATCATATACATGACTTGAGCATTTATTGTCATATTGCTTTGCATGATCGTAAGATAGCTAGCATTATGTTTTCATGGCTTGTCCATTTTTTGATGTCATTGCTATGTTAGATCATTGCACATCCCGGTACACCGCCCGAACCATTCATATAGAGTCATATCTTTGTTCTAGTATCAAGTTGTAATATTGAGTTGTAAGTAAATAAAAGTGTGATGATCATCATTATAGAGCATTGCCCCATAAAAAAGAAAAAAAGAAAAAAATAGGAAAGGACAAAGAAGCCTAAATAAAAAAGGGGGCCAAAGAAGCCCACCGAAAAAAAAGAAAAAAAAGAAAAAGAAAAGTGGCAATGTTAGTATCCTTTTTCCACACTTGTGCTTCAAAGTAGCACCATGTTCTTCATATAGAGAGTCTCTTATGTTGTCACTTTCATATACTAGTGAGAATTTTTCATTATAGAACTTGGCTTGTATAATCCAACGACGGGCTTCCTCAAATGCCCTAGGTCTTCATGAGCAAGCAAGTTGGATGCACACCCACTTAGTTTTCAGTTTGAGCTTTCATACACTTATAGCTCTAGTGCATCCGTTGCATGGCAATCCCTACTCCTCGCATTGACATCAATTGATGGGCATCTCCATAGCCCGTTGATTAGCCGCGTCGATGTGAGACTTTCTCCCTTTTTTGTCTTCTCCACATAACCTCCATCATTATATTCTACTCCACCTATAGTGCTATATCCATGGATTGTGCTCATGTATTGCGTGAGGGTTGAAAAAGCTGAAGCGCGTTAAAAAGTATGAACCAATTGCTCGGCTTGTCATCGGGGTTGTGCATGATGGGAGCATTTCGTGTGACGAAAATGAAGCATGGCCAAACTGTATGATTTTGTAGGGATAAGCTTGCTTTCGCCTTGTTGTTTTGAAAAGACATGATTGCTTTATTGGTACGCTCGAAGTATTATCTTTTTTATGTCAAAAGATAGACTATTGCTTTGAATCACTCGTGTCTTAATATTCATGCCATGATTAGACATAGATCAAGATTATGCTAGGTAGCATTCCGCATCAAAAATTAACTTTTTTATCATTTACCTACTCGAGGACGAGCAGGAATTAAGCTTGGGAATGTTGATACCTCTCCGTCGTATCTATAATTTTTTATTGTTCCATGCCAATATTATTCAACTTTCATATACTTTTGGCAACTTTTTATACTATTTTTTGGGACTAACATATTGATCCAGTGCCCAGTGCCCGTTCTTGTTTGTTGCATGTTTTATGTTTCACATAAACCCAATAACAAACAGAGTCCAAACAAGATAAAAACGGACGCAGAATTATTTTGGAATATTTGGGATTTTCCGGAGGAAGAATCAACGCGAGACGGTGCCTGAGGTGGCCACGAGACAGGGGGCGCCCACCCCCTGGGCGCGCCTCGCACTCTCATGGGCCACCTATAAGGCGGTTGACCCTCTTCTTTTTCCGCAAGAAAGCTAATTTTATGATAAAAATCTGGGCAAAAGATTCACCCCAATCGGAGTTATGGATCTCCAGATATAAAAGAAACGGTGAAGGGGAAGGATCTGAGAATGCAGAAACAGAGAGATAGATCCAATCTAGGGAGAAGGTCAAGGAAGAAGAAGAAGAAGAAGAAGGGGGCCCCTCTCCCCCTTGCTTCCGGTGGCGCCGGACCGCTGCCGGGGGCCATCATCATCACCGCGATCTTCACAAACACCACCGTCATCTTCACCAACATCTCCATCACCTTCCCCCTTCTATATTCAGCGGTCCACTCTCCCGCATCCCGTTGTACCCTCTACTTGAACATGGTGCTTTATGCTTCATATTATTATCCAATGATGTGTTGCCATCCTATGATGTCTAAGTAGATTTTCGTTATCCTATCGGTGATTGATGAATTGCTATGATTGGTTTGAGTTGCATGTTTTATTATTGGTGATGTCCTATGGTGCCCTCCGTGTCGTGCAAGCGTGAGGGATCCCTGCTGTAGGGTTTGCAATAGCTTATGATTTGCTTATGGTGGGTGGCGTGAGTGAACAGAAGCACATACCCGAGTAAGTAGGTTGTTTGCGTATGGGATAAAGGGGACTTGATACTTTAATGCTATGCTTGGGTTTTACCTTAATGATCTTTAGTAGTTGCGGATGCTTGCTAGAGTTCCAATCATAAGTGCATATGATCCAAGTAGAGAAAGTATGTTAGCTTATGCCTCTCCCTCAAATAGAATTGCAATAGTGATTACCAGTCTAGTAAAGTAGTCAATTGCTTAGGGACAATTCCACAACTCCTACCACCACTTTTCCACACTCGCTACATTTATTCTATTGCATCTTTATCTAAACAGCCCCTAGCTTTTATTTACGTGTTCTTTATTATCTTGCAAACCTATCTATCACACCTACAAAGTACCTCTAGTTTCATACCTGTTCTAGGTAAAGCGAACGTCAAGCGTGCGTATAGTCGTATCAGTGGCCGATTGGACTTGAGAGAGTATTTGTTCTACATTTAGCTCCTCGTTGGGTTCGACACTTTTACTTATCAAAAGAGGCTACAATTGATCCCTATACTTGCGGGTTATCAGTAGCCAACTATGACAGAGCTCGGACTTTAGCCGGATTTGCTTCAATTCCTCTATTGAAGACGATGAAGCCCAAGAGCTTTCCGGCAGGTACGCAGAAGACCCATTTTTCCGGATTGATCTTAATGTCATATGTTCGGAGATTGCCGAACGTCAGCCTCAAGTTGTCTATTAAGGATTCGACGTGTCTGGTCTTGATGACCATGTCGTCTACGTATGCCTCCACTGTTTTGCCGATTTGTGTTTCCAAGCATGTCTGAATCATGCGTTGATAGGTTGCACCGGCATTTTTGAGCCCGAAAGGCATGGTGTTGAAATAGAAGGGGCCGTATGGAGTGATGAATGCCGTTGCGGCTTGGTCGGACTCTGCCATCTTGACTTGATGGTATCCGGAGTATGCGTCGAGGAAACACAGTGAGTCGTGTCCTGCGGTAGCGTCGATTATTTGATCGATGCGGGGTAGTGGGAAGGGATCCTTTGGGCAAGCCTTATTAAGGTCCTTGAAGTCAATGCATAGGCGACATGATTTGTCCTTCTTTGGTACCATCACCACGTTTGCTAGCCAGTCCAGATGTTTTATTTCTCTGATGAATCTGGCCTCGAGTAGCTTGGCTAGCTCTTCTCCCATGGCTTGTCGCTTGGGTTCTGAAAAGCGCCTCAGAGTCTGCTTGACTGGCTTGTATCCCTTTAGTATGTTTAGGCTATGCTCGGCCAACCTTCGTGGGATACCTGGCATATCTGAAGGATGCCAGGCGAAGATGTCCCAATTCTCATGCAAGAACTCTCGTGGTGCAGTGTCTATTGTGGGGTTCAGCTGTGTCCCGATTGATGTTGTTTTCATAGGGTCCGTTGGGTGGACCTGGAATTTGACTATTTCGTCCGCTGGTTTGAAAGAGGTGGATTTGGGTCGTTCGTCGAGTATCACATCGTCCCTGTCCACTGTGGAGCGCAGCGCGGTTAGTTCCTCAGCTGCGAGGGCTTCGGATAATGCCTCAAGGGCTAGTGCGGCGGTTTTATTTTCAGCGCAGAGTGCTATGTCCGGATCACTAGCTAGAGTGATGATTCCATTGGGCCCGGGCATCTTGAGCTTCATGTACCCGTAATGGGGTATAGCTTGAAAGCTCGTGAATGCATCCCGCCCTAAAAGGGCGTGGTATCCGCTACTGAATGGGGCCACTTGGAATATGATTTCTTCGGACCTATAATTCTTCGGCGTGCCAAATACCACATCCAGTGTGATTTTTCCCACACATCGTGCCTCCCGACTATGGATGATTCTCCTAAAGGTCGTGCTGCTTTGCTCAATATGGCTCTTGTCTATCTCCATCTTGTTAAGAGTCTCCTCGTAAATGAGGTTTAATCCGCTGCCGCCGTCCATGAGCACTTTAGTAAGACGGAACCCGTCCACAATTGGACTAAGGACTAATGCAGCTGGTGCCTGAACTGTTCGGAATTGAGGTTCGTCACTGGCATTGAAAATTATAGCCGTGTCATTCCATGGATTTATTGTTGCAACATGGCAGACTTCGGTGAGGCTGCAGAGTGCTATCTTACGCCTGTTATATGAGGTGAAAGTCTCAAAGACTGTCAGTACCGTATTGTTATCCTCCGTGGGATGGAGCTCTGCAGCGTTAATGAGGAGATCCTCGCCGCTCTTGGCCACCTGCCGGAGTACCCAACATGCTCTAAGGCCGTGTATTGGTATAGTATCCATTGTGCTGTGAATTTTGCATGGCCCATTGAGCCATCCCTCCAGTACGGTTCCACGCCCTGTGAAGGGCTTTGGCTTCTTTGTGATTGGATTGGGTGGCTTGCGGGAGCGCACCCTTTTAGTTCAGACGAGGGATTTAGTGAGAGCCGCAGGATCCCAGAATTTTGTTTGGGTTTTCCAGGCGCTTTCCATCGCGCAGTACTTATGTACTAAGGCCGCCAAGTCAGCAAAGTGTACTATATCACGGCGACTTATGGCGTTGAGAATTCCCTTGTCCGTGCAAATTGTGCAGAAGAATGAGATTGCGTCTTCCTCGCGATAGTCCTTAACCTTGTTCATTACAAGGAGGAATCTGGCCCAGAAGTGATGTACTGTCTCTTGGGGCTCTTGTCTAATGTGGGAAAGATCACTTGTATCTGGGTGGGTGGGTAGAGTTAAGTCCGAATCCTGACCCGATCTAAAACCCAGGGGCGGAGGAGTTTTCGAGCATGGCAGCTCGGACTCCAGGATGTTGCCCAATTTTCCTGGTCCGCTGCCCGATTCTAAGTTCGGATCCTGGGCCATGTCCACCCGTAGATGGGTATCCGGCTCAGAGAGCTCGGGAATCTGGACATAGTTCGTCCTCAAAATAGAGGAAGAATCGCTGTGTTGTTCCTCCACCACCGCTATCTGATGGGTGACTTGCGGAGAGTTAATCTCCCTTTGGTCGGGTTTAAGCCCGACCCGATCATAGTCCGTAGTGACTCCCAGGGCGGCGATGCGATCCAAGAGCTCGTTCAGGGAGGAGAGCTCTATTGGATCATCTGCTTGGCAAATTCCGAGCTAGCATGGAGGCTGTTCTTGATGACCTGAGAAGTCATCGTCGGTGTGGAGGCCGAACGGGCGGTCATGACGAAGCCGCCCAGCCGGAGAGTCTGGCCTACAGCCAAGGTTCCTCCAGAGGTGATGTTGTCCTCGACAACAAGGAGAGCCATCAAACCTTATCGCGACGGCACAGTGGAACTCTCAATGAAAGCACCAATGTCAGTGTCAAAACCGGCGGATCTCGGGTAGGGGGTCCCGAACTATGTGTCTAAGGGTAATGGTAACAGGAGGCTAGGGACATGATGTTTACCCATGTTCGGGCCCTCTCGATGGAGGTAATACCCTACTTCCTACTTGATTGATCTTTATGATATGAGTATTACAAGAGTTGATCTACCACGAGATCGTAGAGGCTAAACCCTAGAAGCTAGCCTATGATTATGATTGTTCTTGTCCTACGGACTAAACCCTCCGGTTTATATAGACACCGGAGGGGGCTAGGGTTACACAGAGTCGGTTACAGAGAAGGAGATCTACATATCCGAATCGCCAAGCTTGCCTTCCACGCAAAGGAGAGTCCCATCCGGACACAGGACGAAGTCTTCTACCTTGTATCTTCATAGTCCAACAGTCCGGTCAAAGTATATAGTCCGGCTATCCGGATACCCCCTAATCCAGGACTACCTCAGGGATAAAGGGGACTTGATACTTTAATGCTATGGTTGGGTTTTACCTTAATGATCTTTATTAGTTACGGGTGCTTGCTAGAGTTCCAACTGAGGGAGTCCTGGATTAGGGGGTGTCCGGATAGCCGGACTACCATCATCAGCCGAACTATCATCGGTCGGACTATCATCATCGACCGGACTCCAAGACTATGAAGATACAAGATTGAAGACTTCGTCCCGTGTCCGGATGGGACTTTCCTTGGCGTGGAAGGCAAGCTTGGCGATATGGATACGTAGATCTCCTACCATTGTAACCGACTCTATGTAACCCTAGCCCTCTCCGGTGTCTATATAAACCGAATGGCTCTAGTCCGTAGAACAACAACAACCATTACAATCATAACATAGGCTAGCTTCTAGGGTTTAGCCTCCTTGATCTCGTGGTAGATCCACTCTTGTAAACATCCACACTATCAATATCAATCAAGCAGGACGTAGGGTTTTACCTCCATCAAGAGGGCCCGAACCTGGGTAAAACATCGTGTCCCTTGTCTCCTGTTACCATCCGCCTAGACGCACAGTTTGGCACCCCCTACCCGAGATCCGCCGGTTTTGACACCGACATTGGTGCTTTCATTGAGAGTTCCTCTGTGTCGTCATCGATAGGCTTGATGGCCTCTTCAATCGACAACGACGCAGTCTGGGTGAGACTTTTCTCCCGGACAGATCTTCGTATTCGCGGCTTCGATCAAGGGCCAACTCACTTGGCCATCCGAGCAGATCAAAGCTACGCCCGGCCGTCGGTCAGGTTTGAAGCCTAAACTTCACGGCCGATATCCGCGGGGACTTGATCTTGATGGATCGAGCCACAGCCGGCGTGCAGCATTGTCACGATGGGCACGACCTAACTCTCCGCGGACAGCACCTTGGAGGCCGCTGCACGAATCCGCTCCGACCCATAGTCCGGAGCCGACCGCTCAGATCGAGGATGATGGCTGGACACCGCCTCGGGGCTGCAACTTCTCGGCGATGGGCGAACACTTACCTTGTCCCGCATAAAGCTCATGACTCCGAGGTGCGGACTCCGAACCTCCTGCGCCCCGCCAATCGAATCCGATTGGGCGCCGATCATGGAATTCACTGCCGCGGACATCTTTCAGCACTCACCTTTCGGCGATATCTTAAATTATTGAAGCATCTCTCGCTATCCGGAGAGCCTGGCGAACTATGGCCAGGATGGTGGGGACAGCAGACGACGAAGAAATTGAGCCCACCGCCACCCACTTCTTAGCCACCGTCGACGATCTAACCGGCGTGCTCGACTCGACTCAAGACATCGGCGGTATGGGCGGCGATGCGGAGACTATCAAGAACCAGTGCCTACAGATGACCTTTGGAAGACCACCTCGTCATACAACATATACATGGTGGACACCCCAAAAGATGGGGACGGTGAAGAAGCAACGGAGGCCGATTCCTTAAAGAAACAGCCCAAGCGCCGACGTCGGCGGCGCCGCTCTAAATCCCGCCACAGCAAGAATGGAGATTCCGCACAGAGATAATAACACCCGGAAAGTGCGAAGACAACCCCTCCAAAGACGATCCAGCCAGAGGAGGCGAAGCAAGCCCTCACGAGAGGCGGCGGGGCGAAGAGGTCGAGGATGATAATTACTTACCTCCCTCCGGAGGCGAGGCAAGCCTCGACGACGGCAATTCGTCGTGCCTGAGGATCCCGTCGAACAAGAGCGTTTCAGACGCAGGCTAATGGCCACGGCAAACAGCCTAAAGAAAAAGCACCAACAACTTCAAGCTGATCAAGACCTACTGGCCGACAGATGGACCGAGGTCCTCGCGGCCGAAGAGTATGAACTAGAACGCCCCTCCAAAAGTTACCCAAAACGCAAGTTGCTCCCCCGACTAGAGGAGGAAGCGTACAAACCTGCATCACCAGCGCACAATACGGCAGACCGACCACCTCGTGGCCACGACAGAGAGGCATGCAAGCCCTCCACAAAAACCGTACCCCGGCATCGCTCAAAAAGCGTGAAGCCACGGGGGAACGGGCCTGACTTGCGGGATATATTGGAGGACAAGGCAAGACAATCCAGATCTATCTATGGATCACGTGGGCGCCCCAAGACCCACGATTTAATACCGTCGCGCGGATACAACTACTCGGCGAGCGAACACAGCAGACAACGCTCTCTCGAGCTACGTCGTGATATTGCTCAATCTGAGGCGCCGCACACCCACTATGCTTCAGCGACGAAGTAATGGATCATCAAATCCTGAAGGGTTTAAACCCGTTAATATCGAATCCTACGATGGCACAACAGACCCAGCGGTTTGGATTGAGGATTATCTCCTCCATATACATATGGCCCATGGCGGCAATCTTCACGCCATCAAATATCTCCCGCTCAAGCTTAAAGGACCAGCTCGGCATTGGCTTAACAGCCTGCCCGCAGAGTCAATTGGATCTTGGGAAGACACGGAAGCCGCATTCTCGACAACTTCCAGAGGCACGTATAAAGACCACGGACGCAGATGACCTAAGCCACATAATCCAGCAGCCGAGACGAATCGGCCGAGCAATTCGGACATGGTTCTTAACAAAGAAAAATCAAATCGTCGACTGTCCGGATGCAGAGGCCCTCGCTGCCTTCAAACATAAGATCCGCGACGAGTGGCTGGCCCGGCACCTAGGACAGGAAAAGCCGAAATCCATGGCAGCCCTCGCATCACTCATGACCCGCTTCTATGCGGGAGAGGATAGCTGGCTAGCTCGTAGCAACAACCTCAGCAAAAATGCTGGCAGTCCGGATACCAAGGACCGCAATGGCAGGTCGCGTCAAAACAAAACAAACGCCGCGTTAACGGCGACAAGAATGAGGATCGGCGGTCAATGCGGATTCGAGGCTCAAGCCCGGTCAGCGAAGAAGCCATTGAAAAGAACCGCCGGGCCCGTCCCATTTGGACCGAATACTCGACCGCTCTGTCAAATACATGGAACCCCCGAAAAGCCAGCTAACCACACAAACAGAGATTGTTGGGTATTCAAGCAGGCAGGCAAATTAATCGCCGAAAACAATGACAAGGGGCTACACAGCGATGACGAGGAAGAGACCCGGCCGCGGAACAACAGAGGACAAAAGGGATTCCCCCCTCAAGTTCGGACGGTAAACATGATATACGCAACGCACATCCCCAAGAGGGAGCGGAAGCGTGCACTAAGGGGCGTATCTGCGATGGAGCGATCGCCCCAAAATTCAACCCATGGTCCTCTTGCCCGATCACTTTCAATCGAAGAGACCATCCGACCAGTATCCGCCATGGCGGATTCGCGCGATGGTTTTAGACCCAATCGTCGATGGATTTCACCTCAAGAGAGTCCTGATGGACGGCGGCGAGCTGAACCTGCTTTATCGGGATACGGTCGCAAGATGGGCATAGACCCTTCAAGGATTAAACCTACAAAGACAACCTTCAAAGGCGTCATACCAGGTGTCGAGGCCAGTTGTACAGGCTTAGTCACACTGGAAGTGGTCTTCGGATCCCCGGATAATTTCCGAAGCGAGGAGTTAATCTTCGACATAGTCCCGTTCCGAAGTGGCTATCACGCTCTGCTCGGACGAACCGCGTTTGCAAAATTCAACGCGGTGCCGCATTATGCATACCTTAAGCTCAAGATGCCAGGCCCTCATGGAGTCATCACGGTCAATGGAAACACGGAACGCTCCCTCTGAACGGAGGAACATACAGCAGCTCTCGCGGCAGAAGTACAGAGCAGCCTTTTAAGGCAATTTTCGAGTCCGGCCGTTAAACGACCGGACACGGCCAAACGCGCCCGGAGCAACATCAACCAAGACCACGTGGCACGTTCCTAGCACGCGTAGCAATGCGGCCTCAACCCCAGCCCTCGCTCAATTGTAAGACAAACTCTCCGCGTACATAATTACGCCCTGGAGATACCATGGGCAAAGGGGGAGAGGCACAACCACAACAGACCCAGAGTGCGGTTCGACCACACCAGGGGCTCCCAAGTGTGTCGCTCTTTTTATCTTCTATTTCTCTCTTTTTTATACAGAACTCTGTCTGGCGGCGAACCTGCCGAACTCATGATGCAACAGCCAGGGAGGGACAAAGGCCGCGACGAACACTCAGGTGGTCTCTATTACGAGCATTAAATTTGTTAAATACACCATTCATGCCTACCCACGGAGGGAGCGCCTTTAATTAAATCCAATCCTTTGCTTTCCGCACTATTTGTATCATTCCGCACTCATAGATAATCTTCTCGAATAAAATGCAGCACTTTTTGCCCATAATTGCATTACCTTATATATATATATATATATATATATATATATATATATATATATATATATATATATATATATATATGTTCATTTACGACATGTTGCATCCGTACATTTTGGTACGCCAAATACACCAGGGCTTATGTTCCCGCATTATGGTGTGATAAAGTCCGAACACTTTCACAAGTGCGGCACCCGAACTTATAGCATTATATGAATCAGCTCGAATCATGTCTTGGGTCAATAGTTGGGTTTGCCCGCTCCCATGTTTGGCACCTTACGTTCCGTTCTATCGGCTAAGGTAGCCTGGAGAACCACTGCGATTGCGCCCGGTTGAGCAGGTTAACGCCTCGGAGAAAGCTAAAACTGATCATCATGATAAGGCGAGACTGGTCGCTGTTCGAGAGGTCCTTTCGGGTCCTTAAAGACCTCGCCACTTGACGAAGTTCGGATAATGTCCGACGAAGGCGTGGATAGCGCCCCGAATTCGGTCTTCCGAATACTAGGGGCTTCGCCGAAATTTAAAATTATAGAATTCTATGGCTAAGTGAGAGTGTTCAAGCACTATAAGTCCGATTGCCTTGTTCGTTGTGTTGAGCGCCTCCCTAGATGGACCCAAAAATGGGAACAAGAGCGCTCAAGTTTATCCCGAACACCCAAGCACTCGTGGCATGGGGGCTGAAGCCGACGACTTGCCATCTCTCAGATTTAATAAACGGCCGCACAGAAGGTAATATTTTAAATTAACAAGCATTGCTTAGCGCATATGAACAAAGTTTTCAGCGCACATGATAACACATTGCGAATTTACTCAATAATTACATCCCTGGGGCACTCATCCGCAATTTTGCGGGCACCCTTCAGGACAGTCTTATAGTACATCTCGGGCCTACGATATTCCTTGCCCGCTGGTGGCGCGTTAGTGATTAGCTTCTCCGCATCCAGCTTGCCCCAATGCACCTTTGCGCGGGCAAGGGCCCGACGAGCACCTTAAATACAGGCGGAGCGCTTGATAACCTCCACCCAAGGGGACGCATCCACCAACCGTCGCACGAGACCGAAGTAGCTCCCAGGCATGGCCTCTCCAGGCCACAGCGGACTATGAGGCCCTTCATGGCCTGCTCGGCCACCTTGTGGAGCTCGACCAGCTGCTTCACTGGTCGCTAGGGGCACCAGATGGCGGCCTCGGCATCTTGAGACCGAAGACCTTCTCCGTTGAGCTCCCTTCCTCGGCTCGGTAGAAGGCGGCGGCATCGAACCGCTGCGAGGCAGATCTTCAAACGCCTCGAGAGCTCCGAATTCGGTAAGTAACACGTAATTTACATTCACATGCTTGCTTTGCATGAAAAATGCCTTACCCGCCGCTATCTTCCTCACCAACTCAATCTCCTGAAGGGACTTATGGGCATCGGCCTTGGCAGTCTTGGCACTTTCGAGAGCCGAGGCAAGCTCGGACTCTCGAGTCTTTGAGTCACGTTCCAAACTCTCATGCTTTTCCATGAGAGCACAGAGCTCTTGTTGAACCACCGCCACCCGCCTCCTGCTTTTCTCGCTCTGCCCGTTCATGGCCGCATTGCGTTCGACGCGGACACGGCCTCCTTCGTGGTCGCCACCTGTTCGTGGCCCTGCAGTACCCATGTTATCCTTGTTATTTTTGTTGCAACCTAAATCCTTTTACATAAGGTACAAGTTCAAAGTGGTGTTACTCACCTTATTTGTCCTGGAGCTGCTTCTTGGCGCGGCCGAGCTCTTGCTCGGACCGCTCGAGCTCCTACTTCAAAGCACCGACCTCCGCAGTCAGTGCGGAAGAGGTCAACAGCGCAGCCTGCAACCCATATTGACATAATTTTTTAGCAACCCTGCATATATCTTCTTTTTTCAGATCCTCGGTCCGCTTTTCTTTCCAACACCGAACCGAGCATCGAAACTACTGTCTATGCGGTATTACATTGCATATTTTTTTAACTTCTTACCTCAAAGCCTGATAGAAGGCTACTGCAGGCTTCGGTCAGCCCGCTCTTGGCAAGCTGTACCTTCTGAATCACCGCACTCATAATAGTGCGGTGTTCTTCCTCGATGGAAGCGCTCTGTAGCGCCTCCAACAAATTGTCCGGCGCCTCCGGTTGGACGGAAGCCGCCGGCGTCATGGTCTTGCCCTTCTTGTGAAGGGGCCGCCGACCGGACTCCGGAACCACTGCGGGTTCTAATATGGAGTCCGGCGCAAAGTCCGGGAGGACGCCTTGTGGAGCCTCCGGAGCCTCCCCCTGATGGGTCCCTTCTTGGGATCCCACCTCGGCGTCCTTGGTGTCGCGAGGGGTGGAGGCAGTCGGGATGGAGTTTACATCCGACGGAGCCAACGACCCGCTCGATGAAGCGGGGAGATCATCATTGGCCGGACTACAGGCAGCATGCGGCATCAGAATGACACTATGTGACACAGAAAAAGAAATTATAAATCACTCAGGAATCCGGATACTTACGATCTCGCTTGAGGCCTGGCCCTTGAAGGCCATTCTTCCTCGCCAACGTTGATGTTGGCGGAGCTGTCCGGGGGAATAGTCCTTCCCCTCTTGGACCCTTCGGCCTCCCCTGTTGGGGAAGCCTTCCTCTTCCTCTCTCCCTCCTTTGGGAGAGAGTCCTCTTTCTCCTCCTCATTTTCGGGGGAGGAGTCCGCCCCGGAGTCGTCGGACACCTGAAAACAGGAACTCTTTCGAGCACCGTGGCCTCCTTCTTGGCCTTCTTCTCCGGCACCACGTGCGGTGCCGGAACCAGCAGCCTCGCTAGATGGGCGTCTACTGGGTTTTCTGGCATGGGAGCCGGGCAGATAATCTGCTCCGCCTTCCTCATCCAGTCCTGTCAAAGGAAAAGGGGAAATTAAAACCCGCATAGAGTCAAACTATAAAAAGCAAGTGTCACGTAAAGGGGTAGAATCACTTACCTCGTCGGCTTGGCGCTGAGGCGAAATCCGCGATCTTGATCGCGGATGCGAAACCGGCGCCCTTAAACAGCACCCTCGAGCACCTTCGTGCGTCGTGTCAAGAGCCCGCTCAGCGCTGGTGCTGTTCGGATTGAACTCCACAGATTGAATGCCGCTCTTGGCATGGGAGAATCCGCGACGAGCATGACTTGGACCACGTTAACCAGCTGAGCTTCTTCACCAACTTCGGATACGGGCTTGGAGTCCGTCGGCTCCTCCGAACTACCCCACAAGCAAGCCCTTCTCTTTCCGGAGGTGAGCTGCGTGGGGATACCAGATCTGAACTCGGGGGCCGCCGCCCACTTAGGGTCGCGCGGCTTGGTGATATAGAACCACCCCGATTGCCACCCCTTGACGGATTCCACGAAGGCCCCTTCGAACCAAAGGACATTGGGCATATTTCCCAACATGGCGCCTCCGCACTCCGCTTGAGTGCCCTTCACTACCTTCGCTTGACATTGAAGGTCTTGAGCCACAAGCGAAGTGGGGCTGGATGCAGAGGAAGGCCTCGCACCACGACGATAAACGCCGAGATGTTGAGGATGAAGTTCAGCGCGGATCATGGAAATCCAGGCCGTAGTAGAAGATGAGCCCCGGACAAAGGGGTGAAGTGGAAAGCCCAGTCCATGGAGGAAGTGGGGAAGAAAACGACCCTCTCATGGGGCACAGGGGTGGGGATGAGCTGCCCCTCGTCGGGCAGCCGGTGCTGTGATGTCGCCGGACAGGTAGCCGCGCTGCGAGTCTTCGATGTGCTCCTCCGTAGAGGAGGTCATCCACTTGCCTCCTGCTCCGGACATAACTGGGAAGGTTGAGGCGAGATGTGCGAGCTTGGTATTGGAGCTCGAGTCTGCGGAGATGGATAAGCAAAGGAGGAAGAAGGCGTGGGTAAAAGGTGAATCCTTATCCCTTATATGGTAGGCGAAGTCTCGTGTCCCCACCGCCTGGTAAAACCGCTTATCCCCAAGCGTCACCATCAATGGCGCGGTTGGGTTACCCACGTCCGTATTGATGAGAATCCCGGATTAAGGGGGAACACGATCTCTGCTTCGACAAGACGTGCCAAGGAAACCGCTTCGCTAAATGCGCTGAGGTGGTAGAGTAAAAAACGATTCAAGTAATGGCTTGTCAGTGGCGTGACGTCATGCCGCAAAAAACGTCAGCAGATTGAACTTGTGTATATATTATTCTCTCTACGGTGGAATGTGGAATTTATTTTGCAGAGCCGGACACTATCATGGTGTTCACAATCTTCTATCATTCGGAGGAGGAACCCGCCTTGCAATGCCAAGCAATATCTGCGCCGGACTTATCGTCATTGAAGCCTGGTTCAGGGCTACCGAGGAGTCTGGATTAGGGGTGTCCGGATAGCCGGACTACCATCATCAGCCGAACTATCATCGGCCGGACTATCATCATCGACCGGACTCCAAGACTATGAAGATACAAGATTGAATACTTCGTCCCGTGTCCGGATGGGACTTTCCTTGGCGTGGAATGCAAGCTTGGCGATATGGATACGTAGATCTCCTACCATTGTAACCGACTCTATGTAACCCTAGCCCTCTCCGATGTCTATATAAACCGGATGGCTCTAGTCCGTAGAACAACAACAACCATTACAATCATACCATAGGCTAGCTTCTAGGGTTTAGCCTCCTTGATCTCGTGGTAGATCCACTCTTGTAAACATCCACAATATCAATATCAATCAAGCAGGACGTAGGGTTTTACCTCCATCAAGAGGGCCCGAACCTGGGTAAAACATCGTGTCCCTTGTCTCATGTTACCATCCGCCTAGACGCACAGTTCGGGACCCCCTACCCGAGATCCGCCGGTTTTGACACCGACACCAACCATAAGTGCATATGATCCCAGAAGAGAAAGTATGTTAGTTTATGCCTCTCCCACATAAAACTTGCTACCGGTCTTGTAAAAGTAGTCAATTGCTTAGGGACAATTTCACAACTCCTACCACACTTTTCCACACTCGCTATATTTACTTTATTTCTTATTTATCTAAACAGCCCCTAGTTTATATTTACATGGTCTTTATTATCTTGAAAACCTATCCAACAACACCTACAAAGTCCTTCTAGTTTCATACTTGTTTTAGGTAAAGCGAACGTCAAGCATGGGTAGAGTTGTATCGGTGGTCGATAGAAATTGAGGGAATATTTGTTCTACCTTTAGCTCCTCGTTCGGTTCGACACTCTTACTTATCGAAAGAGGCTACAGTTGATCCCCTATACTTGTGGGTTATCAGGAGCCGACCACTCCTGTTTACCACCTGAGGTGTTTGCTCTAACCTCGCATGCTGATGTTTGTCATATCATGCATATGGCGCCTCGCATTGCTTACATTATACATCTTATATGTCATCAGCTTAGTTTAGATTTGCTTTGTGTGAATGCCACCTGTTTGGTTTCTATATCATACTCCCACTGTTCCTAAATATTTGTCTTTTTAGAGATTTCAACAAGTGACTACATACGGAGCAAAATGAGTGTATCTACACTCTAAAATATGTCTATATACATCCGTATGTGGTAGTCCATTTGAAATCTCTAAAAAGACAAATATTTAGGAACGGAGGGAGTATATGGGAATTATGCAATGCCATCTTCTTTAGCCAGGCATCATATACGTGAATCATGCAATGCCATCCTGTTTAGCCAGTCATCGTATATGTGAATTGCGTTGTGCCATATTTTTTCATAATGTATTCCATTTGTCAACAATGTTTATACATTCATCTATGCTTCCTGTGCATTAGCCATTTGAGTCAGTCATGGGAAAATCTGGAGTGAAAACAAGGTCTTCTGAGCAATCAGTGCTACCTGTCGATGCAGATTTCTTGCTTGGTTCTGAATAGCTCCTCGAGGAGGATTCAAAGACAGACGACGGTCGTATCCCCCGAGGTGCATGCTCTAACTTGGCCGAGTTATATTACTCATATCATGCATATGGTGTCTTGCATTGTCATACCATCTGCTTAGATTAGACATGCTTTGTGTGAATGCCTCCTATTTGCTTTCTATATCAGATATGTGAATTATGCAATGCCATGTTTTTCAGCCAGTTATCATATATGTGAATTATGCACCGCCATGTAGCCAGGCATCATATATGTGAATTATCTCATGCCATCTTTTTTTCATGACGTATTGCATTTGTCGACAATCTGTGTATATTGAACTACTCTTCATGTGTATCAGCCATTTGAGTCGGTTATGGAAAAATCTGGAGTGAAAACAAGGTCTTGAGCAGCGCAATGGTACCTGTTGAAGCATATATCTCGATGGTTACAGGGAGCTCCTCAGAGGAGGATTCAGAGACAGATGACCAGTCCTATATCCCACCTGAGGTGTATGCTCTATGTTGCTGATGTCTAATACACAACCTTCTTCTTGTAGACGTTATTGGGCCTGCAAGTGCACAGGTTTGTAGGACAGTAGCAAATTTCCCTCAAGTGGATGACCTAAGGTTTATCAATCCGTGGGAGGCGTAGGATGAAGATGGTCTCTCTCAAACAACCCTGCAACCAAATAACAAAGAGTCTCTTATGTCCCCAACACACCCAATACAATGGTAATTTGTATAGGTGCACTAGTTTGGCGAAGAGATGGTGATACAAGTGCAATATGGATGGTAGATAAAGGTATTTGTAATCTGAAATTATAAAAATAGCAAGGTAACTAATGATAAAAGTGAGCGTAAACGGTATTGCAATGATAGGAAACAAGGCCTAGGGTTCATAGTTTCACTAGTGCAAGTTCTCTCAACAATAATAACATAGATAGATCATATAACAATCCCTCAACATGCTACAAAGAGTCACTCCAAAGACACTAATAGCGGAGAACAAACGAAGAGATTATGGTAGGGTACGAAACCACCTCAAAGTTATCCTTTCTGTTCTCTCTATTCAAGAGTTCGTAGTAAAATAACATGAAGCTATTCTTTCCGCTCAATCTATCATAGAGTTCATGCTAGAATAACACCTTAAGACACAAATCAACCAAAACCCTAATGTCACCAAGATACTCCATTGTCACCTCAAGTATCCGTGGGCATGATTATACGATAAGCATCACACAATCTCAGAATCATCTATTCAACCAACACAAAGTACTTCAAAGAGTGCCCCAAAGTTTCTACTGGAGAGTCAAGACGAAAATGTGCGCCAACCCCTATGCATAGGTTCATGGGCGGAACCCGCAAGTTGGTCACCAAAACATACATCAAGTGGCACATGATATCCCATTGTCACCACAGATAAGCACAGCAAGACATACATCAAGTGTTCTCAAATCATTAAAGACTCAATCCGATAAGATAACTTCGAGAGGAAAACTCTATTCATCACAAGAGAGTAGAGGGGGAGAAACATCATAAGATCCAACTATAATAGCAAAGCTCGCGATACATCAAGATCGTGCCATAGAGAGAACACGAGAGAGAGAGACCAAACACATAGCTACTGGTACATACCCTTAGCCCCGAGGGTG
The DNA here is from genome assembly GCA_021605205.1 of Aegilops longissima. Taxonomy (NCBI): domain Eukaryota; kingdom Viridiplantae; phylum Streptophyta; class Magnoliopsida; order Poales; family Poaceae; genus Aegilops; species Aegilops longissima. Next base: position 59,107,713 of record CM038680.1, read on the forward strand.
AACTACTCCCTCCTCGTCATGGATAGCGCTGGGATGATGAAGATGGCCATCGGTGATGGATTCCCCCCTCGGCGGTGCCGGAACGGGCTCCCGAGAGGTTTTTGGTGGCTACAGAGGCTTGCGGTGGCGGAACTCCCGATCTATCTTCGTTGTTGATGTTTTTAGGGTACATGGACTTTTATAGGCGAAAGAAGTCGATCGGGGGGTGCTCGAGGGGCCCACAAGACAGGGGGCGCGCCCAATAGGGGGGGCGCGCCCCCCACCCTCGTGGCCTCCTCGAGGATCTTCTGACGTGAACTCCAAGTCTCCCGGATGATATTCTTCCAAAAAATCACGATGCCGAAGGTTTCATTCCTTTTGGACTCTGTTTGATATTCCTTTTCTTCGAAATACTGAAACAGGAAATAGAACAGCAATATGGGCTGGGCCTCTGGTTAATAGGTTAGTCCCAAAAGTAATATAAAAGTGTATAATAAAGCCCGTAATCATTCAAAACAGATAATAAAATAGCATGAATGCTTCAGAAATTATAGATACGTTGGAGGCGTATCAGCATCCCCAAGCTTAATTCATGCTCGTCCTCGAGTAGGTAAATGATAAAAGAAATAATTTATGAAGTGTGAATGCTAGAGGTGCATAAGTTTGATCAATGATAATTTCAATCACCTTTACTAGCATCATTTTATGTCATAACAGTAGTTCATCTCATAAAACTTTTCATTATCAAGTAACAAGCTATTCACATGTTAAAGCATAGACCATAAACTTTCTTGAAAACTAGCAAACTTCATTCTTAGTCATCAAATAATTGCAATTCATCCTATTTTCAGGAAGGGTCTATGTTAGAGCTTTGATTTAGCAAACTTCACATACTCAACTATCATATAGTCTTTTACAATTGCTGACACTCACGCAATACTTGTGGTTATGGAGTTTTAATCAGACACAGAGAAAGACAGGCGCTTATAATATTGCCTCCAAACGTAGTCACCTTTGGGTGATGTCAACAATAATAGTTCATGCTAACGTACATCCAATTGGATATATATATATATAAGGGTCACCCTAACACAAAGTGCTTGCCAAAGGATAAAATGAAAAAGGGAAAGGTGAAGATCACCTTTACTCTTGCATAAAGTAAAAGACATAAAGTAAAAGATAGGCCCTTTGCAGAGGGAAGCAGAGGTTTCCATGCGCTTTTAGGGTTGGATACACAAAATCTTAATGCGAAATAACGTCACTTTATATCCCCCCTTGTATATGGACCTTTATTATGCAGTCCTTCGCTTTTATTGCTTCCATAACAAGATGTACAAAGCTTATTTTCTCCGCACTAATAAGTCATGCATATTTAGAGAGCAATTTTTATTGCTTGCACCGATGACAACTTACTTGAAGGATCTTACTCAATCCATAGGTAGGTATGGTGGACTCTCATGGCAAAAATTGGGTTTAAGGATATTTGGAAGCACAAGTAGTATCTCTACTTGGTGCTAGGAATTTTGGCTAGCATGAGGGGGAAAGGCAAGCTCAACATGTTTGAATGATCGATGACAATATACTTTAACTGAGATGTGAGAAAACATAACCCATTACGTTGTCTTCCTTGTCCAACATCAACTCTTTAGCATGTCATACTTAATGAGTGCTCACAATTATAAAAGAAATCTACGATAGTATATTTATATGTGAAATCTCTCTTCCTTCAATATTCTTTCATGAATTGTTCAAATGACCAATACAATGCTTGCTAACCTTCAATAAATTCACAACCTCTACTTCTTAGATGTGAAGTCATTACTCCCCATGGGATAAGCAAATGAGACATATATAATTTCAGATTTATGACAATGAACTCATTCAACCCTTTACTCATAGGATATAAGTGAAGCACACGAGTAAATGAAAAGCTACTCCAAAAAAAGATATAAGTGAAGATCAATGAGTAGCTAAATAACTGTGTAACTATGTGAAGATTCTCTCTCATTTAAGAATTTCAGATCTTGGTATTGTATTCAAACAGCAAGCAAAGCAAAACAAAATGACATTGCAAGGATAGCACAACTCATGTGAAGAAGCAAAAACTTAGGCTCAACCGATACTAACCGATAATTGTTGAAGGAGAAAGGTGGGATGCCTAACGGGGCATCCCCAAGCTTAGATGCTTGAGACTTCTTGAAATATTATCTTGGGGTGCCTTGGGCATCCCCAAGCTTGAACTTTTGTGTCTCCATAATTCCTTTTATATCTCGGTTTCTCTTTTTATCAAAAGCTTCATTCACAAAAAACTCAACAAGAACTCGTGAGATAGGTTAGTATAAATCAATGCAAAACCTTATCATTTTCTACTGTAACAAATCACTAAAATTATTATTCAGTTGGGGAACGTAGCAGAAATTCAAAATTTTCTATGCATCACCAAGATCAATCTATGGAGAGACTAGCAACGAGAGAGAGGGGAGTACATCTTCATACCCTTGAAGATCGCGATGCAGAAGCGTTACAAGAACGCGGATGAAGGAGTTGTACTCGTAGCGGTTCAGATCGCGGTTGATTCCGATCTAAGCACCGAACAACGGCGCCTCCGCGTTCAACACACGTACAGCCCGGGGACGTCTCCTCCTTCTTGATCCAGCCAGGGGAGAGGAGAAGTTGAGGGAGAACTCCGACAGCACGACGGCGTGGTGGTGATGGAGCTCGTGGTTCTCCGACAGGGATTCGCCAAGCACTACGGAGGAAGAGGAGGTGTTGGAGCAGGGAGAGGGCTGCGCCAGGGGAAGGGGTGCGGCTGCCCTCTCTCTCCCTCACTATATATAGGGGGGAGGGAGGAGGAAGAGGCGCCCTAGGGTTCCCTAGGGGAGGGGCGGTGGCCACATGGGAAACCCTAGATGGGTTTGGGCGCCCCCACCCCCTAGGAGACTTGCCCCCCAAGCCGAGAGGGGCGGCTGCCCTAGGGGGGGCGCCCCCACCTCTCCTGGTTATGTGAGATGGGGTGGGAGGGGCGCTCAGCCCCTTAGTCGGCTGATGTGCCCCCTCCCCTTGGCCCATAAGGCCCTCCAACGCTTGTCGGGGCCTCCGAAACCCCTTTCGGACACGCTGGTCATCACCTGGTACCCTCGGAACAATTCCGGACTCCAATACCCTTCGTCCAATATACCGATCTTCACCTCTGGACCATTCCGGAGCTCCTCGTCACGTTCGGGATCTCATCTGGGACACCGAACAACCTTCGGTAACCACATACTAATTCCCATAACAACTCTCGCGTCACCGAACTTTAAGTGTGTAGACCCTACGGGTTCGGGAACCATGCAGACATGACCGAGACGTTCTCTGGCCAATAACCAACAGCGGGATCTGGATACCCATGTCGGCTCCCACATGTTCCACGATGATCTCATCGGATGAACCATGATGTCGAGGATTCAATCAATCCCGTATACAATTCCCCTTGTCAATCGGTACGTTACTTGCCTGAGATTCGATCGGCGGTATCCCTATACCTTGTTCAATCTCGTTACCGGCAAGTCACTTTACTCATTCTGTAATGCATGATCCCGTGACTAACTACTTAGTCACATTGAGCTCATTATGATGATGCAATACCGAGTGGTCCCAGAGATACCTCTCCGTCATACGGAGTGAAACATCCCAGTCTCGATTCGTGCCAACCCAAAAGACACTTTTGGAGATACCTGTAGTGCACCTTTATAGCCACCCAGTTACGTTGTGACGTTCGGTACAACCCAAAGCATTCCTATGGTATCCAGGAGTTGCACAATCTCATGGTCTAAGGAAATGATACTTGACATTAGAAAAGCTTTAGCAAACGAACTATACGATCCTGTGCTATGCTTAGGATTGGGTCTTGTCCATCACATCATTCTCCTAATGATGTGATCCCGTTATCAATGACATCCAATGTCCATGGTCAGGAAACCATAACCATCTATTGATCAACGAGCTAGTCAACTAGAGGCTCACTAGGGACATGTTGTAGTCTATGTATTCACACATGTATTGCGGTTTCCGGTCAATACAATTATAGCATGAACAATAGACAATTATCATGAACAAGGAAATACAATAATAACCATTTTATTATTGCCTCTAGGGCATATTTCCAACAGTCTCCCACTTGCACTAGAGTCAATAATCTAGTTCACATCACTATGTGATTGTAACGAGTCCAACACCCATTGGGTTTGATCATATCTCGCTTGTGAGAGAGGTTATTAGTCAACGGGTCTGAATCTTTCCGATCCGTGTGTTCTTTACAAATATCTATGTCATCTCCTAGATGTAGCTACCACGCTCTATTTGGAGCTATTCCAAATAACTATTCTACTATACGAATCCGGTTGACTACTCAGAATAATCTGGATTAGTGTCAAAGTTTGCATCGGCGTAACCCTTTACGACGAACTCTTTTGCCACCTCCATAATTGAGAAAATTCCTTAGTCCACTAGTTACTAAGGATATGTTTGACCGCTGTCTTGTGATCCATTCCTGGATCATTCTTGTACCCCTTGACTGAGTCATGGCAAGGCACACTTCAGGTGCGGTACACAGCATAGCATACTGTAGAGCCTATGACTGAAGCATAGGGGACGACCTTTGTCCATTCTCTCTCTTATGCCATGGTCAGGTTTTGAGTCTTACTCAATACTCACACCTTATAACAAAGCCAAGAACTCCTTCTTTGCCGATCTATTTTGAACTCCTTCAAAATCTTGTCACGGTATGTATTTATTTGAAAGTACTATTAAGCGTTTTTGATCTATCCTTATATATCTTGATGCTCAATGTTCAAGTAGCTTAATCCAGGTTTTCCATTGAAAAACACTTTTCAAATACCCTATATGCTTTCTAGAAATTCTATATCATTTCTGATCAACAATACGTCAACAACATATATATACTCATCAGAAATTCTATAGTGCTCCCACTCACTTTTTGGAAATACAAGTTTCTCATAAACTTTGTATAAATCCAAAATCTTTGATCATCTCATCAAAGCGTATATTCCAACTCCGAGATGCTAACTCCAGTCCTTAGAAGGATTGCTGGAGCTTTGCATACTTGTTAGCATCTTTTAGGATTGTCAAAACCTTCTGGTTGTATCAGATACAACCTTTCCTTAAGAAAATCATCGAGGAAACTATATTTTGACATCCTATCTGCAAGATTTCATAAATAATGCAGTAGCTGCTAATCTAATTCTAACAGACTCTTAGCATCGCTACGAGTGAGAAAGTCTCATCGTAGTCAACTCCTTGAACTTGTTGGAAAAGATCTTAGCGACAAGTCGAGCTTTGTTAATGGTGACAATTACCATCATTGTCTGTCTTCCCTTTTAAAATCCATCTGTACCCAACAGCCTTATGACCATCAAGTAGTTCTTCCAAAGTCTACACTTTGTTTTATACATGGATCTTCTCTCGGATTTTATGGCCTCGAGCCATTTGTCAGAATCCGGGCCCACCATCGCTTCTCCATAGCTCGTAGGTTCATTGTTGTCTAGCAACATGACCTCCAAGACAGGATTACCGTACCACTCTGAAGCAGTACGCGTCCTTGTCGTCCTACGAGGTTCGGTAGTGACTTGATCCGAAGCTTCATGATCACTATCACCAGCTTCCACTTCAATTGGTGTAGGTGCCACAGGAACAACTTCTTGTGCCCTGCTACACACTAGTTGTAGTGACGGTTCAATAACCATATCAAGTCTCCACCATCCTCCCACTCAATTCTTTCGAGATAAACTTTTCCTCGAGAAAGGACCCGTTTCTAGAAACAATCACTTTTGCTTCCAGATCTGAAATAGGAGGTATACCCAACTGCTTTGGGTGTCCTATGAAGATGTATTTATCCGCTTTGTGTTCGAGCTCATCAGGATGAAACTTTTTCATATAAGCGTCGCAGCCCCAAACTTTCAAGAAATGACAGCTTAGGTTTCTCTAAACCATAGTTCATACGGTGTCATCTCAACGGAATTATGTGGTGCCCTATTAAAGTGAATGCGGTTGTCTCTAATGCCTAACCCATAAACAATAGTGGTAATTCTATAAGAGACATCATGGTATGCCCCATATCCAACAGGGTGCATCTATGATGTTAGGACACACCATCACACTATGGTGTTCCAGGCGGTATTAGTTGTGAAACAATTTCCACAATGTCTTAATTGTGTACCAAACACGTAACTCAGATATTCATCTCTATGATCATATCATAGACATTTTATCCTCTTGTCACGACAATCTTCAACTTCACTCTGAAATTACTTGAACCATTCAATAATTCAGACTTGTGTTTCATCAAGTAAATATACTCAGTATCTACTCAAATCATCTGTGAAGTAAGAACATAACGATATCCACTGCGTGCCTCGGCACTCATTGGACAGCACACATCAAAATGTATTACTTCCAACAAGTTGCTCTCTTGTTCCATCTTACTAAAAATGAGGCTTTTCAGTCATCTTGCCCATGTGGTATGATTTGCATGTCTCAAGTGATTTAGAATCAAGTGAGTCCAAACGATCCATCTGCATGGAGTTTCTTCATGCGCACATACCAATAGACATGGTTCGCATGTCTCAAACTTTTCAAAAACGAGTGAGTCCAAAGATCCATCAACATGGAGCTTCTTCATGCGTTTTATACCAATATGACTCAAATGGCAGTGCCACAAGTAGGTGGCACTATATCATTACTATATTATATCTTTTGGCATGAACATGTGTATTACTACAATCGAGATTCAATAAACCATTCATTTTAGGTGCAAGACCATTGAAGGTATTATTCAAATAAACAGAGTAACCATTATTCTCCTTAAATGAATGACCGTATTGCGATAAACATAATCCAATCATGTCTATGCTCAATGCAAACACCAAATACAATTATTTAGGTTTAACACCAATCTCGATGGTAGAGGGAGTATGCGATGCTTGATCACATCAACCTTGGAAACACTTCCAAACCATATCATCATCTCACCTTTAGCTAGTCTCTGTTTATTCCGTAGCCTTTTATTTCGAGTTACTAACACTTAGCAACTGAACCGGTATCTATAACCATGGTGCTACTAGGAGTACTAGTAAAGTACACATCAATATAATGTATATCAATATATACATCGACCTTGCCAGCCTTCTCATCTACCAAGTATCTAGGGTAGTTCTGCTTCAGTGACGGTTCCCCTCATTACAGAAGCACTTAGTCTCGGGTTTGGGTTCAACCTTGGGTTTCTTCACTAAAGCAGCAACTGATTTGCCATGTCATGAAGTATCCCTTCTTGCCCTTGCCCTCCTTGAAACTAGTGGTTTCACAAACCATCAACAATTGATGCTCCTTCTTCATTTCTACTTTCGCGGTGTCAAACATTGCGAATATTTCAAGGATTATCATATCTATCCCTGATAGGTTATAGTTCATCACAAAGCTCCAGTAGCTTGGTGGCAATGACTTTGGAGAAACATCACTATCTCATCTGGAAGATTAACTCCCACTCGATTCAAGTGATTGTTGTACCCAGACAATCTGAGTACAAACTCAACGATTGAGCTTTTCTCAATTAGTTTGTAGGTTAAGAAACTTGTCGGAGGTCTCATACCTCTTGACGTGGGCACGAGCCTGAAATCCCAATTTCAGCCCTCAAAACATCTCATATGTTCTGCGATGTTTCAAAAACATCTTCGGCGCAACAATTCTAAACCGTTTAACATTACTGAACTATCATGTAGTCATCAAAACATGTATGTCAGATGGTCGCAACATCCTCAGACGATGTTCGAGGTTCAGCACACCGAGCGGTGCATTAAGGACATAAGCCTTCTGCGCAGCAATGAGAACAATTCTTAGATTATGGACCCAGTCTGCATAATTGCTACTATCAACTTTCAACTATATTTTCTCTAGGAATATATCTAAACAGTAGAACTAAAGCGCGAGCTACGACATAATTTGCAAAGACCTTTTGACTATGTTCAGGATAATTAAGTTCATCTAATGAACTCCCACTCAGATAGACATCCCTCTAGTCATCTAAGTGATACATGATCCGAGTCAACTAGGCCATGTCCGATCATCACGTGAGACGGACTAGTCATCATCGGTGAACATCTTCATGTTGATCGTATCTACTATACGACTCATGTTTGAACTTTCGGTCTCTTGTGTTCCGAGGCCATGTATGTACATGCTAGGCTCGTCAAGTCAACCTAACTGTTTCGCGTGTGTAAATCTTTCTTACACCCGTTGTATGCGAACGTTAGAATCTATCACACCCGATCATCACGTGGTGCTTCAAAACAACGATCTTTCGCAACGGTGCACAGTTAGGGGGAACACTTTCTTGAAATTACTATGACGGATCATCTTATTTACTACCGTCGTTCTTAGCAAATAAGATGCATAAACATGATAAACATCACATGCAATCAAATAGTGACATGATATGGCCAATATCATTTTGCTCCTTTTGATCTCCATCTTCGGGGCTCCATGATCATCATCGTCACCGGCATGACACTGTCGAATTTCGGGTTCCGGCAGACCCTCTAGGTTCGAACTCTGGGGTGCACGCGGAGATCGCACCTCCTACCTACCTATGTCCCGTTGCCTCGCAAGGATCTAAACTACACGAAGAACAACACAAGGGACACGAGGTTTATACTAGTTCGGGCCACCATTGTGGTGTAATACCCTACTCTAGTTTGTGGTGTCGTGGATTGCCTTAGGGGCTGATGAAGAACAATACAAGGAAGAACTGCCTCACGAGGGGAGTTCTTGCATTGGTGGTTCTGGCTAGGGTTCGACTGCTCGATCTGTCGATGCCTCTATACTATGGTGACTAGCCCTATTTATAGAGCGAGGCCCTGGTCCTCTTCCCAAATATTGAGCGGGGAGGGCGCCAACAATTGGCCATTTTAAAGGGGAACATCTAGTACACTTATCCTGACTAAAGTCGGTCCTCGCCTGCCAAAGACTCTGGTGGTGACGCCGGCTTGGGCTCCACGATGACCTCCATCCTGCCATTCTGCTGGTCTTGGTCATGTTGCACCGAAATGGTTGCCTTTGCTTGATACTCTTGCCTGTGCTTGCTCCCTTTGCACCAAAGAGGAAACAAGGACTCTGCGCAGGCCGGCGCCCGCCTGACGCCTGCCTGGCTTGGTCGTCATGGCTTGCGTCATGGGGCACCTCGTGAGGTTCCCCGCCTTGATATCCCCGCCTCCTCGCGAGCCAGCCTGATGAGGCCGTGCCTGAGGAAGCTTCCTGTCGTCTGCCCCGCGAGGGTCTTGTGCTGGTGTTGATGAAGATGGGCCGTACTAGGCCACTCCTTGAGCCACACCGCAGGCCGCAGGCAGGCAAGTCTGGGTACCCCCGTTCCCAGAACGCCGACAGTAGCCCCCGGGCCCAAGGCGCGCCTGGACTTGGCTTAGCCGAGAAGCGAAGGAGCAAGTGCAAAGCGCCGCGGGCCCCAACAGCCTACGGCCTTGGGCGCCGCGTGGCGGTTGATTGGACGTGGGCATCCCTGTTCCCCACCCCTCCTCTTTTTGCGCCCGGCTAGGCAGACTCGCTGTTGTACACAGTCATCCCTCTTCTCGTCGCTGGTGTGTCCCCTGCTCTTCCTCCTCTAGAGCTCTAATCTCCGCTTCCAATCCAATCTAGAACCCTCCCCTTCCTGTCGTCATGGCGCCAACGAAGACAGGGAAGGGGAAGGATCTAGTGCCCTTGCTCCGTTCGCTGCCGCCGACGGCTCCCGCCGTCGACCAGTCGATCATACTCGATCTGGAAGCTTTGGGCAAGGTCAGTTCCGCCCTTGCCACCACCTTCAACGAGTGTGGGAGTACGATGATCTAGCCCGCGTCCCACTTCTCTATTGACATAATAGCCACCAAGGTTCGGTACTTCGCCGACGCACTATGGGCGGAGCTAATTCCTCCTTTCTCCAAATTCTTCAACGCTGTGCTTTCCCATTACCAGATTCACATGATGCATTTGGGTCCTGAATCCATTACTCTCCTTGTCGTCTTCGCTTTTGTGTGCGAGGCGATGATGGGCATTCCTCCATCGGTTTCCTTGCTGCGCCACTTCTTCTCTCTGTGCCTCAGTGACCCCTCCCAATGTTCAGGATGCGTGAGCTTCGTCGCCGCGCCAGAGGCGGCGGCCTCGGGGATTGACTTCAGCCTTCCTCCGCCCGCTATTGGGTTCCAAGAGCAGTGGCTGTATGTGGATGTTGGAGTATTCAGCCCCCTGCTCTCGGAGCCAACATTGCCTGTTGTCCCCAACTCGGGATGGGGCCACGAGGCGCTCACGAGCCCCCAGCTCGCCTTCGTCTGGCGTCGTTTCGCGAGTTTGAGGGCGCTTGGTGTGACGGCACCCAAGGTGGTGAAAGAGTTCCTCCAGCGCTGCATTACCCCTTTCAAGTGCCATTCCCGCCGGATGTGGGCCTTCGGTGGGCACGAAGACCGCATGAGGCTCCAGAAGGAAGATTTGGCGCCTGAAGTGCTGAAGAAGGTTCTCGTGATTCTGATCGGGGTTCCTTCCCCGGCAGCGTCCGGCAAGGGTGTGTCTTGCTGTATCTTTGCTCAGGCAGGGATGATTTCGTGAGGCAGATGCCCAGCTTCAATGAATGGGGGATGCACCCAGCGGCCTCGTGGGACCTCGCGAGAACCCAGTTGCGGTGGTTGCCCTCCCGGTCGCCCGTGGCGGTCCTTCCTCGAGTGGTGGAGCTGGGAGGCAAGGGCCGCCGGGGGCTGAGGGAGCTGCCGTCGGGATAACTGCGCCACGCGGAACCCCCGAGGTGGCGGCTCCTGAGGCTGGCCCAGCAGCGACCGAAGGCGTTGAGCTGCGCCCTGCGGCTTCCATGGTTGAGGCCCCTGAGGCCCCGGCCACCCTCAATGGGGCGGCGTCTGGCAGCGTGTGCCAGGGCGACGTCCCCGACGCCGGTCACCTTGGCGCTTTTTCCTCGCCGCAGACTGATCCTTGCACCGAGCTCCTAGGCCTCTTCCGTGTGGACTTCGAGGCTCTCCGAAAGAGAAGGGAGGCCTTGGGTGGCAATGATTGCCCCTGCCGCCTGCTGAAGCGCAGGAAGTACTTCGCCATCGACGAGTAAGCCCTCTTCTTCCTTAATCCTTTACTTTCCCGTTGCTTCATCTGACCATTGCTCTGCAGGGCCTTCCCTGCGAGTTCACGGAGACGGCTGAGGAACCATCTCCCCAGGCCCCGCCCTCTCCACCGACTACAAGCGTTCCGAGCTCAAGTGCTACCCCGGACGTGAGGTCGGTTGGAGAGGTGAGCCACCTTGCAGAGCGTCATGATCCTGTGCTCCTCGCACCCCTCCTTCATGATCCCTTCCGGGGCATAGCCTGTCTGCCCCGGGCCTTGGTTGTGGATGGCGACTGGCTGGGGTCTTCCTCGCGTTCTTCCCGGGAGGGCGAACGGGCTCAGGGCCAGGCTCCTGGCGGGGCGCACCCGGCCATCACGATGGCGCCAGCCCCCAGCCCCCTGCTCGAAGGGGGTATGCCGGTTCATGGCCCTTCGCGTAAACAGGGGGCGGAAGACGACGTGGAAGATGTGCTTGAGCGTGCTCGGGAGCGCCGTGCCCTTCGCCAAGGGTTTCTCCAGAGGGCGTCCGATGCAGTGAGCCAACTTGGTGCAGAGCTTGCCGTTGAGGATGCGCGCCTTGAGGCCGAGGGCCTGCGCCTTGCTGAAGAGAGGCGCAAGCTGAAGGTGGTCGTTGCCCTTGTGCGCTACCGACGTGACCTCGACGATGCGAAGGCCGAGGCATCGCTGGTGGCCATTCGGGAGGCCTGCTCCCAGGCCACCGAGGAGGTCCGGGAGGCTGACCGGCGGCGCGAGGCCACTGAGGAGCGGGCGCGGGAGCTCCAGGCCCGGAGTAACTCCCTGGAGCAGTAGGTGGAGCTGCACGAGGTGGCCCTTGCGTTGATGAAGGGGGCACCGGTCGAGCAGGCAGAGCTCCAAAAACGCGAGGAGGCACTGATGTTGGAGGCCGCCAAGCGTGCTCGTGACCTTGAGCGGCTGGAGACGAGAGAGCGCCTGGTGGCGCAGGCGGAGGAGGATGTCGCCGCGCGGGAAGCCCGAGTCCTGGAGGAGATTGAGCACCGGGTGGCGGAGGCGCGCTCGAACCTCGGGCGCGCGTACGAGGAGATGCTGGAGCTGACCAGGGTCGAAGCAGAAGGCAGGACCATCGCCCTGAGGACCAGGCTGGATGAAGCGACGCCACGCGCTGATGCTGCCAGGGCCGCCCTTTGCGCGGCACAGGGGGAGCTGGCCTCCTCTCGCGCCGAGGTGCTTCTTCTCCGGCAGAGAGTTGATGCGGCTGAGGCTGTTGCGCAGCAGAACAAGGACGAGATTTGCCAATGGTAGACCTTGGAGCACATGCATGGCCCTATGCTCCTCACGCTTCGGGAGAGAGCCAATACGGCCCTGGGCAACATCTGCGAGGCAGCCGTTGAGCAGCCTCATGTGGTTAATTATGCCGGCAACCTTCAGCTCTTTATTGATGTGATGACGCATCTAGAGGCTCGGTCACGCAGGGCTGACAGGTTGGTGGAGGAGAGGAGCCGTGCTCTGCTCGGGCATGCCTTTTCTCGCGTCTTCAGTCATCTTCAGAACATGGATCCCCACTTTGACTTCGATGCCGCCATCGCCCCGGTACCCCTGGCCGTCCGGCACAACCTGGTGCACTGGGTGGAAGACAACGTGGATGCCCTCGTCAGGGCCTTCATCGCTGATAACGACGGGTGGCCGTGGTTGATGATGGGGGCGGCGTGGTGAACGGCCCGGACGCTGCCGACGATGGCGCAGAGAGTGATGGCGAGGCCAGTGATGCCAGCGACGATTCAGGTGGCGCCCTCGAGGATGCATTAGGGGATTTATCCGATTGACCGTGTGCTGCTCCTGCTTTTTATCTTACACAGAGAGAGCTCGGGCTTGGCCCTAAGGGTAGTAAGAGCATTTTGGAGAGGGGGAGCCCCTCGTGTAAAAAACTTGCGGTTAGCGTAATTGTAGACATGACATTGCATGTATGACTGTACCGAGCGATTGGCCTCACGATGAGTTAATTTTCTTGATTACCCTTGATCCGCGTGGGCCCTGAGCAAGCCCGAGGGAGGGCCGTGGTGTCCTGAGTGCCTTCCGAACGAATCCATTAAACCTGTAGCAAAAGCCTCCTGAGAAGGCGCGGTGGCGGCAGTCCGGGCTGCGCGCACGCTGGGCCTGGCCCGACTCGCGAGGGGCTCACGAGGGGAGGCAGCTGAAGCTGGAAGGGCGCAAAGCGGCAGCCAGAACACGAGAGATTGCTCGAACAAGACTAAACACCCCTTCCCCAAACACACGCAAGTCTCAAGCTCCAATCCAACTTAAATTCAACAGGGGAGAAAACGACAACAAGGCAAACAAAAGCAGAAAGGCCGCGTCCGGCACCTAGTCTAGTATTTGACGTCTTCTCACCAGCGCGGAGCTAAGTGCTGCCAGTGTGCGTGGGCGGGAGCCCCCGAGGCCCGAGGGCGGCTCTCCGGAGACTCTGGGGTGTGTACAGCCCCACTCATTATTATGTGAGAGTGTCACGGGGCGGCGAGCTTCACAGGCACTGGGCCTTCTTCACAGGTACCAGCCTTGCTTCATATCGCCAAACGAGGGCCCCGCCTTGCGCCACACTCTATTGCCATCGACGACGGTCGGAGGCCAAGGACGCCGCCGATGGGATAGAGCGATCGCCAGCGGTTCCCCCGATGACCAGGAGTCCTCTGCCGGGGGCAGGCCCTGAGGCACCTCCCCGGCAGAGGGCCTACCTCCTGAGGACGCCTTGCTCCGAACACCAGGGTGGTGATGCCGGATCTCGGCCCCTTTCCTGCAGCCCCCGGTGCCCTCCTCCTGAGGGGTAGGAGGCTGCTGGATTGGGGCAGCCATCCGCCGAGACGACCTGTACCTCCTGTGATCCATGGTTAGCGTATGCCTGCTCCTGAGGAATTAACGGTACCAGGTAGTCACTGCCTCCAGCGCGGTCGACGGGGCTTTCCTGGGGATCCTGAAAGAGCTCAGTTTCTGGTGTTTCTTCCCCCCAGCTTGGACCGAGGAACGAGCCATGGTCTTCCTCCTGCGCTGCCCTTTGTCCATCATGTGGGGCACGTACGCTTCCGGGGCCGCCGCCCCGAATGCTTCGCTGTAGTGCCCCGCGTGCCATGCAGTCCTTCTTGATGTGCCAACCTGGGGGTGGTAGCGCGATGGTCCACTGGGACCGTGGGCTGTGGCGAGTCCTCTTTCGCTGGCCGGAGGCGGAGGCGGCGCCATTGTTAGCCCGGTGCTGATGGCCAGGTTGACGTTGGGGTAGCCTTGGAATCCGCTCAGGGCTGCGGGGGCACGTGCGAGGCCCTTGTGCGGTCTGCTTTCGACCTGAGGCTGCAGCTGGGTGCAGAAGGGGTGGGCCCCCGAGGCGGCGAAGCCTAGGAGCTCTGCCACCCGCTCCAGCAACACGTCGCGGCCGCCCTGCAGCAGCCTGCATTGCAGCAACTCTTGGGCCACCGTGAGCGCGGCCCTTGAGTTCGCCTGCTCTCGCCGGGTGTACGTCGCCGTGGCCGCGGCATGGCTTGAGGCCCTCGCCGCTGACCGCACCTGCCGCGGTGTGCGAGCTGTCGTCGCCTGACCGCGTCACCCGTGGCCCGCAGCACCCTGCGGACCGCGGGCTGCCTAGGGCGCAGGGTTGAGGTCGCCCTGGGCGAGCGGCTCTGCGCGGGCGGTCCAAGCCGCCCAGGGATCGGGATTGCCCGTTGGGTCGCCGGACATGATGATGACGATGCGAGACGCGAGGTGGTGGGAGAGGGATTCCGGGGCACCCCTACCTGGCACGCCAAATGTCGGATTTCGGGTTCCGGCAGACCCTCTAGGTTCGAACTCTGGGGTGCACGCGGAGATCGCACCTCCTACCTACCTATGTCTCGTCGCCTCACAAGGATCTAAACTACATGAAGAACAACACAAGGGACACGAGGTTTATACTAGTTCGGGCCACCATTGTGGTGTAATACCCTACTCTAGTTTGTGGTGTGGTGGATTGCCTCAGGGGCTGATGAAGAACAATACAAGGAAGAACTGCCTCGCGAGGGGAGTTCTTGCGTTGGTGGTTCTGGCTAGGGTTCGACTGCTCGATCTGTCGATGCCTCTATACTATGGTGGCTAGCCCTATTTATAGAGTGAGGCCTTGGTCCTCTTCCCAAATATTGAGCGGGAAGGGCGCCAACAATTGGCCATTTTGAAGGGGAACATCTAGTACACTTATCCTGACTAAAGTCGGTCCTCGCCTGCCAAAGAATCTGGCGGTGACGCCCGCTTGGGCTCCACAATGACCTCCATCTTGCCGTTCTGCTGGTCTTGGTCTTGTTGCACCGAAATGGTTGCCTTTGCTTGATACTCTTGCATGCGCTTGCTCCCTTTGCACCAAAGAGGAAACAAGGACTCTACGCAGGCCGGCGCCCGCCTGGCTTGGTCGTCATGGCTTGCGTCATGGGGCACCTCGTGAGGTTCCCCGCCTTGATCTCTCCGCCTCCTCGCGAGCCAGCCTAATGAGGCCATGCCTGAGGAAGCTTCATGTCGTCCGTCCCACGAGGCTTGGCCCCTCGCGAGGGTCTTGTGCTGGTGTTGATGAAGATGGGCCATACTGGGCCACTCCTTGAGCCACGCCGCAGGCCGCAGGCAGGCAAGTTTGGGTACCCCCGTTCCCAGAACGCCGACAGACACCATGATCTCTGTTGGTGTCAAAACCGGCGGATCTCGGGTAGGGGGTCCCGAACTGTGCGTCTAGGCGGATGGTAACAGGAGACAAGGGACACGATGTTTTTACCCAGGTTCGGGCCCTCTCGGTGGAGGTAAAACCCTACTCCTGCTTGATTAATATTGATGATATGGGTAGTGCAAGAGTTGATCTACCACGAGATCAGAGAGGCTAAACCCTAGAAGCTAGCCTATGGTATGATTGTTGTTCGTCATACGGACTAAAACTCTCTGGTTTATATAGACACCGAGAGGGCTAGGGTTACAGTCGGTTCTGATGGGAGGAGATCTTCATATCGTATCGCCAAGCTTGCCTTCCACGCCAAGGGAAGTCCCATCCGGACACGAGACGAAGTCTTCAATCTTGTATCTTCATAATCCGGGAGTCCGGCCAAAGGTCATAGTCCGGCCATCCGGACACCCCCTAATCCAGGACTCCCTCAGTAGCCCCTGAACTAGGCTTCAATGACGACGAGTCCGGCGCGCAAATTGTCTTCGGCATTGCAAGGCGGGTTCCTCCTCCGAATACTTCATAGAAGATGTTGAACACAAGGATAGTGTCCGGCTCTGCAAAAATAAGTTCCACATACCATCGTAGAGAGAATAATATCTGCACAAATCCAATCTGCTGATGTATTCCTCAGCGTGACATCGCGCCACAGCCAAGCCTTTATTCGAGTTGTTTTACCATTCCACCTCAGCGTGTTTAGCGAGGCGGTTTCCTTGGCACGTCTTGTCAAAGCAGAGATCGTGTCCCCTTATTCCGGGATTCTCATCAATACGGGCGTGGGTAACCCAACCGTGGTATGACTCTTTAATTGAAAGCGAGTCCCAAACGGTTACGGGGAGGCCTCTTGGTATTCAACTCCTTTATAAAGAGACCAAGGCTCAACTCCTCTCTTTTTCAATCCAATCGAATCCGCCCCTCGCCTCGAGTTCCTACACTCAAAGCTCTAGTTTTAGGCGCTTCGGACCTTCGGCGATGTCCGGCTCCGACCTTCAAGGCCGGTGGGTGCCTTTTTTCATTACAGAAGAAGACGTGCGAAAGCTGAGAGATGCCAGGTATCTAACCGGCGAAATCTCGCATAGGCTGCCTGCTCAAGGGCGGGCCATTCCTTCTCCCCAGCCCGGTGAGAGCATGGTGTTCACATCTCACTTCCTTCGGGGGGCAGGCTTCCCGATTGATCCCTTCGTGAGGGGGCTGATGTTCTATTACGGGCTGGAATTCCACGACTTAGCTCCGGAGTCCATCCTCCAAATTTCATCATTCATTGTCGTGTGTGAGGCCTTCCTCCATATCACTCCTCACTTCGGATTGTGGCTTAAAACCTTCAAGGTGGAGCCGAAGATGATCGAGGGGCAACATGTTGAGTGCGGAGGAGCTATCATAAGCAAGATAGCCGGCGCTCCATGGCCCGAGGGCTCTCTCTAAGAGGAGTTCGGCTTATGGCAACGGGACTGGTTTTACATCACAGCCCCCAGGGGCACCACATGGGTGGCGCCACCTGCTTTTCGCTCGGGTCCCCCACCACGGCGAGCATCATGGGTCAATGAAGGGCCTATCTGGGGGGCGTCCAAAGACGCGCCCCTACTGCAGGACCACATTCGAGATCTCCTAGAAAGAGATATTAACTTGACCGTAGTGGCGCAAGTTATGCTGATTCGCCGCACGCTACCCTGCAAACGTCGCCTTCTCCGCCTGTGGGAATTTAATCCGGAGGGACCGCGAGTCCTCCAACATTTTATGGGCGCAACACCCGTGGAGATGTACAAATTGTTCTTCGGATAACAAGCAAGGTGTCCAGACTTGTCCGAGGACGCATGTCTGAGCTGCAATCGCCCGGATGCTAAGGTAAGTAGCCCCGTATTTGTACACGCCATCCGCATTTTCACAAAATTGCCCTTTAACAGAGCTATCCCTTGAACAGGAGTGGATAGCTAAGGCAAATCTTATCAGGTGTCCAGCCCCCCTGCCCGAGACCGCGCCGGATCCCGTGTTAACCAGGATGCTTTCGGCAGAGGGCGAAGAGGGGGACCAAGGAGCTACCACCTCCACGGAGGAGACTGTCAGGAAGGGAGGAATCAAGAATTCCCCCAACCTGGGAAAGAAAAGGAGTGCCTCTGAAGACCCGGAGGGGATGACCTCAAAACGGGGGAAGAAATCTTCGTCAGAGGATCCGGCGCCGGAGACTGCCCTGGCCGCATTGCGCCCTCAAGGGGACCAGCTTTCCTCCGAGGCGTAAGTAAAGAGAGGGGTTCAAAAATGAGTGGCATCCCTGTTTTATTTCTGAGGAAGATAACCGAAATATTACCTTGCAGTTCGGATCTCAATCCTTCTCAGCAGAGCTCGTCTTCAGGGGATCTTCGTCCGGAGATGATGGAGAGCGAAACGCCTCCCCTAGCTACACCGTCTTACGAGGTAGGCGACCCCGAGGTGTCGTCCCGGCGGGTTTCTCCAAGTCCGGATCCTGAAAAAGGTCGTCGGGCTAGTCCGGCGCCCTCGGTCTTGTGATCGGAGAGGTGAGGATCTGCTTTCGAAAGGCGTCCGTCTCCGAAGAACACCGTATGTTGATGAACACGGTGATAGGAAGGATTTCATCCGCGGAAAGCGGATTGTATGAGGCCTCCAGGAGTTTACTGACAGGCTTTGAGGTACGTGAAAAGGTGTACCTTTTGGTAGACCCCGCATATATAAAATGCGCTCTGTATAAATAGTAGCCCCTGAGACTCTGTGTGTCGTCAAGAGTGATGGCGCACAGAGGATCATAACCCCAGGTGTAAAATGTCACCTTTTCATGAAGGTGGCGAGGCGTTCGGTGGCTAGCCGGACTGATGAATCTGCCGAGCTAAAACGGCAACTTGACGTGGCGGATGCCGACATCGCGCTTGTAAATAAGCGGCTAGACGAGGCACAAGGTATGCTCCACAGACATCTGATAAGAGGAGTTCGATGCTCGTGCCTTACAATATATGTGCTTAATGCAGATAGTGCTGCTGCCGTGGAGAACATTCGGGCGGAACTTGCCCGAGCCAAGGAGCAAGCAATGAAAAGTGATCTTGACTGCCGTTAAAGTAATTTGAAGAGCTGAAAGCCGAACAGGCTGCTCACTGCCAGAGCAAGAAGGTAATAGCCGAGATGGCTATAAAATTGAAGGATGCTGCCGACCGCTGTAAATTTCTCGAACAAGAAGAAAGGGCGGCTTAGAAGGACCTTAAGAAGATCACTGCTGAGGCCAAGGATACTCGCTCTGCAATGAGAGCTATGAAGGAGGAGTTGCCTCAGGCCGGAGATATCACGGCTGGAAAGCCCTATATGCTGCTGATGAAGTTTGGGGATCCTAAGTATGCTCTGTTAGACCGGCAGTGGAGTGCAGAAAACACTTATCTGGATTTGGCAGCGAGTGCGGCAGACGCAACCGAACACTTCCGAGGTCGAGGTGACCATAAATTGGAAGAACTTTTTTGGTCGCAGTTCCACAATCCAGAACGTCCACTTTCGGTATCCGACCGTTTGGCCGCCTGGGCGGAGCTGAACAGGTTATCCGGACTCACCATCAAGTATGTTGCGAGTCGTTTGTGGCCGGGAGAGCCAGAGCCGAAGAGTTATTTTGGTTTGGTGCAGCAGTTCCTTGGTTCTGTGTCGCATGTTGATGCAATGAAGAGCTCGGCGTGCATAGAGGGTGCACAAATGGCTCTTGCCCGTGTCAAGACATACTGGGCGGATATGAAGGCCAGTGTTGTTGCATCCCAGGATTCGGACGAAGGTCGAGTACCTGCCAGGCACTACTTTGAGGAAGTTCTTCCGGGCGCTTGTTTAATAGAAGCACAGTGCTCGAAGGATGTTGTGTTCGAATAGCATGTGCTATTTTAAAAGGGATATTTTGATATAATGTAAAATCTTTTTATACTTGTGCTTGCAAGAATTATAATACCTCATGTGCGGCCGTTTAATGTATATGTGTATATAACCTGAAAGATGGCAGTCGTTGGCTTCAGCCCCCACGCATATAATGCGGGGGTGTTCGCAAAAAGGCGCCTTTTCACACTTACTCCAACGTCTTGGTCCTACAAAGGAGGTGATAGCGCGGAGAACTAGGCAACCGGACTATAATGCTTTATCACTTTCACTTAGCCAAAGGAGTTTGACAGTGGGGCTACTCAATAGCCCCTAGAGGCACCGCGCTCGCCTGAATTCGGGGCGCGTGTGTGCCTGACCGAGAAGCGGCCCTTCGTTAATGCGGAGGAATCCTAAAGATTCCGAGAGTCATCGAGTGGTTGACCAGTCTCTCACTATATCATGACAGTCAGTTTTGGCTTTCTCTCTTGAGGTGCTCGCCGGCGAACCGGGGCTGTCGCGATAGTTCTCCGGTGCCGCGTTAGCGATATAGCGGGCGTAAGGCAGCAAAACACAGGAGCCGGGCAAACCCAACATTTGACCAAAGTCATGATTCGGAGCTGATGCATATAAGGCCAAACTCGCGACGCCGAACACTCCCTAAGGTATTCGATCTTTATGAAGACGGGCCGAAACAAAGCCCTTGGTAAAAAAGCCCCTGGTTTCCAGGTACGCGCAAAATTCTGGCGTGGCCACATGCCAAGACGCCAGCCTCCTCCTCGGTTATAGCGAAAACCGGGGGATGTTATCAACAAGAGACAGTAAAAAAGGTTTACGCAGGGTCTTAATCTGAAAAGAATCCTTGAAACGGGTCCCTACTGCACGTCTGCGCCTGTGTCTCCGTTGTGCCGTATCCTGGACGGGCATGGCACGGTGTTCGTCTGCGAAAGAGAGGAACTTAGTAAAAAATAAGCGTGCGAGAAATCTATATTAAAATAAACAAAATATAGTTGGAGCAAGAATTGAGCCGTATTGTCCCCTGGCGTGAACACGCGGAGCCCCTTGTACAGGGTAATGTGGCTATTAAGCCTTTGTATGTTTACGCTGGACTCGTCGAGCTGTGTCCGGGATAGTAGGGCTGGATTAGTGTGCGGCTATCCGGGCGGCCGCACCATTACCCGTACTTTGGGGATCAATTGATATTTCCCTTTAATGAAATGATGCCTCGTGGACCGGGCATTTTAAGTGTAAGGGATGCATAATGCGGTATTGCGTTAAAGCGGGCGAAAGCTTCACGTCCCAGTAGCGCTTGATAGCGACTTATGGATGGGGCGATGTGAAAGGTTAGCTTTTCGCTTCGGAAGTTGTCGAGTGAGACGAACGTGACTTCTAACGAGAGGGAACCCATACTCTGGGTATCTGGACCCGGCGTGACTCCTTGAAAGGAAGTGTCGCCATGGCGAATTATAGCTGGGTTTACCCCCAGTTTGCGGATTGTGTCCTGATATAACAGGTTTAAGTCACTGCCGCCGTCCATAAGGACATGTGTAAATTGGAGTCCGTCAATAATCGGATCCAAGACCAAGGCAGTCCAGTCTGTGTTCCGGGCCCCTCTGGAGTAATCTTGATGATCGAAGGTGATTGGTTGTAACAACCAGTGGCGGTGCTCCTCTGGGGCTGGTCGTATGGCGCGTGTCTTCATAAGCGTCGTTTTGTTTTTCCCTTTTGTCATCTGAAGTGAATTTACTGTTTTGACTTCTTGTGGGAACTTCTTTTGTTCTCCGGTGTTCTGCTTGTGGGGTGCGTCGTCATCCTCGCTTGGTGTGTCGAGCCCCTTGTGTTCGGCGTTGAGTTTACTGGACTGCTTGAAGACCCAACAATCTCTGTGGGTATGGTTTGCGTGCCTCCAAATCTTGTGGATTTGACATGTTTTGTCCAGGATTTTGTTGAGGTTAGACAGCTCGTCCCTGTCGTCTTTGGGGGGCGGCTTTTTCTGATTTTGCCGAGAGATTTTGAATACGGCGTTGACTGCCATGCTCATCAGGCTATTATCCTTGATCCGGCGTTGTTCTTTGTTACGGCGCGGTTTCCCGTTTCCAGCTCTGAGTTCGGATGTACTCGGGTCGCTGGTGCTGCTTCTTGCCAACCAGCTATCCTCTCCCAAAAGCGGGTCATGAGGCTTGTTAGTGCGGCCATTGTTCTTGGCTTTTCTTGGCCGAGGTGTCTGGTGAGCCATTCGTCTCGGACGCTATGTTTGAAAGCTGCTAGGGCCTCGGCGTCCGGACAGTTGACTATCTGATTCTTTTTAGTAAGGAATCTATTCTAGAGTTTTCGGGCTGACTCTCCGGGCTGCTGAGTTATATGACTCAGATCATCTGCATCCGGAGGTCGGACATAGGTCCCTTGAAAATTTGCCCAGAAAGCGTCCTCGAGCGCTTCCCAACTTCCCGTGGTGTTTTCAGGAAGGCTTTTAAGCCAATGCCGGGCTGGCCCTTTGAGCTTAAGGGGTAAGTATTTTATGGCGTGAAAGTCATCTCCTCTGGCCATGTGTATGTGGAGGATATAATCCTCGATCCAGACTCCAGGGTCTGTTGTTCCATCGTACGCTTCTATGTTCATGGGCTTGAATCCCGCTGGAAATTCGTGGTCCAGCACCTCATCGGTAAAACATAGGGGATGTGTGGCGCCCCTGTATGTAGGTGTGCCGCGATGTTCGGATATTTTTTGCATTGCATTGCTCACTGGAGCTTGCTTTCGTGGCCCATAGATGGATCTGGTTGGACCAGTTTTTTGATGCGAATCTTTGGGCGGATCGCGCGCCGTATTGAGTGCGGCGCCCTTTGTCGCTTGAGATCGATCGTGGGGTCATCTGTCCGACCTGGAGGTTGCCTTGTTTTTTGACTGTGGGGGCTCTAGGGCCTCTTCATCAAATTCCGGTAGTAATTTTCTCTTCGGATAGCTCTTCGTGTGACGACTGTTGCCGTACTTGTGTGCGGTATTGAGTACTTTGCCCCATCTGATCCTGAGTGCATCTTCCGCTGTTTTGAGCCTCCGCTGCTGCTTTTTTAGGCTACGTGCGGTGGCAACGAGCCTTTGGTGGAGGTTCTGATGTTCCAGCAACTTGTCCGGCGTGAGGTCATCCGGAGTATTATCTTTCCCGGGGACGGGTTGTTCGGATTGTCCGCCCTGTTTGGACGGTTGCTCGATGGCATGTTCGTCTTCCGTTGATTCGTCCTGCTCTATGGCTGGGTCTTTGTCGAGGTGGGGCTTGGTGCGGCGCTTACGCCGCCGCTTTGATTGTTTGTCGAGGGAGCGATCCCTGGTTGCGCCCTTTTGATCCTCCTCGTTATTTCTTTTAGGTGTGTCCACCATGTATACATCGTGTGATGAGGTGGCTTTCCAGTGCCCTATAGGTGCTGGTTCTTGGTCGTCTCCTTTATCAGCGTCCATACCGTCGACGTCTTCAGAGTTGAAGTTGAGCATGTTGGTTAAATCATCGACAGTGGCTACAAAGTGGGTGGTGGGTGGGTTTCGAATTTCTTCGTGGTCTGCATCCCAACCCTGCTGACCATAGTCCGGCCAGGGCTCTCCTGACAAAGAGAGATACTTTAGGGAGTTCAGGACATCGCCAAAGGGCGAGTGCTGAAAGACGTCCACGGCGGTGAACTCCATGATCGGAGCCCATTCGGGTTCGATCGGAAGGGGTGCGGAATCGGAGTCCAGAACGGAGACTGGCACCTTGGAGTCACGGGCTTTGCAAAGGACTAGGCTGATGTTCGGCTCTATCACCGTAGAGATTGCGGCTCCTGGGGCGGTGTCCAACCGTCCGTCCCCGACTAGCGCAGTCGGCTCCGAGCTAATGGTCGGAGCGGACACCTGAGCGGCACTCTGGGCGCTGTCCGGCGGCAGAGCTAGATCATGCCCATCGAGACAGAGCGGCGTGCTCGGCCGTGGCTCGAATCCGTCGAAGATCAAGTCCCCGCGGATGTCGGCCGTGTAGTTTAAGCTTCCAAACCTGACCTGATGGCCAGGGGCGTAGCTTTGATCTGCTCGGATGGCCAGCGAGTTGGCCCGCAGTCGAAACCGCGAATCTGAAGATCTGTCCGGAAGAAAAGTCTCACCTGGACCACGTCGTGGTTGACGATCGAAGAAGCCATCGGGCCCAAAGGTGACGACACGGAGGAACTCTCAATGAAAGCACCAATGTCGGTGTCAAACCGGCGGATCTCGGGTAGGGGTCCCGAATCGTGCGTCTAGGCGGATGGTAACAGGAGACAAGGGACACGATGTTTTACCCAGGTTCGGCCCTCTCGGTGGAGGTAAAACCGTACTCTGCTTGATTAATATTGATGATATGGGTAGTACAAGAGTTGATCTACCACGAGATCAGAGAGGCTAAACCCTAGAAGCTAGCCTATGGTATGATTGTTGTTCGTCCTACGGACTAAAACTCTCCGGTTTATATAGACACCGGAGAGGGCTAGGGTTACACAAAGTCGGTTACAATGGGAGGAGATCTTCATATCGTATCCCCAAGCTTGCCTTCCACGCCAAGGAAAGTCCCATCCGGACACGGGACGAAGTCTTCAATCTTGTATCTTCATAGTCCGGGAGTCCGGCCAAAGGTCATAGTCCGGCCATCCGAACACCCCCTAATCCAGGACTCCCTCAATCTCCATCATCTTGATCTCCATCATCGTGTCTCCATGAAGTTGTCTCGCCAACTTATTACTTCTACTACTATAGCTAACGGTTTAGCAATGAAGTAAAGTAATTACATGGAGTTATTCAGTGACACGCAGGTCATACAATAAATAAAGACAACTCCTATGGCTCCTGCTGGTTGTCATACTCATCGACATGCAAGTCGTGATTCCTGTTACAAGAATATGATCAATCTCATACATCACATATATTTCATTCATCACATCCTTCTTGGCCATATCACATCACACGGCATATGCTGTAAAAACAAGTTAGACGTCCTCTAATTGTTGTTGCAAGTTTTTTACGTGGCTGCTATAGGTTGCTAGCAAGAACGTTTCTTACCTACGCCAAAACCACAACGTGATATGCCAATTGCTATTTACCCTTCATAAGGACCCTTTTCATCGAATCCGATCCGACTAAAGTGGGAGAGACTGGCACCCGCTAGCCACCTTATGCAACAAGTGCATGTCAGTCGGTGGAACCTGTCTCACGTAAGTGTACGTGTAAGGTCAGTCCGGGCTGCTTCATACCACAATACCGTCGAAACAAGATAGGACTAGTAACGGTAAGCATATTGAACAAAACCAACGCCCACAACTACTTGTGTTCTACTCGTGCATAGAATCTACGCAATAGACCTAGCTCATGATGCCACTGTTGGGGAACGTAGCAGAAATTCAAAATTTTCTACGCATCACCAAGATCAATCTATGGAGAGACTAGAAACGAGAGAGAGGGGAGTACATCTTCATACCCTTGAAGATCGCGATGCGGAAGCGTTACAAGAACGCGGATGAAGGATTCGTACTCGTAGCGATTCAGATCGCGGTTGATTCCGATATAAGCACCGAAAAATGGCGCCTCCGCGTTCAACACACGTACAGCCCGGGGATGTCTCCTCCTTATTGATCCAGCAAGGGGAGAGGAGAAGTTGAGGGAGAACTCCGACAGCACAACGGCGTGGTGGTGATGGAGCTCGTGGTTCTCCGGCAGGGCTTCCCCAAGCACTACGGAGGAAGAGGAGGTGTTGGAGGAGGGAGAGGGTTGCGCCAGGAAGGGCGCTGCCCCTCTCTCTCCTCACTATATATAGGGGAAGGGAGGAGGAGGAGCCCTAGGGTTCCCTAGGGAGGCGGCAGCCACAGGGGAAACCCTAGATGGGTTTGGGCGCCCCAACCCCCTAGGAGACTTGCCCCCCAAGCCGAGAGGGGCGGCTGCCCTAGGGGTGGCGCCCCCACCTCTCCTGGTTATGTGAGATGGGTTGGGAGGGGCGCTCATCCCCTTAGTGGGCTGATGTGCCCCCTCCCCTTGGCCCATAAGGCCCCCCAATGCTTGTCGGGGCCTCCGAAACCCCTTTCGGACACGCTGGTCATCACCTGGTACGCCCGGAACAATTCTGGACTCCAATACCCTTCATCCAATATACCGATCTTCACCTCCGGACCATTCCGGAGCTCCTCGTCACGTCCGAGATCTCATCCGGGACTCCGAACAACCTTCGGTAACCACATACTAATTCCCATAACAACTCTAGTGTCACCGAACCTTAAGTGTGTAGACCCTACGGGTTCGGGAACCATGCAGACATGACCGAGACGTTCTCTGGCCAATAACCAACAGCGGGATCTGGATACCCATGTCGGCTCCCACATGTTCCACGATGATCTCATCGGATGAACCAAGATGTCGAGGATTCAATCAATCCCGTATACAATTTCCTTTCTCAATCGGCATGTTACTTGCTTGAGATTCGATCGGCGGTATCCCTATACCTTGTTCAATCTCGTTACCGGCAAGTCACTTTACTCGTTCCATAATGCATGATCCCGTGACTAACTACTTAGTCACATTGAGCTCATTATGATGATGCAATACCGAGTGGGCCCAGAGATACCTCTCCATCATACGGAGTGACAAATCCAGTCTCGATTCGTGCCAACCCAAGACACTTTCGGAGATACCTAGTGCATCTTTATAGCCACCCGATTCGTTGTGACGTTTGGTACACCAAAGCATTCCTACGGTATCTGGGAGTTGCACAATCTCATGGTCTAAGGAAATGATACTTGACATTAGAAAAGCTTTAGCAAACGAACTATACGATCTTGTGCTATGCTTAGGATTGGGTCTTGTCCATCACATCATTCTCCTAATGATGTGATCCCGTTATCAATGACATCCAATGTCCATGGTCAAGAAACCATAACCATCTATTGATCAACGAGCTAGTTAATTAGAGGCTCACTAGGGACATGTTGTAGTCTATGTATTCACACATGTATTGCGGTTTCCGGTCAATACAATTATAGCATGAACAATAGACAATTATCATGAACAAGGAAATACAATAATAACCATTTTATTATTGCCTCTAGGGAATATTTCCAACATATTCAACATTGAATAGCAAATGCCTCTGTATATTTAATACTCCTATCCTCAAATAGAATCATTAAACAAGCAAACATATGCAAACAATGCAACCATAACAACAATCTGCTAAAACAGTACAGTCTGTAAAGAATGCAAGTTTCATCATACTTCCCTAACTCCAAAAATTATAAGAAAAATACTACGCTGTAGAAGATTTATCATATCTCATTATGCAAAAATATTCAACACTATATCAC
The DNA here is from genome assembly GCA_021605205.1 of Aegilops longissima. NCBI lineage: Eukaryota > Viridiplantae > Streptophyta > Magnoliopsida > Poales > Poaceae > Aegilops > Aegilops longissima. The sequence goes on from CM038680.1 coordinate 59,134,689, forward strand.
TCTCTGACTTTTCTCGGGAATTTTTGCAACAACGGTAAACTTTCTGTTTTCAAACAGCAACATGTATACTAGCAAAATAAGCATGGTAAAGGCTATCCTTGACATTTTTATTGAAAATATAGATGCAAATCATTATTCTAAATAACATCAAGCAAATACTAACAAAATAAAATGACGCTCCAAGCAAAACACATATCATGTGGCGAATAAAAATATAGCTCCAAGTAAAGTTACCGATGAACGAAGACAAAAGAGGGGATGCCTTCCGGGGCATCCCCAAGCTTAGTTGCTTGGGTTTCCTTGAATATTACCTTGGGGTGCCTTGGGCATCCCCAATATTAGGCTCTTACCACTCCTTATTCCATAGTCCATCGAATCTTTACCCAAAACTTGAAAACTTCAACCACACAAAACTCAAGACAAAACTCGTAAGCTCCGTTAGTGTAAGAAAACAAATCACCACGTAGGTACTGTAATGAACTCATTATTTATTTATATTGGTGTTAAAACTACTGTATTACAACTTTTCTATGGTTCATACCCTTACATACTAGCCATAGATTCATCAAAATAAGCAAACAACACAATGAAAACAGAATCTGTCAAAAACAGAACAGTCTGTAGTAATCTGTATCAAACGTATACTTCTAGAACTCAAACAATTCTTAAATAAATTGGTGGGCCTGAGGAATTTGTCTATTAATCATATTCAAAAAGAATCAACCTAAAATCACTCTCCAGTAAAAAATGTCAGCTAATCTCGTGAGCGCTAAAGTTTCTGTTTTTCACAGCAAGATCACATAGACTTCACCCAAGTCTTTCCAAAGGCTCTACTTGGCACTTTATTGAAACAAAAGCTATAAAACATGATTACTACAGTATCGTAATCATGTGGACACACAAAAACAGTAAGGGTAAATATTGGGTTGTCTCCCAACAAGCACTTTTATTTAATGCCTTTCTAGCTAGGCATGATGATTTCAATGATGCTCACATAAAAGATAAGAATTGAAACATAAAGAAAGCATCATGAAGAATATGACTAGCAAATTTAAGTCTAACCCACTTCCTATGCATAGGGATTTTGTGATCAAACAACTTATTAGAACAATAATCAACTAGCATAGGAAGGTAAAACAAGCATAGCTTCAAAAGTTTCAACACATGGAGAGGAAACTTGACATTATTGCAATTCCTACAAGCATATGTTCCTCCCTCATAATAGTTTTCAGTAGCATCATGAATGAATTCAACAATATAACCAGCACCTAAAGCATTCTTTTCATGATCTACTAGCATAGAAAATTTACTACTCTCCACATAAGCAAATTTATTCTCATTCGGAATAGTGGGAGTATCATAAGAGACTTGAATACTATAAATTGTTTCCACATTAAAAGAGTAATGTTCAGAAAAAGGATAATCATAATCATGACAAGTTTTATAAATATAATCATCACTACTTTTTATAGCATAAGTTTCATCACAATAATCATCATAAGTAGCAACTTTGTTCTCATCATAATTGATTGAAACCTCTTCCAAGATAGTGGAATCATCACTAAATAAAGTTGACACTCTTCCAAATCCACTTTCATAAATATTTATAAGATTCAACATCCTCCAAAATAGTGGGATCACTACTTCTTAAAGTTGACACTCTTCCAAACCCACTTTCATCAATATAATCATCATAGGTACAAGGCATGCTATCATCATAGAAACTTTGCATATCAAAACTTGGGAGACTAAAAATATCATCTTCATTAAACGTAGCATCCCCAAGCTTGGGACAAACATTAATTTCAGAAAATATATTCTCAAATATGTCATCCTTATCAAACATAGCATCCCCAAGCTTGGGCCTTTTCATATCATAAACATAATCATCAACAATAGTATGGATAGCACCAATAGTATAGCAATTATCATCATCACAATGAGTAGTAGGAGCAACATCATTTGGGAGGGATACCTTTTTACCTTTGCTGCTCCTTCTCTTCCTTTTCTTCTTCACATTATGTGTGGGTTCAACCTTCTTCCTTGAGCTCCTTATTGATGAGATTAGTTGAATAGAAGGCTCCTCCTCGATACTGATTCATCATAAGGAATAATAGGAGGATAATGGGAAGTCTCTTCCTTTCATTAGTATTCTCTTCATCTTCTATTTGTTTTCTTTTCTTTAGGTAAATGGTAATATAAGGATTTTCAATGCAATTCACCGTACAATACAAATAAATCTTCTCTAGATCAATATCAAGGAATTTCTTAAGGGCAAAATCTGGAAGATCCTTAGTTAAACGTTTCAATTCTTCATAACCCAAAAGCAAACTAAGTTCATTATAATGTGCAAGGGAAATCAAATCATCACAATTTTTGGACACGATTCGATCATTTGCATAGGAGATGTAGATGGCCACGTTCATTGCATAGTTCTCAAGTACGACAAAGGAAGTGTAAATTTTCAGCACTCCCATTTAACTTTTCTTGCAACAATTTAGTTTCTAAATGCTTATGACTCTTGCAATATATATCTTCTCTATTCGGTGTGTTCATGCAAATATGCACTCCACAAAAGTTGACATGCTCATAAGAGATATTTTCATCATGACTAGTGCAATCATCATTAGTACTATGGATATTCAAAGAGTTCATACTAACAACAATGCAATCATGCTCATCATTCAAAGATTTAGTGACAAACATTTTATAGATTTCTTCTTCTAGCACTAGAGCACAATTTTCCTTACCATCATTCTCACAAAAGATATTAAAAATATGAAGCGTATGAGACAAACTCAATCCCATTTTTTTGTAGTTTTCTTTTATAGACTAAACTACTGATAAAACAGGAAACAAAAAAAAATCGATTGCAAGGTCTAAAGATATACCTTCAAGCACTCACCTCCCCGGCAACGGCGCCAGAAAAGAGCTTGATGTCTAGTACACAACCTTCTTCTTGTAGACATTGTTGGGCCTGCAAGTGCACAGGTTTGTAGGACAGTAGCAAATTTCCCTCAAGTGGATGACCTAAGGTTTATCAATCTGTGGGAGGCGTAGGATGAAGATGGTTTCTCTCAAACAACCCTGCAGCCAAATAACAAAGAGTCTCTTGTGTCCCCAACACACCCAATACAATGGTAATTTGTATAGGTGCACTAGTTCGGCGAAGAGATGGTGATACAAGTGCAATATGGATGGTAGATAAAGGTATTTGTAATCTGAAATTATAAAAACAGCAAGGTAACTAATGATAAAAGTGAGTGTAAACGATATTGCAATGATCGGAAACAAGGCCTAGGGTTCATACTTTCACTAGTGCAAGTTCTCTCAACAATAATAACATAGATAGATCATATAACAATCCCTCAACATGCAACAAAGAGTCACTCCAAAGACACTAATAGCGGAGAACAAACAAAGAGATTATGGTAGGGTACGAAACCACCTCAAAGTTATCCTTTTTGTTCTCTCTATTCAAGAGGTCGTAGTAAAATAACATGAAGCTATTCTTTCCGCTCAATCTATCATAGAGTTCATACTAGAATAACACCTTAAGACACAAATCAACCAAAACCCTAATGTCACCTAGATACTCCATTGTCACCTCAAGTATCAGTGGGCATGATTATACGATAAGCATCACACAATCTCAGATTCATCTATTCAACCAACACAAAGTACTTCAAAGAGTGCCCCAAAGTTTCTACCGGAGAGTCAAGACGAAAACGTGTGCCAACCCCTATGCATAGGTTCATGGGCGGAACCCGCAAGTTGGTCACCAAAACATACATCAAGGGGCACATGATATCCCATTGTCACCACAGATAAGCACGGCAAGACATACATCAAGTGTTCTCAAATCATTAAAGACTCAATCCGATAAGATAACTTCAAGAGGAAAACTCAGTTCATCACAAGAGAGTAGAGGGGGAGAAACATCATAAAATCCAACTATAATAGCAAAGCTTGCGATACATCAAGATCGTGCCATAGAGAGAACACGAGAGAGAGAGAGAGAGAGAGAGAGAGAGAGAGAGATCAAACACATAGCTACTGGTACATACCCTCAGCCCCGAGGGTGAACTACTCCCTCGTCGTCATGGATAGCGTAGGGATGATGAAGATGGCCACCGGTGATGGATTCCCCCTCCGGCAAGGTGCCAGAATAGGCTCCCGAGAGGTTTTTGGTGGCTACAGAGGCTTGCGGCGGCGGAACTCCCGATCTATCTTCGTTGTTGATGTTTTTAGGGTACATGGACTTATATAGGCGAAAGAAGTCGGTCGGGGGTGCTCGAGGGGCCCACGAGACAGGGGGCGCACCCAGTAGGGGGGGCACCCTCGTGGCCTCCTTGAGGATCTTCTGACATGAACTCCAAGTCTCCCGGATGATATTCTTCCAAAAAATCACGATGCCGAATGTTTCATTCCGTTTGGACTCCATTTGATATTCCTTTTCTTCGAAATATTGAAACAGGCAATAAAACAGCAATATGGGTTGGGCCTCCGGTTAATAGGTTAGTCCCAAAAGTAATATAAAAGTGTATAATAAATCTCGTAATCATTCAAAACAGATAATAAAATAGCATGAATGCTTCATAAATTATAGATACGTTGGAGACGTATCAGTTGCAATGTTTATATTTCTCATATCATGCATATAGTGTCTTGCATTGCTTAGTTTAGACATCATATGCACAATATTGAATTCCATCTGCTTAGTTTAGAGATCATACATGCGAGTGCCAGCTGCTTAGTATATGAATCAATTATGTCCATTATATCATGCCATCCTGTATACTTAGACAACATGTATGTGAATTATTTCATCCCAACCTATTTTAGAAAACATCATATAGTTTTGTTATGTCATCCTGTTTAGATACTCATCATATGTTGAATTATTCCATTATATCCTATTAAGTTATCCATCATATATCTGAAACTGTGTCATGCTATCCTGTTTAGTTAGGCATCATATATGTGAAATTGTGTCATGCTGTCTTGTTTGGTTAGACAACATATATGTGAATTACCACATCATCTATCATACAATGTACATGACGTTCAATTTCTTTTCTTGTTTATTAGCCATTTGAATTGGAGGGGGTGATGGCAGTATCTAAGGGAGCAAAAACCCGTTCTTCACAAAAGACAGTGCTACCCGTCGATGCAGATAGAACCATGGTTGTACTGGCCCACAAACTAGCCCCACCACACATAATCGAGACTCTTCCAGATTTCACACTTACACCATTGGGCAGAGAACCAGCTACAACCCATCTAACCGCAACCCCAGCAGATAGTAACCCACTTATAGTTGACAAAGCACCATGTCCACCACGGAGTACCCCCACACGAGCAGTTTGTAAAGCAACTGCAGTGCCCAAAGCACGAAGACCACCACAGCTAACCCAAACTCCACATTTACAGCAGAAGAGCAACTATTCTCAGGTCAGATTCCGTAGCTATGGTTCATACTCCTTTGTTGTTGCATCACTGTATTTACTCATACCAACTATTTCGAATTTGAAGGATCCAATTGAAACTCCAATGGCGCAACAGGTATGTTTTAAACCTATTTCTTTAATTGGATTGTTGTTCTAACTTCTTGCTCTATGTTGATTTCAGTTTAAGTTGTATAAACAATTATATTCTCATGTGATGCACATTACAAGTGTTTCCAATGTTGTGTAGTTTCTCACACTTATATTCTGTCTATGTCGTTGTGTCTTAAAAATATATGAGCTGAACTGTGTCTCTATCTTGATTAGGCAACATAAACTATAATGATATGTACATATATATATATATATATATATGTTTGTTTCATGATGTTATCATGTCCACCTTACTACTGAACCGGTTTACCAAAATGAGTTTCGTATACTACATGCTAAACCTGTGATGTGTCTGCTTGTTTCTCTTGTAGTATGCAAACAAAATATTGGAGAAGAGCACCCCACTATGCAATGATAGAGAAAGTAATGCAGATAAGGTTCAAGATAGTGAGACAACCTTGTTGGTCTCCAAGAAAGGTGATAAAAGCGATCTTGTAGAGCGGTGAGAAAACCGCATACGATCCTGCGTTGATGTAGTGTTCGATTCTTGGCGATCACTGGCACAAGCTCTTCGAACTCGCTGCCTAAATCACTTCGGCTTCTTCAGTCTCCGCTACAAGCTGAAAGGCATCAGTCAGCTGTTCTGCGACAAGAAGCCGAAGGACTGAGGAAGTCCCTACAGAATTCAGATGCATACTTTCTTATGCAACAAAAAACTGGAGGATTTAAGCGCCAAACAAGAGAGAGTTAATAAGCTTTCTAAGCATCTTGCCAGCATTATGGGTACCCAGGATATTGTTCTTGAGCTCTTCTGGAGTGGTTTCAGTTCTGGACTTGTTTTGTTGCGGCATTTATATGCTGCTTTGTTCCCTATATTTGCACTGGTGGCGAACTTTGATGCCCAGTGGATGTAATATGTGTAATAGCCGTGATAGCCTAGCATAAGTTGCTTGCTTATTTATTTCCTTTTTGTCTTGTTTATTTGTTTTCTTGTAGTCAGTGCAGTTCTTTTTTCGCGGTTTGCTAGTGGCCGCAATAACCTATTTTTAAAAACTAGGCCACAATAACCATGGGCTACATATTTACTGTAGTGACACTAGGCCTCCTACTGGCCGTACAAAAAATGGGCCTTCTACGGGCCGTAGAAACAATGGGCCTTCTACGGGCTGTAGACACAATGGGCCTTCTACGGGCCATATCATCAATGGGCCTTATATGGGTCGTATGATCGATTGGCCAAACATGGGCCAATAACACACCGCATTATGGCCGTAAACGGGCTAGAGTTGGAATCGTCCGTTCATGGGCCGACCATAACGGGTTGTCGTTAATAGGCCATATTTGATGATGCTATGAAAACGGCCCAACGTATTAACATGCCACAAACAGGCTGACTATAACAACGGGCTGAATTTGGCCCACAAGCAGAAAATGACAGTAACGGGCCGTAAGTAGTTGTCGTTAATAGGCCGTATTTGATGATGCTATGAAAACGGCCCAACGTATTAATAGGCCACAAACAGGCTGACTATAACAACGGGCTGAATTTGGCCCAAGCGAAAAAATGACGATGAACGGGCCGTAAGTAACGAATCTTTGAAATGAGCCCAAGAATAAATGGGCCCTGAGAAGGCCAAAAGTTAACATGGGCTGGAAACGGCCCAACGGAATAATGGGCCGTTAATGGATATAAAGTGATACACTGTTCATTACGGGCCAGTTTCACCACGGGCCGTTAATGGGCCAAGAGTTACAAAGGGCCTCATATGGGCCGAAATACGTCATGGGCCATACATGGGCCTGAAGTTAAAATGGGCTGGAATCATATTGGACGGCCTAGATGACGCTACTGGGCCTAATTCAGATAGGTCGTAACGGGTTGTGGGTTAGCAGGCTGTAAATGGGCTATATGCGAACAAGCCGTTAACAGGCTTTCCGTGGGCCGGCCCGCCACCTTTTGACCAAGTCAAACGGGTCGGCCTTTTCATAGGAATGGGCCTCTGTTGGGTCATGCCATGTGTCGACGTATCATAGGCGCCTTCGATCCAATGAGTGGATGACATCTGTCCCAATGGTGAGCCGACACATGTTTCCTCCAGCTAATGATGATTTTACACGTGGAAAATCCCCATTGGTTGGGGCTGTTAACGGGTTATCGGATCTAAAACCAGACCCGATAGCTTAACGGCGTTCTGTTACGGTGGATGCCACATGTCGGCCACCCTTGACGAAAGCACTTATGTGGCACGCGATTTATCGTCATGGAAGTGGACACTTCCATGATGATAATTTTGGTAATGTCATGGAACACTTCTGCGACAGCACAGGTATGACTATCTTGATTCTGTCATAAAATTGTCATGGATATACATGCATGACAGAAAACGTGACCTACTATGACAAACACGTATCATCACGGAAGTGTATTTTTTTGTAGTGATCATCGTAGCAAGTCCCAAAGGTGGAAGTGATAAGTATGGAGTGTCGAACCCACAATGAGCTAAAGGTAATGTCAATATTCTCTTAAGTCCTATCTGCCACTGATATGACTCTACGTACACCGAACGTTTGCTTCCAAGTAGAAACGAGAAATAAAACTACATTCTGGGTATGAAGAGGATAACTTTGTATGATATCGGAGAGCTAAAATATAAAAGTAGGTGATGTTATCATATAGAATATATTACTAAATATTATAAATAGAGAGTGTGGAATAATGATGGATCGGTGTGCGGAATTATCCTAGGCAATTGTTAACAAGACCGGTAGTCGTCGTTGAAATTTCATATGAGGGAGAGGCATAAGCTAACATACTTTCTCTTCTTGGATCATATGCACTTATGATTGGAACTTTAGCAAGTATCCGCAACTACTAAAGATCATTAAGGTAAAACCCAACCATAGCATTAAAGCATCAAGTCCCCTTTATCCCATATGCAACAACCCCCTTACTCGGGTTTATGCTTCTGTCACTCAAGCAAACCACTATAAGCGAATCATGAACGTATTGCAACACCCTACAGCAGGAATCCCTCACGCTTGCGCGACACGGAGGGCACAATAGGACAGCACCAAAATAAAACATACAACTCATACCAATCTAGATCATCAATCAACCCAAAGACAAAAGGCATCTACTCAAAACATCATATGATGGAAACACATCATTGGATCATAATATGTGGCATAAATCACCATGTTCAAGTAGGGATTACAGCAGGGTGCGGGAGAGTGGACCGCGTAAAAGAGATGAGGATGGTCATGATGATGGTGATGTTGATGAAGACGATCAGCGTGGCGATGATTCCCCTCCCGATGACACTCCGGTGCCACCGAGAGAGAGAGGAGGAGGAGAGGTTCTTCCCCTTGTGCTTCCTCCTCCATGGCTTCCCCCTGTATGGGGAGAGGTTCTCCCTCTGGATCTTGGCCTTCATGGCGATGATGGCCCCTCCGAGATCCTTCCCCATGGCCTCCGCTGATGATGGCCCCCTCCGGCAGGGTGCCAGAGAGGGCCTAGATTGATTTCTCGTGGCTACAGAGGCTTGCGGCGTCGGAACTTCCGAACTAGGTTATTATTTGGAAGTTTGGGCATTTATAGGAGAGATTGGCGTCGAGAACAACTCAGGGGGGGCCACGGGAAGTCCACGAGGCACAGGGGCACGCCCCATGGGGGTGGGCGCGCCCTCCATCCTCGTGGGGCCCACGGGACTCCCCTCCAGTAACTCTTTGTTCCATTATTTTTATATTTTCCAAAAAAATCTCCGTTGATTTTCAACGCATTCTGAGAACTTTTATTTCTGCACAAAAATAACACCACGGTAGTTCTGTTGAAAACAGCGTCAGTCCAGGTTAGTTCTAATCAAATCATACCAAAATCATATAAAACTATTGTAAACATGGCATGAATACTTCATAAATTTTAGATATGTTGGAGACGTATCAGGCCGTAGCAAGGAAAGGACTAGGATGAGGAGAGCATACCATGTCCCCAACGCTGAGACCACTCACGGGTCGTGCTTCAACGCTCTCAAATGCGGCGCAATACTTGTTGCACTCTTGTTGGATGAATAACCACCTCTTTTGAATTGAGGTGATGCCACGGTTGCTTGTAATTTGGTAGGGCTCAAACATCTTCCTTTCATGGAAATTTTTGTGGACTCTCGTCCAAAAAACTAGGCCCTTTTGTTGCGCGCCCATCCTCGGATCTTGGCTAATCTCCATCCAACATTGGCAAATCAACTTGTTCTCCTCTTGTGTATATGAACCCGTGCGAATGCTCTTCCTCCTCTTTTGTGCTTCCGCTCTTTGGGTGAGCTCATCGATGAACAATGGCTCGCCACCAATATCAATGTCATTGCCTTCTTTTTCATCACCATCACCTTCACAATAGATGTCATCGTCTTCATGCCATGAGTTCCCATGGTCATAGTCAGCACGGTCGTCGGCCTCTTTACCGGCAATGTACCGGGAGCGGCCATCCTGACTTTGGGTCTCGTCAGGATCATAGGCAGGGCCATGCCCACCGTCGTAGATCACATCCTACATGAACTGGTTGTAGAAGGGGTCGTCGATCGGTGGCGCTGGTGTTGGCATTCCGTCGAACAATACGCGGGGGAACGGCATGTTGCCTATAAACGGTAGCCGTGCTTGCTTTCTTTGCATCTCGACGGACGGCCAGCCGCCGCTGCTGGACCCAGGTGTGACGTTGAGGTCGATGATGGCCGAGGGGCGCGGGATGGATGGCGCGATCACACCAACGTTCGGCGACCCCGAGAAACAGGTCTGGCCATCGTGCCTTGGCGGGGGAAAGCCGAGCGACAAAGGCGTGGTCCGTGACTGGCAGTGCGGAGGCCGGGCGACCGATGAGCATGTGCTCGCTGGGCCGACGGCTGCTACAGAGAAACCCACCGGACGACAAATGCCAAGCATGAGGAGGGCGTGCACTTTGTTGACGATGGCCTCCTTCTCCTTGACCTCGGCCTTGCGTCGCACGGCCTCCATTGCATCGCGCTCGGTGGAGAACTTGGCCGCGGCGGCAATGTCCTTGACGACCACCCTCCAGTTCCTCTCTTCGCCGATTCCGGGTCCAACTTGGCGATCTCCTCCAACATGCACTCCGACCGTGGCTTCCTTGGCGCCTTGGCCGCCTTCTTCTTGACCTTTTCGGGAGGGTTGACGGCCAGGCCACCGGACTTCAGCTGGGCGTTGGTCATGGACGGGGGAGGGAGGGGCGGCGGGACGTGGGAGGGTTTGGAGGGAAATGGCGCCAAATGGGGCGTGGGGGGGTTGCTTTCTGCCACCGACATGCGGGTCAGGGGAGCACAAGCGCGTGTGTCCCACCCATCCACGCACTGTCCATTTCACCCCAAAATCAGCGCAAACATGGGTCGGGGATGGGTCAAAAGCGGACAAAAAACAGGCAAAAGTCCGTTTGCTCCCGCGCGTTGGGCTGTCTGGTTTGTCTGTTTTACCCCAAACGGACCCACGCAGACAGGATGGAGTCGTGCGGTGGAGTTGGCCTAAGGAGAATTCGAGGAAGATCGAGAAAATATGATCTATTGTTGTTTTTTGGTTATGTTTTCTTTTAAGGGAGAAACATGTTTGGCAGATAAAAAATAAAAATGCAAAGTTTATATAGTTCTATAGAATCATGTTTGGGCTAAATTTCGTGTTTTGACCCTTTTGTGGTATAAAATCAAGATCTTACCCCCATTTGAAAAAAATCGACATCTGACCCTTTTGCTACCGCCAAAGGGCTCAGCGGTAGGGTCACACAACCTACCGCCAGGGGTTCTGGCGGTGGCATGGACGGCCGACTGCCGTTACCTAACGGCCAGCGCAGCTCTTGGCGGTAGGTTGCCTGACCCTACCGTCGTATGGCCTGGCGGTAAGGTCCTGTGGGTTTAGGTTTTTTCAATTTTTGTGATTGTTTGTTTTGTAAAGTTTTATCAGAGGTTTCACATAATTCCAGAAATAGCAAAATATGAGCTCACATATTAATAAAGGTTCCACATAGCAAATATCAAACAGTTTACACATAGTTTCACAAGTAGGAAATAGCAAATAGCAAACTTGTCCACATAGTTTGACAACCCCAACTAACGCAAGTAATTTCAGCTAACTTGTATTATCTAGATGCAATCACCTAGGTTCATCATGATTTTGAACATGAACATGAACATGAACCAATCTTAGGCTACAAAAAAGAGAGTGATTTGACTCAAAGTAATTGGGGGGTCGGAGGAGCTTACTTTCCTCTTTTCGGAGCCATCTCGATCCGCCAAATCCGTGAAAACACAAAGAAGATCGGAGGGGGGAAGTGGAGGAGATGAGAAAGGGGTGAGAGGAAGAAGAAGGCGACCGAGTGGGGGATAAGGGGGTGGGTGGGTTGGGCGGGCGACCGGGTTTATAAATGCCCAAAACCTACCGCCATAGGGCGCGACGGTAGGGTTAGACAACCTACCGCCATAGGGCGCGGCGGTAGGGTCGGAACACCTGCGTTAGGTTTCTGTGACCAAAACTGCCAACAGCTCAGCAGGAGGGTTGCACACCATACCGCCGTGAGACCTGGCGGTAGAGTGTGCAACCCTCCCGCTGAGTTGCTGGCAGTTTTGGTCACATCAGGGGGCGTACTTGGGGAGGCCCCCTACCGCCGGCAGGTGTGGCGGTGGGCTGTACATACCTACCGCCGCTTGGACTGGCGGTAGGGTTGCCCATAGTGCATTTTTTGCACCTCCTAACTTCTCTTGTCTTCAATTTTTTGCACATAACAATGAGATACTTATAAACAGGAACCACATGTATCACCTAGCAATCCACAAATCCACAAATATTAAAGTTGGATACATAACAAGCACACATCCACGAGCAAGTTCTACATAGCAAGCTCACGAAAGTGTTTCACGAGCAAATTGTTCATGAAGCAAACATGAAATGGTTATAGTTCAACGGCACAGCACGGCAACAACTTCAGTCCCTCCTTCCCCTCTTTGACGTTCGGTCCTCGTTGGTCTTTGATCGCTTCTCGACCGCTGAGGGAGTCCTGGATTAAGGGGTCCTCGGACAGCCGGACTACTAACATGGGCCAGACTGTTGGGCTATGAAGATACGAGACAGAAGACTTCTTCCCGTGTCCGGATGGGACTCTCCTTTGCGTGGATGGCAAGCTTGGTGATTCGGATATGTAGATTCCTTTATCTGCAACCGACTTTGTATAACCCTAGTCCCCTTCGGTGTCTATATAAACCGGAGGGTTTAGTCCATAGGGCACAATCATAATCATACAGGCTAGGCTTCTATGGTTTAGCCATTACAAACTCGTGGTAGATCAACTCTTGTAACACTCATATTCATCAAGATCAATCAAGCAGGAAGTAGGGTATTACCTCCATAGCAAGGGCCCAAACCTGGGTAAACATCATGTCCCCCGCCTCTTGGTACCATCCGACCTCAGACGCACAGTTCGGGACCCCCTACCCGAGATCCGCCGGTTTTGACACCGACAACCGCCGTCTTATTGCGGTGAGTAGGAAGCGCTTTCTAAAACGGGGATGGACACTTCCAATCCTTCTTCGGTACATTCCTCTTCTCATGCTGGGTTGGTTGAGTTGCTGGAGGTCCGTCGTCATCATCGTACTCCTCCTCCTCATCGTCCTCTTCCTCTTCTTCACCATGTTCTTCTTCTGCGCCCTCTTCTTCATCTTCCTCTTCATCATCATCATCCTCGCTCTCCTCCTCGTCATCTTGAACCGCCCTAGATGGCGAGGCTGCATGGCTCGATGAAGTGAGGCTACGCATCGATGCAGGAGGAAAAACATCCTCGATGTTTGTAGCGCACCCAAGCAAGCCCACAAGCATGCGTGCTTTGTTGACGTACTTCTGCAATGACAACGAAACAATGTGAACTTCTGCAATGTCCAATTTCTGCAAATGAACTTAAGAAAATGAACTCCATATTACCTTCACTGTTTCCCTCAACTTGTTCTCACTAGCTTGAGTCCCAGGGATAGAACTAAGCGCATCAGAGGCTTGAAAAATGCTTTTGTTCAGCTCCGAAGACTGAAAGTAATAAAATGAGTCAGTAGCACTAAAATATGATTTCATCCAACCGTCGGTTCAAAAGAGATAAAAACAACTTACCACTCTGTTCATGAGGGGTCCGTACTCCCTAAACCCGCCTTTAAGCTCTCTGATGCTCTCGTTGTAGGCTTGATTCTCGGAGTCGTCATCGAACAGGTCTTCGGCATCTGCTGTCGTCCACTAGGGCCTCAGACGCAGACGATGCTTGATGCCATTGTCTTACCACAACATGTGATCCTCGTATTCGTCCCAGGCAATCACTCTCCCCTCCGTGTCTTTGCGGCCTTTCCACTCGTTCCATTCCTTCACATATCTCGCATGTTGGGCTTCCCAATCTATGATTGACTGATTCTTCTGCCTGCTCATCCTACAATGCATAAGAAAGAATGTAAAACACCCTTCTTGTATGAATGGAAAACATCAAAATAAGAACTTAGAATCGATGAGAACGGCTTGTGGTACTCACTGGTGTAGGTCGTAGCCACCGGTATCGTGGACAGTGTTGGTTGGTGGTGTGTGTTGCGCCTTACCAAATTGTGCGGGAACGCGCTGTGGCAAGTGGTACTCCACGGCATAGACACAAATCATGGGCATGATGCACCGGAAGAGAAGCCGGTCCTGCTTGCACATGTTGTTCAGCTCAAACCCCCAATCTCGATCATCATTATACGGCCTCCAAGTAACCTAGAACCAAACAATGGTAAGCTCACGTGAAAGTGTTATCGAAACTATTCAAAATGTAGTTCTTATACCTGGAAAGGCGTGAGAGCATCAAGCTCGTTGCTTAAGACCTTGTACAAGGCCTTCGATTCCCCCGTGTAGACATGCACCACGTCCCAAGCGTATGCGACGGTCGGGTTCCGATCATCTTCGTCATCTCCTCCATAGTCCGTCCATGCACGCGAGAGCAGCTTCTCCGGACGGCCCACCGGGATTCGCTCCCACATCCAAATGGAGAGGCCCCATACACATCCACACATACCGAACGTGACTTTCGCTCTCTGGGTCGCGTCGTCAAGCTACAAACCAAGTATAGATGATAAGATGTCAAAATATAAAGCAGCACACGTCCATGATATTTGAAAGAAAGTGATATTCACTTATCGAACGATATAGGTAGGAGAGTCCGGCGGCCCCCCATCTATACCCCGCATCCCAGTCCTTTAGGAAGTCAAGATACATCCATAGGGCAGTGTTCCCGGAGCAGTCCGGAAACACTACCTCTGTGAGAAGATACCACAGGTAGGCCCTGGCATACTGCTCCACCACCCGGGGTTTGGCATCTTCCGAGCACTTGCTCCGGTGCTCGAGGAGCCATGGCAGCGGTATGCCAGAAGTTCGGTTGCTCTTAACGGGAGGGGGGGGGGGGCAGTCGCCGATGAGGGTGACAACCCTATCGTGCCAGTTCACCCTCTCCACTCTTCCTGTTAGAGCACGACCCTCGAGCGGTAGGCCGTAATCATCGCCCAATCCTCAAGGGTCACGGTTATCTCCCTACATGGGAGATGGAATCTGTGCGTCTCTGGCCGCCACCGGTCGATCAAAGCCGTGAGAGCTGGACGAGTGTCGATGGCTTACGCTTGAACTGCAGAACGAAACCCAATAGTCGGGCTCTCCTGAAGAACGGTGTGTACCGCTCATCGCACTCCATCTTAACCATCGTCTTGTGAGCCCTCATCTGTAGTGGCGGCAGCATCTGTGAAAATCAATAACCAAAGCATAATTAGCATGGACATAATAGTTAGCAACTTGTTTTCATCAGTTCAAAAGATTTGGTTTAAGAATGGTAATTACCACTCCATTCTCAATGAAACGGGCACGGTGACGCTTGTCGAACTTAGTGTCAAGCATGGTGTACTTCATGCCGATGTTGTCCGCAAGAGGTGGCCTCCTAAAAAAATTGCATAAACATAAGCATAAGCATATCAAAAGATTTTTTAACATGAACTAGGGTTCATCATTAACAAGGAAACATATCGATGCATAACAAAGGTTCATCACATCCAAAAAAACCTATGAGTTCAAATCTTGTGAATAATTATATATCAAGATGATCATGAACATGAACTAAATACAATACATATATTAAGAACTAAATAAAATACATATATCAAGATGCAATCACCATGGTCCAAATGCATCATATCATATTTCTCCAATAACATCCAACATGCATCATATCATATTGTTTTCAAAAACAAAAACCATGAACTAGGGTTCATCTTGAGGGATTAACCATGTTTACTCCAACAAAATCCACTACTTGCATCATATAAGATCCACATGCATCCTATATCAAAACAAATATCTCCAATATTCATCATATCATAATCTTTTAACACAAAAAATTATGAACTAGGTTCATCTTGAGGGTTCAACATTTGTTCTCCAACTATATCCACTACTTGCATCATAGCATATGAACATGCATCATCATATCACAATAAATTCCTCCAACATGCATCATATCAAAAAAAATCCTCCAAAAATAATATGAACTAGGGTTCATCTTCACATAACCATACTAACTAGTGACTATAGTTCATATCTAACACAATATAACATCTATCATCAACCTAAATCAATCCTAGGGTTCAAAATATTTAAATCTAGTTCAAGAAGGGGGTGATTTGAATCAAATAATGCGACGAATCGGTAGCTATTTGACTAAAACTAATTGGAGGGGCCGAAGGAGCTTACTTTTCTTTCTTCGGGGCCATCTCGATCCGCAAAAACGGTGAAGAAACGACGAAGATCAGAGGGGGGGAGTGGAGGAGATGAGAGAGGGCGAGAGGAACTGCTCTGTTCTTGAGGGAGGCGGCTGGGTGGGGGAGAAGGGGGTGGGGCGGCCGGCCCGCGGGCTTATAACTGCCCACACCCTACCGCCAGGGTCCCTGGCGGTAGGATCGGGTGTGACGGAGGGGGGCGGGAGGCCATTGCCGCTGCTGACATGGATAAGTTTCCTACCGCCGGGCCTCATGACGGTAGGTTGCCTGATCCTACCGCCAGGCCCCCTGGCGGTAGAAAAAAGGGTTAGATTTCCAGAAAATTCTAAACGGGGTCAGATCCTGATTTTATACATGCAAAGGGTCAAAACAAAAAAAATTGCCTCATGTTTGCTTATGAGGCACGCCAAGCTTTTCCTTTTGCCTTTGTTTGTCAGCAGAGGCAGAGGGCAGAGCTGCAGTCCACAGTATCCGCTGCCCATGTCCATGTGCCAGGACAGAAGTCTACAGTAGCCAACAGCCCAACACATCCATCCATCCATCCAACGGCCGTCATGCCGCTCCGGCGCCTCCTGGACCTCTCCGCCACCGTCTCCGACCTGCTCCGCCGCTCCCTCTCCACCGCCGCCGCCCCCTCGCACCCACCATGGGCGATCGTCGACTACACGTCCATGGTCGACCGCTCCTCGTCGGCCCCGGGCGCGTGCTTCCACCCCGTCGCGCCCCCGGGCATCTCCCACGTCACGGCCCCGGCGCACCTCGTCAGCCCCAGGGCGCGCCCCGCCCCCGACACCAACGTCGTCCAGGTCCTCTTCGGTAACGTCGGCGCCGCCAGCGGCGACGGCCACCTCCTCCTCAGCTACCACGATCTCCGGGCGGAGGGGCCCTGCACCACCTGGGACCTGTCCGCGCCCCCCGAAATCCAGCGCTTTGTCTGCAACCCCCTCACCGGCCAGATGCTCCGCCTGCCGGACATTGGCGGCTCCCGGAGGACCCTCGTCTTCCACCACATGGGCCTCCTCACCCAGGCCGACGGCTGGCTCGGGCGCGGGCCGCCCGACAGATTCGCTGTCGCCGAGTTCGCCTTCCATGGCGCCGGCGCCGGCCTCGAGCGATTTCTCTCGGAGAAAGGGGAGTGGGAGACGGTGATGGGCGTGCCGTGCGGACCGCCGCCCCCGCGCGGGATGGAGGTGAACCAGGAGACGGTTGCCTTCGGCGGCCGCCTGTGGTGGGTCGACCTCACCTTGGGCGCCGTCTCCGTCGACCCCTTCGCCGACCGGCCGGAGATCCGCTTCGTCGAGCTGCCCAGCGGCAGCGTGCTGCCTGCGCGTGCTCGCACAGAAGAGGATGGGGATCTCAGGAAGGTCGAGGACCGGGGGCTCTTCTTGCGGGAGGTGGCCAAGCACCGGCGCATCGGCGTGAGCAAGGGGCGGCTGCGCTACGCCGAGGTCTCTCCTCACGACCCGTTCCTGCTCAGCTCCTTTGCGCTCGACGGCGACGAGGGCAGCGGCTGGACGCTGGAGCACCAGGTGGAGCTCAGGCAGGTGTTGGCGGACGGAGGCTACCCGTGGCAGGAGAACTCGGCGCAGGCGGCGCCGCAGATCGTCGTCCTTGACCCGCTGAACGCCAACGCCATCTACCTCAAGGTCGGCGAGCACGTCGTGGTGGTGGACATGCACAACGGCAAGGTGACAGGGGCCTCTCCGCTTCAGGACGAGTACTCTCTTGTGCCGTGCGTGCTCCCGCCGTGGCTTGCATCCAGCACCATCCCTACGGCAGGTAATAATCTAAATCAATCGCCTTCTTGTTCCAAGTTCTAATTAACTGCCAGAAATTCTTGAAAAAGAGCTCTTTAAGATTGGAAACAAACAAACAAACAAACAAATCACTTGCTGGTACATTGCTTGAACTGAATTTTGTGCAAACATACATACAAATGGATGAATTTTGTGACCGGAAACAATCTTGTGGCGCGTGTCATATATGCATGGTGGTGACGAATTGATCGTTGCTACTAGGATCTCACACATAAATAGTATAATCAAAAACTAGGACTGGTGCTAATTTTTTGTGGAAACAAACAAATGGATGAATTCTACTGGTGCTATTGATTTAGTCAGGCATCAGACCACCTTACTATACTGTACTTCGCAGTTCACTGTTTGTTAGTGTGTACGAGCGTGCAGTATGTTTGTTAGTCAAACACAGACAGACCACCTTGCTGGAAGAAGTTATTTCTTTTTTTCTGCGGGTACTGGAAGAAGATGTAGTCTGTGTGTTCTGTTTTAGACAGTGGCCTTTATGCAAGGGAGTTCATGTCATGTTCCGTTCTACAATGCATGCTCTTTTATTTCTCGAATCATGTCTATTCGCACAAGTACTAGCTTCACAGCAACACATAGTTCATACTGCTACAAGTTGTTCCGTGTTAGCACCGTGTCTGTTATTGACCTGATGAAACATTTTATTTCAGGCAGGAAGGATGACATTTAATCGACAGATGATCCAGTTAATTAGTTCTGTCTAGATATGGTGAATGGATATGACCTGATCTACTAGCCAGCTTATGTATCCCTGTGTAATATTCTCTTATGTCTTCTTTGTAGATCATCCACTATTAGTCATTCATTTGCATTGTCGGGATTCATGCTGTTTTATTTATTTTCCTTGTCATAGTGATGACCACTATTTTCCTTTTTCATGAATGAAATATTGTAAAAATTATAGTCTAAAACTGAAGCTTGTTGTTTCCATTTCCGAACAAATGTTAATGATGTAATTTGGTGCTAAAGTAAACATGTTGTCCAGATGATAACTTTCCTTTTAGCTTTTGTAGATCATCCAGTAATGGTTATCCATTCGCATTGTCAGGGCTCATGACGCTTTATATTTTCCTTGTTACAATGATGACCGCTCTTTCCATACTTTCTATGGTTTGCGGTTCAAAACAAAAGACCGCTCTTTCCTTTTTCGTGAAATGTAATTGCAATTGATAAAACCTATACTGAAGTTTGTTATTTCTATTTCCCAACAAATGATAGTGTGTAATTTTGTGCTATAAAGTAAACTTGTTGTCCAGATGATAACTCACTTTCTTTTTCACTTTTGGAAGTGAGATAGATGGACTATAATATTAGCACCTTTGTTTACTTGTTTTTTCATATGAGTCTTTCTTTTCGATGTTGAGTCAATTGTTCCTAATATTATTTAGCAAAAAAAAGTTCCTGATAGTATTATTATTATTACTTTTCAGGTTTCATGGAACTAATACTAGATGGAGGGTTGAACAAATACTAGGAAGGAAGCTGGCGGGAGTTTGTCAAACTCTCATTTTGGTGGAACTCTGAAGAAGTATGGGTTTATCGTAGGTTGCTGATTAATTACTACTTCATCCGGAATTACTTGATGCTCAAACGGGAGTATCTAGCATATTCTTCTTCTCACTTTCTCCTTCATTCTTGGAGTGCCTCTTGCCCTGTTAAAAGGAAATCTTGTTGGTGATATTTTAAAAAAACTATTCCATACTTATGATAATTAAACCGTTACTTAGTTGCAATACCTCGTTATCTCGCTTTTGCATAACAGAATTTGAAGAATCTCCTGTAACTTGGCTTTCCAGCAGCCATCATAAAGAACATACTCTCATTATAATTTTATAAACCACTTGAACTTTCGGAAAAGTGCATGAACGTACCTCTTCAACTATTTTGTTTAAATATTCGTCTCAAGCCTCTCATCAAGTTCAAAAATGATGCTCACTTTGAAATTTTCCATGCATACTTACAATTTCCTTGAATTTAACTTTAGTCAGAATGTGTGTTTTACCATAAAGGTTTTGAATTGAATCCATCGCGCTTCAGTATGGTATGCACAAGTGTTGCCTAAACGTCCCTTTGTAGCCTCATTAAACATCACAAATGTTGTTGTTGTTGTATCATCACTTACCTTGAGTTGAAGTAGGTACCTAATGTGATATTGTCATTGATTACTGGTACTACTACTAAAAAAAATTGGGTTTGGCTTTACACAAAGAGATTAATGTTCTCAACGTTGAATTTCCTGACCAAATTGAAGTGATAGTGACTATCGTTTGTTTATGCTAAAGATCTTCATTCACCATATTTGCTAAAATATTCGACAGGAACCCACTACAGAATTTGAGGTTCATCAAATTTGAAAATCTTCTGATGCACCATCTATGTTTCTCTATATCGCAGCAAGTAATCACATTTGTTTCAGTTAAACTTGTAGCACAGTTGTAGTCTCCTAGAGTGGTTTCGAAGAACGGTCTTCTAGAATGTATTATCTTAACGCGAATACACTGGAATCAACATCCATCGCATAAGCCTTCTCCGGATGAGTAAAATTATGAACATGCCACCATAGAATTGCAATCATTAATCTAGAATAACGTAATAGATTTTTTTTTTTCCTGTTTCAACATAATCGACCTTCTGAGCTAACATGTCAAGTATCTTTAGTTGAGCAATGCCTGGAGTATGATTGAAGTATCATAAAATCATTGGTCCATTGATCAGCATGAGTTATAATTCTGTGGAGTTGATTTGATCGCTCGAGGAAAGTCAACAGGAGAATGTGCCATTGGAGGACTGGTTGCCGCTAGAGGAAGACGATGTGGAAGTGCCACTTGTTGAGGAAGTTTGACGTTGAAGTGATGTTCACCCCAGGAAGACGACATAATGGGTATCTGAAGTCTGACAGGACAATGAATGATTGATGTTTTGGAATGGGAAGGTATTTTAAGGATGACTGAGTTGATTCACATACATGTGCACGATGGAAAGAGAGGTTGAGATCCTCCTTCACCCCATTACGTGCTCATCAATTTTCTCCAGCACATCAATTGTGCCTTCTCCATCCAATCTAGCTGTGGAAAAAAGAAAGCTCCTCCTTCATCCTGTTGCATGGTCATCAACTCTTCCTCGGCATCAATTGTTTCTTCTCCCTCCGTCCTACTCCCTCCGTTCCCAAATACTTGTCTTTCCAGCCCTTTCAAATGGCACAACATACGGATGTATGTAGACATATTTTAGAGTGTAGATTCACTCATTTTGCTTCGTATGTACTCCCTCCGTTCGGAATTACTTGTCTCGGAAATGGATGTATCTAGAACTAAAATACATCTAGATACATCCATTTTCGCGACAAGTAATTCCGAACGGAGGGAGTAGTCACTTGTTGAAATCTCAAGAAAGACAAATATTTAGGAACGGAGGGAGTATAATATAAGAGCATTTTTGGCACTACACTAGTATAAAAAACGCTTTTATATTATGGGACGAAGGGAATAGATTTAGAGGATGATGGTTGAGCGATCACAGAAAACAGGCAATTGGCTGGAGGTATTTACGTCTGGACGGACCGAGCTGAATATGGGCGTTCTAGTGGGCGACATGGCGACTGTTGGTTGCGCCTGGCCGGATGGAGCCGAGCACGGGCGTTCCTGTGGGCGACATAGGGTGCGTTTGGTAGCATGCATAGACCTAGCCTAGTTGTTCTCCTCTCATACATGCTAAGTGTAGACATGCTGAGTCCATGCAGTTGCTGTTGTTTGGTAGCGATGTATGCGCTAAGACATGCTGAGCTGAGACTTTGTTTGGCAGCCTGCATGTGTTTAGACATGCTAAACAATTTTGAATTTCAAACAATTGTTTTTAAATGATGAACAAAACTGGAAATATATGAACACAAATTTAAACATATTTTGAATTATTTTTAAAAAATTCTAAACATTTTTTGGAAAATTAAAACAAATTTTAAAATTCTAAACTTTTGAAAATTTGAACATATTTGAAATTCTGAGCTTTTTGAAAATTTAAACAATTTTTGAATTTTTGAATATTTTATAAAAATTAAATAAAATTTGAATTTCTGATATTTTTTCAAAATTCAAACAATTTTTTATTTTATTTTGAAATTTCGAACATTGTTGATTTTTTTTAAAAAAATTGAAATTCTGAACATTTATTGAAAATTCAAATAAAATTTGAAATTATGAACATTTTTTGAAAATTTAAACAATTTTGAAATCCTAAACTTTTTCAAAAATTTAAAGAAATTTTGAAATTCTAAACTTTTTCAAAAATTTAAACAAAATTTTAAATTCTGAACATTTTTTGAAAATATAAACATATCTGGACGTGGTCTGGTGGGTGGGGACGAGTGTCAGGGCCAGCATGGCTGCCTCCATGCACCCTGTCTGGGGTGCATGAGATGAGCATAGCTGAGGGCCCTTTTATGCATCAGATGAGCATAGCCCATGTGAGCTCATGCACCCTACCAAACAAGCAAAAGTGGGTCGGATTGGGAACTTTTGCCCTCATGCACCCTTCATGCACCCTACCAAACACACCCATAGTAGCTGCTATAATGGTTGTTGTTACGGCAATGTCAACCTGGAGATGAAAGATGCCACATACTCCTTCCGTTCCTAAATATAGGTCTTTATAGAGATTTCACTATGGACTACATACGAAGCAAAATGAGTGAATCTATACTCTAAAATGCATCTATATACATCCGTATGTGGTTTGTAGTGGAATCTCTACAAAGACTTATACTCCCTTCGTTCCAAATTAATTGACCTCCATTTGTCTAGACACGGATGTATCTAGACACTAAACAAGTATAGATATATTCATATCTAGACAAATGAAAGTCAAGTAATTTGAAACGGAGGGAGTATTTTGCATGCGATTTGCTACCGCCATGCAAACGACAGAGGATCGGATAAGTAATTATTGCAGCAAAGCACCAAGAGAAGAGGATGGAGCAATTGATCTCTTTACACGATCTGCAGCAGAAGAGGATGGAGCAATTGATCTCTTTACACGATCTGCAGCAAAGCACCAAGATAAGAGGATGCAGCAATTGATCTCTTTACACGATCATGAGAGTTTGGTTATATTTTGGCAGATTGTATCTCTACACGACCGTGAGAGTTTGGTTCTGTTGAGATTGTATCCCTCATTGCTGTGAAAAAGAGAGATTGTATTCCTGACCAAGTTGCAGTCGCGTCAAAGACATGCAATTGCATTGGGGAGCAACACTTGTAGTTGTGTGTCTAGTGCCATACATGCAACTATCCACTCCCCTCGACAACAAAACACCTCATAGTTGTAGTGGGGGCAACACTTACAGATCTGTGCTTAGTGGCAGACATGCAACCGCTCTCCCTCCATTGACAAAAAAGTCGCCGAGTTACAGTCGAGGAGGACACTTGCAGTTACGTGCCTAATGGTAGACATGCAACTGGCCCCCTCCCCACAACAAGACACCACCTAGTTGCAGTCGTGTTGAAGTCATGCAGTTGTAGTCGAGGGCTACACTTGCACTTGGAGGCCTAGTGACAGATATGCAACTAATGCCCCTCTCCCCAACAAAACACCACCGAGTTGCGGTCGAGTTGAAGAAATGAAGTTGCAGTCGGGGGTGACACTTGCAGTTGAATGCCTAGTGGCAGATATGCAACTGGCGCCCCGCAAAACATCAACGAGTTGTAGTCGGAGGCGACACTTGCAGTTGCGTGCCTAGTGGCAGCCATGCAACTGCCTCCTCCCCTAAAATATATCACAAAGTTGTAGTCACGTTGAAGACATGCAATTGTAGTCGGGGGCAACACTTGAAGTTGCATGCCTAGTAAAAGACATGCAATTGTTCACCTCCCTCGACAAAACACCACTAAGTTGCAATTGCGTTGAAGACATGTTGTTGCAGTCGGGACGAAACTTCAGTTGCGTGCCTAGTATCAGGCATGCAACTTACCTCCCTCCAAGAAAGTACCAGTAAATTGCAGTCGTGTTGAAGACATGCAGTTGCAGTCGGGGGCGACATTTGCAGTTGCATGCGTAATGCGAGACATGCAACTCCCGCCCCCTCACGACAAACACCA
This sequence comes from Aegilops longissima, assembly GCA_021605205.1. Lineage (NCBI taxonomy): Eukaryota > Viridiplantae > Streptophyta > Magnoliopsida > Poales > Poaceae > Aegilops > Aegilops longissima. Next base: position 59,158,967 of record CM038680.1, read on the forward strand.
ATAACTTGCAGTTGCTCCTCGAACAAAACACACCACATAGGTGTAGTCGGGGTGCGACAAAGCTGTCAGACAACAAAATATTTTTGGAAAAGAAAAAGAATAAGTTGCACACAGATCACATACATATAATTGTGTGCATGCAACTCCGTTCGGTCAATGGGTGTGGCTGATAACAATATTTTTGAAAAAAAAGAGTTGCATACGGATGGTAGACATGTAATTACACGTGGTTTAATGTACATGCAATTGTGTGAAATCGACGTATGTGCAAACAGGTGGTATTGTTTTTGAAAAAACAAATAATTATAGAAAATAGAAAATAAATATGAAAAAGAAAAATAGGAGCGTACCAGGGGAACAGTCCTATTAATCGCTACTGTAGAAAGCCCAAATGAAAGATCTCTACTCCTAATGGAGCAGTTGGTAGTCTTGCTTCCAGGTTTTTTTTCGTCCCATCACTTTCGTCCGTTTTTTTTAGGTTAACCGTCGTAGATTTTTTTCGATGCTGGTTTCTTATTCACCGGTTTATTTACCCCTCAGCTCTTTCCTTGCAAATCAGCACTTTCCAAACGTGCACGTAATCACGGATTTAAATTTACTAACTTATCCAAATCAACCGATACCTTCCATTATCGCAAATTTCTTTAGGAAACAAATAATAGATTTTAAGGAAACAAATAAAAGATTTTAAAGACGCATCATACTTTACTAACAATCACTAAAAATCAAATCTAAATTAATTAACCTTACCTTAAATCACTCAATCATTTTAATTAGAAAATATTTTCTTTCCTAACTGCAGTTGGTAGTCTCGCTTCCAGTTTTTTTTTCGTCCCACCACTTTCGTCCGGGTTTTTTCGTAGGTTAATCGTCGTAGATTTTTTTCGATGCTGGTTTCTTATTCACCGGTTTATTTACCTCTCAGCTCTTTCTTTGCAAATCAGCACCTTCCAAACATGCACGCAATTACGGATCTAAATTTACTAACTTATCCAAATCAGCACCTTCCATTATTGCAAATTTTTTTAGGAAACAAATAATAGATTTTAAGGAAACAAATACAAGATTTTAAAGACGCATCATACTTTACTAACAATCACTAAAAATCAAATCTAAATTAATTAATCTTACCTTAAATCACTCAATCACTTTAATTAGAAAACATTTTCTTTCCTAACTGCACCCCGCTTAGTGTGCACATAACAATCCAAAGTAATTAGAGTCACATGATTGAATCCATTTATTTAGAGCGACATGATTGAATTCATTTATTAACAATAATCCTCACCAAAAGTGCGTTTAGCAATTTTAGAGGGCGGACCAAAACTCTGCCATCCGCTCGCCCGCGTTTGTTTAGGTACAGGAAAAAATGGCATAATATATGGAAACAACACGACCGGGCGGCGGTGCAATCTTCGGGATAGGGATCGGAGGAGAAGGATTGGCTGGCAGCATGATCGGGTGCTTCCCATGTCAGCGCCGCCGTCCTCGCGATGCCACCTACCGAAATCAACGCTGCTCCTCGCCGTCGGCCGAGGCGACGCCGCCTGCCCTCCTACCCATGGTCCGCTGCAGCGTGCAACTACGGCGGGAGGAGTAGCGACAGGGCCGAGGTCCTTCATGCGTTCCAAGATGGAGGCCATGATTTCGTCGAGGTCGTTGCTGCCTCCTACACTCAGGGTGTGTCGCCGAGATCGAGGCGAGCATGAGGAGCTGTGGCCACCGCCATGGTCACCCCATCGCAGGGGATGGAGCACGCCGTCGACCTACAGCTTGTGGAGATCACTGTTGCTCTTCAGGTCGCGTGGTGACCGGATCTTGCCGATGTGTCCCTCCCCAACGACCTCCTCTTCGCCCGGTTGGCCGGCATGGATCTCGCCACTCTGCCTCAACTTCTGCGCCTCGAGCTCGACGGTCAGCCACCATGGATCCCCAACTGGAGGGTCACGTGAACCAGCCGTCCTCCCATGCTGCAGCGGCAAGAAGGTGACATGGCTCTCCGTACACGAAGAGTGGAGTTCAGTCAAGTACTTATATACTTGGCCTCTACTGCTGATCCATGTACATGGAGAAGATCAGACAACCGCTCATTCATGCTTCGTTCCACTCCTTTGCGCTACATTACTGGAGGTGACATTTTCCTATCTCTCTATGTTGTAACAAGCCTGCTGCCTGCATAGTTAATGGATTTTTTATTTAAATTTATCGCTGTTAGTGCTTTGTTGCAATTGTTCACCCAAGATTCTTATATATAATCTGAGCGTATGTAGGCATACTTAGCTTTGCTATTCCATTTTTTCTGGCGCATAGAAATAAGAGTATTGTCCAGGTTAGGTATTCAATTGAGTATGGTATTTGGATTGCTATCAGAATGTCTTCTCTATGCATGTGATTTCTCACATCTGGTTATAATATTTGTGAAGACGTGCATTGCACGTGCACTTGGAAGCGGGCCCGTGGCCCGCGCTGGACGGCGCCGACGCCGACCCGAGCCACCTCGTCCGCGTATTCTTGGAGCTGTGACTGGTCGATTTACATGAAATTAATTTCCTCGGTTCTGATGGCAAATATAATACACATAATCCATATTGTTATGCACTAGCGTGTATGTGTGAAATAGATGGATTATGGTCCCGTACCCAATAAGATGGATATGTGTGTGTGTTAGAGAGAGAGGGAGAGGGGGATAGAGAGTGAGGAAGAGGGAGGGAGAGTGTGTGTCTGTGTGTGTGAGGATTTGATGGTAAAAAATCGCCAATGTCCTAATATTGAACTCTTAAAGTTAATGTGGCCCCGTTGCAACGCACGGGTGCTCTTCTAGTAAAGAAAAAGCTGCACCACCCTATGTGCCCAGCCAATGGCACGGGACCTCCTATATGGCGCCGTACGCGCCGGCGGACACGGGAGCGCGCACCCTCCCTACGCGACCTCATGGGCGGCCACGGGAGGGAGCCCCTTGTCTTTTTTGTCTTTTTCCTGCTTTCAGCTTTTCTATTTTTTAAAAATAATTCAGGATTTCAAAAAGAAGTTGCAAATTATTGAATTGTTCGTGAGTTCAAAGATTCTTTGTGGTTTGAAAAATGTTCAGCACATCATAAATGCTTTTGGATTCAAAAGATGTTCGCAATTTCAAAAATAATATTCAACTATTCAGTTATTTTACAATTTAAAAAATGTTCATGTATTTCTAGGAAAATGTTCACAATATTAATAATATGTTCGAGAATTTTGAAAATGTTACCAAATTTTACAAAATGTTCAACAAATTCAGAAAATTTCAAAACATGTGCACGTTTCCAAAATATATACACAGTTTCTAGGAATGTTTGTGAATATGAAAAATATTCATGATTCAGAAAAATGTTTACGGATTTAAAAAATGTCTAGGATTTTAGAAAAAATGTTCACGATTTCAAGAATGTTCATGATTTTGAAAATATGTTCACTTTTTACAAAAAAATTGACTAATTTCTAAAAACTGTTCACCAGTTCACAAAAAATGTTACTGAATTTAAAATGTGTTCGGCAATTTGAAAAATGTTCAACTGTCAAAAAATGTTCACAATTTGAGGATATTTGTTCGCAAATTTGAAACATGGCTGATAAATAAGAAATAGGAAAGGAGAAAAAAAAAGAAAAACATAACATTATCATATTTAGCAAATAAAGAAACAAGAATAAAAAGGAAAACAAAAAAGAAAACAGAAAAATGAACAAAAAAAGAAAAGGGCAAAGAAAGAAAAAAAGAAAGAAAACCATAAAAACCTGTTGAAGGTGAAACCCGAAATGGCTGGCCCATTGAAACAGCAGCGCACAAGAGGGGTATGTGCTACGTCGCTTCGCAGCGACCTACGCGCTATATAGAAGCTGCGCGGGCATATCCTATTTGGCGTTTTTTTTTAGCAACACAGGGAGATCAATAGGACTGGGCGATTTCCTACCTTAGTAGCTTACTGTGTTTAATTTGTCTTCTCTTCTTGTCTAACTTAGGAGCTTACTGTTTTCAAGTACCAGCTCATTCACTTCTCACGCTTATTGAAGGGGACAAACACCACAGCAAATTGTACTTTTTAAATTTATATATGCTAGCTGTAAGATGTGTGATATGTACATAGTATAACCTTGGAGTATAGGCGATCGATGAAATGATGTCCCACTAACATGGTTCTGTGCTGGCACTAATATCCTATATTGACGTGTATTGTCGCATACTCACATGCTAGCATCAGACAGATATCATTTTCTCTGTAGACTTAAAATTGTAATCAGCCTGGAAAGACTGACTTGATCAAGTCACCTGTTTTAATATCTTATAGTACTAGCTATATCATTTTACGCTTCTTTTTTTGCAGGTCATTTGTATGTTGTACTTGATGCATGGTATTGCTCGATTCTGCATTTTCTTGCCAGAAATGTCATCTTTAAACCTACAAATATACATATAGATCATTATTAGTAAACAAACTGACAGAAACTGTAGGGATTTCTCCATGCAGTGTTTTCTCTATATATTTTCAAATAAAAATTTTGTACGGGAAAATCCAAAAGGTGAGCTGAAGGAAAGATACATCATGGGACACAAAGAGTGTGCCAATGTAAAGGGTTATCTGAAGTTTTTTCGCCCAGTCAGGTAAGCTTAAGTAAGCTCTGAGTGTCCTCTGTAAGTAATCCATTGTAACTCTTCCCCGAACTTGTGTCTGACATATAAGTTTTGTTCAATCTCCTTGAATGTGAAGTCATTGTGGGTGTTACAAATCGCACAGCAAACTAAGATAATAATATCTCCTGGAACGAAATAGGGCATATCCTATTTGGCGCCCTCCGATTTCCATTAGAGAAATCATCGAAACCAAGTGTCCAAACAGAGTTCTAATACACAATCACAACTGACAAGATCTAGCCCTATTACATCTCGAGAGTTTTTCAGCATAACAAGGCAACATAGGAACTACAACGATCCAAAGCACCAGCAAGGGCAGGCACAAAAGTTGAGCCTCTTTTCACAGATCTTCCACTTCACTTCACTTCACTTCGTCAGGGCGCCAAAAGAAGGAGCCTTTTTCCCATCTTCGTCATTGCTGGATTCTAAGAACTCCAAAACGCCAGCCTTGCACAGCTTTGTATACTTCACTTGCTACTTGCACGATGAGGTTTGCTCCTAGCATCAACATTCTTTCCCCTGGGTACCTTTTCTGCAAAACAGCCCAGTCAGCAATCCATCCACACATCATTTTCACAACACCCATTGGGTCAGAAATCATTTTTCTATCAAACACAATGCTATTTCTGCATCTCTAGATCGCCCACAGCAGCGCTGAGATGCCAACTAACATAAGTTTCTTGCTATCTTTCTGGAAATTTTTCAGCCATATTCCAAAACAATCATTGAGGTTTCTAGGAGTGCATTTCAGGTCAAATGCACATCTTACTAGAGCCCAGATGGTTTTAGCCACTGAGCACGAGAAAAATAGATGATCTATTGTTTCATCTTTGCCACAAAACACACAATTTTTATCCCCTTTCCAGCCTCTTTTTAACAGATTATCTCTAGTAAGTATGCTTTTTCTGGCTAGAAGCCAAAGAAAGAATCTAATCTTAGCAGGAACTTTAGTTTTCCATAGGAACTTCCTGGAGAATCCCACATCAGATTTGATCAGATCCCTGTATAGAGATTTGACAGTGAATTTTCTGTCAGCCGTCAACATCCACATGGGTTTGTCTCTCCCCCCATGCATTAGCACTTCCTCGCATCTTGCTCTCATGCTATTCCAAAGTTGCTTAGTATCCCCATAAAGAGCTCTTCTAAAAGTAAAACCACCCCATCCCTTATCTATAGCTTCTCTAACTGAAATTCCCTGATCATTGCTAATAAAAAACAGAGAGGGATAAGCCTCTTTGAGGGGTTTATCCCCAACCCACCAGTCTTCCCAAAACCTAGTGTTTCTGCCATCCCCCAATCTCTTCTTAACATGTGGATAGTAATATTTTCTAATTTTTAAGAGATCAGACCAGAATTGGGAATCCCCATTTTTGTGCTTAATTCCAGAAAGGCATTTGTCCCCAACATATTTCCTTTTAACAATTTCCTGCCAAAACCCCTCATCACTCTCAAGTTTCCACAGCCATTTAGCCAATAAAGCAATATTGAACATTTCAATATTGATAATCCCTAGACCCCCCCCCCCCCCCTGTTGTTTTGGAAGACAGCAGATTTTCCAGTTTACCAAATGGTATTTCTTTTTATCCTCCTCTGCTTGCCACACCATCCTAGCCCTATAAAAGTCTATCTTTTTTCTAACTCCAGCTGGCAGGAGATAAAAGGACATCATATATATAGGTATGTTATATAAGCAGGATTGCACCAGAGTGACTCTTCCTGCAATATTCAGTAACCTACCCTGCCAGCAGGCTCTCCTTTTCTCAATTTTCTCAGTGACATTCTTCCACATCTTGTTTCTAATTTTCTTGTTAGATATGGGTAGCCCCAAGTATTTCAGAGGGGTCTCCCCCAGGATGCAAGTGAAGATTTCCCGGTATAATTCTTTTTTCCCACTGGCCTCCCCAAACAAGAATATTTCACTTTTATGAAAGTTTATTGTCAGACCAGACATTTGTTCAAAAGCAGTTAGGATAAATTTCAGATTTCTAGCAGACTCTTCATCATCTTGTAACAAGAAGATGGTGTCATCTGCATATTGCAGCATATTGACTCCATTTTCATGGTAATCAGTGAGAACCCCTTTTACAAACCCTTCCTCTCTAGCCCTATCTAGAATGATGGCCAGAGCATCAACTGCCAGATCAAAGAGCAGAGGAGATAAAGAATCTCCCTGCCTTAGTCCTTTAAAGGTATTGAAGTAAGGGCCTATATCATCATTCACTTTGACTGCTACATGCCCCCTCTCGTAGTGTGCAACACCCAGTCACACCATTTGTCAGGGAAGTTTTTTAATTGAAGCATCTTATGAACAAAAGGCCACTTGATTTTGTCATATGCATTTTCAAAGTCAACTTTGAATAGCATAACACTTTGTTTTTTATTTTGAATAGAGTTCATAGCTTCATGCAGAATTACAACTCCCTCCATAATATATCTACCTTTCACAAAGGCAGTTTGGATGGGTGAGATAATAGGTTAACTACTTTTCTTAATCTGTCCATCAGTATCTTGGCGATAATCTTGAAGCTAACATTCACAAGGCAGATAGGTCTAAACTTTTGAATTTGTCTAGCATCTTTCACTTTTGGAACTAGGGTAATAATCCCATAGTTCAATCTGGCCAAATCAACTTTGCCCTTGTGAAAGTCATCTAAGATAGCTTTCAAATCAGTTTGTAGTAGCTCCCAAAAGTGTTGGTAGAAGTCTACAGCAAATCCATCACGACCTGGACTTTTGTTTTTTTCGTAGTGAAAACCACATCTTTAATTTCTTCCAAACTAAAAGGTTTAATCAATTCATTTTCTTCCTGTGTGGAAATCCCTACAGGGTTTCGAATGTCCAGATTAATGTTAGATTTCTCAACTTGACCAAATAAGGCTTTTGTAATAGGTGGTTACATGCTCCATGAGTTTGGCATCTCCCTCAATGGGGTTCCCCCTGATGTTCAAGTGTAGTGATCCTATTTTTCCTTCTTCTACCATTAACCTTGGCATGATAATATCTAGTATTAGAGTCACCCTCTTTTATCTCCTTATCTTTATATCTTTGCAACCATTTGATTTCTTCCATTTTCAAGATGTCTTTTAGTTCTTTCCTCCAGTTTTTCTGGATCTCTCTATCTTGAGCACTAAGCCCAAAAATTTCAGCTCTTTTATCAATCTCATCCAGCAGTTCTAATATCTCTTTTTTCCTTTTTCTGTAGGCAACATTAGCATTAATAATCCATCCCCTTATTTTTTGTCTGATATTTCTCAACTTTGTTTGCCATATGTCTAGGCTAGAACCTTTGCAATTAATATTTCAATTCTTTTCCACAAATTCCCTAAACCCTTCCATAAGCATCCAAGCATTTTCAAATCTGAAAATAGGTTGGCTTTTTCTATGATCCCCAGTGTCTAATAGCAGAGGGGTGTGGTCAGAGATTTACCTCTCCATGGCATTTACCATAGCCAGGGGGTATTTGTCTTCCCAATCTGGACAGATTAAAATCCTATCTAGTTCATAAGTAGGATCATGCAAGTTATTAGCCCAGGTATATTTTCTTCCATTCAAAGGGATACCCCTGAGTCCAGCATGCTCAATAATAGCGTTGAACACAAAGCTAAAATGGTCTAATCCTCCAGGTTTATTTTTTTCAGAACTGTTCCTGATCAAATTGAAGTCTCCCCCTATCACACAAGGGTGAGTATTATCTTGGTATAATCTGGATAATTCAGCCAAAAATGCTACTTTTCCATCTTTTTGAGCATCTCCATAAACTGTGACCAGATTCCAACTAAATTTGGCTACCTTATCAAACAAATGTATATTAATGAAATACGACCCTTTTTCCACTTGTAGTATATAAAAGCACTCATTATTAATCCCAACTAGTATCCCCCCAGATTTGCCTCTAGGGGCAATCCATTCCTAGAGGAAATTTCTTCCTCCAGCAAGGCTATGCAACTCATTTTTTGTGAAGTCACTTTTAATGGTTTCCTGAAGTCCAAGAAAATCTAATTGTTTTTCCAAAATGGTATATCTAATGAAATTTCTTTTAATATCCGTCCCAATCCCTCTTACATTCCAAAACATACCTCTCATTTTTTTCTATATATTTTTTCCTTTTGTTTCCCCCACTCAAGATGGATTTTTCTCCAACCCCAAAGGTTGGTATCCCACCTCTCATTTTTTTTGTTGCTAGAAAAAAAAATCTTTTTCAATTTGTCATAATGTTCTGTCTCTATATCACCCTGAGAATTCTCTCCTTCTGAACACAAGTCCTCTAATTCAACATCTCCAATGTCAATAAGACTAGGAGAGCCATCCTTTTTCTCCTCCCTCTTTTCATTAATAATTTTTTGGAGATATATATCTCTTCTAGCCTATTCCATGTTAGAAATCAGGTCTAGGTTGTGGGTAACCATATCAAGAGCACATCCCAAATCAATTCCAACCCTATTAGCCATATCATATAAAGAAATGTTTTCATCAGAAAGAACAGGGTTCTTACCATAATTGTTCTTGTCTGCTACCCTTTCCTTGGCCAGATCTTCTATTTTAGCATCTTTTTTATCCAGGTTTCTATCACTTCTTCTAGTGGGTCCGTCCTTGTCTTTATCCTTGTCTCCTTCCTCATTCTTGTGAATCCCCAGTTTTGTGCCTAGTGACTCCATAGAATCTTGACTAGCTGAATAGTCTACAGGTTCTGCATAAGCATCTTCTAGTGTGTTATCTTGGGGTATTTCAGATTCCATCTCATTCTTCTCATCCAATTCTTCTCCATATATTTCTTTCTCTTCCCAAGCATCAATTTTTTCCATGCACTTGTTTATCAGTTCCTACTGACCCTGAATCATATCCAGCAGACTCCTCTTCTCAGTCTCCCACATAGCAATCTTTTTTTCCTCCATAGCTTTCCAAGCATCATCTCTGTATCTGATTTCTTCAACCTCTTGAAATTTTTAAGGGCTTTATCTAGCTCCACCTCTACTTTCTTACTCAAGCCCACCTCTAGCATATAATCTTTCTGCATCTTCAATATCTCTTCATTTTTCTGTTGCATCTCCTCAAATTGTTTGAGACCTATACTTCCCAAGGAGATGTTCTCTTTAATTCCATCAGTTCCCAACTCCTCTATCCTTATTTTTTTCTGACCTCCCATACCATTTCCCTCAAGTTTAGGTTCCAAGATCTCAAACTTTCTCTTATCTTCATGCCACCCTTGTTCAATTACTTCCTCCAATTCAATGTTGATTCTGTATATCATCAAGTCCTTGTCAGTGATCTCAGTTTGATGAGGGATTTTTTCAAAATCTCTGACTCCCACCTTAGCCCTGATTTTCTCTTTCAGAATGGTGGACATATCAATTTCCAGAACAGGGCCAATAGAAGCAGCCACCTCACACATTCCAAAAAAATGCCTAAAACACTCAGGGATTTTCCCAAACTGCACCCACACTGTGTGTAACTTGCCAATAGCTTGAGTGTCATATGTCCAGCTGTCCACATTGATCACAACATTTGTCCCCAGCAGGCTAAAATTTCCAAACGTGTGAAGTTCTGCTAGTCTGCTTTTATTAGGATATCTCATCAAGTAAGCCTTGTCTCCATGTTTTTTGCATCTCCATTGCCAATTCCAGCTGAACATGTAGTTGAATCCTTCCAAGAATTGAGTCTCATTAATCTCCCCAGAAGAGATGTTTACAATGGTCATAGGGTTAATCTGTTAACTGTTGACTACCTCTTTAGAATTTTGCACCAACAACACTCCCAACCCTCTGGCAGCATATCCAATGAATTTGGGGGTTGGCTTGATTTGTTTCAGCCAAGCACATTCCTCAGTGATGTGAGAATTTTTGCCACAAATGATGCAGTTGGGTAGCTTGCAGTCTCTAGTTAGATGTCTGGTGTCTTTCCACTTGTTGCATAACACTCTGAATTTCCACCAGCTTTGTTTTGATCCAAGATCTCTCTCTGGCCAAATCAGTTGTTCTGGAACCATCCTTTCTGCCCTTGCTTGTTCCCCACATCCAGGTTAGCTTCACTCTTATTTATGTGATCTTTCCCTCCAGCAAACTCTTTCTTAGCCTCGTCAATCTGAACACCTCTGCTGCTTTCAGGAGGGGCAACAATTCCACCCCTAGACAAGCTCTCCACCTTTTGTTGGGCCATTTGGGCCATCAAAGCCCCAAACACTACACAGAAAGACATCCGTGACATTTTGGGCTGAACGAAAAAAAATTCTGTCATACATATGACACTTCTATGATGATAATTGTGACAAAACCCGGTATCATCATAGATGTGGTGGGCTCCTACTTCTACGACAAAAAATCAACAGAAAATGGGCTTTTCGTCCTGGGCGGGCCAGAGATGCAGCTGCATGACATTCTTTGGGCCATCCATGATGGAAAAAACCATGGTAGAAGCGAGGGGGAGGAAAATTTCGGGGAGTTCCCGGTTACGGTGGGAGGTCGGGGGCCAAGCGATGCGCGTTTCTCTCATACATGTACGCGCGTGTGTGCGAGGCGTTGGCTCTAACTAAACCCGAGCGAGGCATGGCTCTAACTGAACCCGAGTGATCGATCGATGGCTGTTAACTAAACCCGATCGAGCGATTCCTTCGCTACTGCTGCTAACTGAAGCCGATCGATGCTGCCTCTGGGATGAATAGTGAGCGTTGCGGGGGAGGGGGGGTTGGATGAACAGTGAGCAGTGGCGTTGCCTCTGGATGAACAGGACTCCATGGTGTGGAGGGCTGGATGAACGGTAGAAGGTGGAGGGGTGCCCATGGAGGGGTGGTTGAATAGGACCCCGTGGTGTGGAGAGCTGGATGAACAGTAGACGGTGGAGGGTGCCCGTGGAGGGTGGTTTAACGAGAGCCGTGGAGTAGCGCGCGGTGGAGGCTGGATGAGCAGGAGCCCGTGGAGGCTGGAGGAGGTCGACGGTGGAGATGAACAGATCCCGTGGAGTCCTGTTTTGCGATCGCCACACCCAACAGGACCAGCGTTTGACCGTAGTGCTCCAACACAAGTCCGTTTCGGTCCGTTTTGCGATGCGCCACACCCCTCCCGATGAACAGGACCCCATTTCGACCGTGGCGCTCCAACACAAGTCCGTTTAAATCCGTTTTGCGGTACGCCACACCCCTCCCGATCAACAGGACCCCCGTTTCGACCATAGGAGGTCCGTTTCCTCCGTTTTGCGGTACGCCACAACCCTCCCGATCAACAGGACCCCGTTCCGAATGTAGGAGGTTCGTTTCCTTCATTGTGTGGTACGCCAGGCCTTGTTTCCATCGCATGTTCCGTCCAAGCCCTCCCGATGAACACGACCATGCATTCCGTTCCGACCCAGCCGGTTGGATCCCACACGTTTCGTTGCCTCCCGATGAACACGACGCATTCCGTTGCCTCCCATGAACACGACGCATTCTGTTGCCTCCCCATGAACACGAGGCATTCCGTTGCCTTCCCCATGAACACGAGGACGACGTTGTTTCTCCGTTCCGACCCAGACATGTACACGAGCCCTGGCCGTACGTATGCACGAGTAGGCGTTCGAGACCCCGCCCATATGTATGTACGTGGCCGTATTTTCTTTCTTGCACCCTGACCACTGTACGTACGTGTACATGCTACGTGCGCGCCTCTACTACGACACGTACACGTACGCTCCTCTACTACGACACGTGTGCACCTCTACATCGACCATTATATATGTACGTACACGTTCGCGACCAGAATGACAACGCTACATATGCTTCGACCAGGTGGGTCCCTACTGTCAGGCACTTCCTTGCGTGCGAAGATGTAGCTGGTGGGTCCCAGCAGTCAGGAGGGCGAATCTTTTTGTGCCCGGACGCACTTCCTTGCATGCGAAGATGTAGCTGGTGGGTCCCAGGAGTCAGGGGGTGAATCGTTTTTTTGGACGCACTTCCTTGCGTGCGGAGATGTAGCTGGTGGGTCCCAGCAGACAGGGAAAACTTTTTTTGCAAAATACGGTGGCCCGTCCGGTGAGTCCCCGCTGTCAGGTGGAGGAATAATTATTTTGCGTGTAATAAGGAGGCACTTCCTTGCTGCGGTCATGGACCCAGCTGTCAGCCTCTCCACGTACAGTCCACGTCCGATGGAAGCCATTCCTTGACCATGTTGACCACGCCGCGCCGAGAGCACCAGGGCGGTGGACGACGGCGAGGCCTAGGAAGGGGATGACGCGGAGCCGGGGAAGACGCGGTAGTGGATGCCCACGCGTAGAGGAGTATGAGGGTTCACTCGTTCGGCTGCGATGTGAGGTTGCCGTCACCGCAGAATAACAGGGGGTGTGGGTGCGTAGAGGGATGGCCTGACCAGCGGTGGGAGTAGTAGGGGGCGGTGAGTCCTCCGCGACATCACAGCCGGCCACGGGCGACAGGAGCAGGCGGCACGACCGGCGCTGCTTTGGGCGGCTGGAGCAAGAAGACCAGAGGTTGAAGAAGCACTACGGCCGTTGGATGGACATCGTACGGTCACTGGAGCTAGAATCGTTCATATATTGACTAAAGTTGGCAAAGGCCTCCGTCCTAGTCAACTTAGTAGGCCCACAAGTCAGCCTCCCACCAAGGTGGGTCCCAGCTAGCAGGGGATTTTCATTTTTTTGTGCGTAATAAGGAGGCACTTTCGGTGGGTCCCAGCTGACAGCGGGGGGAACGTTTTTTCGCAAAATACGGTGGCCCGTCATGTGGGTCCCAGCAGTCAGGGGGAAACGTTTTTTCACGAAATACGGTGACCCGTCTGGTGGGTCCCCGCTGTCAGGTGGAGGAATCATTATTTTGCGCGTAATAAGGAGGCACTTCCTTGCTGCGGTCGTGGACCCAGCTATCAGCCTCTCCACGTACAGTCCACGTCCGATGGAAGTCGTTCCTTGACCACGTTGACCACGCCACGCCGAGAGCACCACGGCGGTGGACGACGGCGAGGCCTAGAAAGGGGACGACTCAGAGCCGGGGAAGACGCAGCAGTGGATGCCCACGCGAAGAGGAGTACGAGGGTTCACTGGTTCGGCTGCGATGTGAGGCTGTTGTCGCCGCAGAATAATAGGGGGTGTGGGTGAGTAGAGGGATGGCCTGGCCAGCGGTGGGAGTAGTAGGGGGCGGTGAGGCCTCCGCGGCATCACAGCCGGCCACGGGAGGCAGGAGCATGCGGCACGACCGGCGCTGGTTTGGGCGGCTGGAGCAAGAAGACCAGAGGTTGAAAAAGCACTACGGCCGTTGGATGAACATCGTACGGTAACAGGAGCTAGAATCGTTCATATTGACTAAGTTGACAAAGCCCTCCGTCCCCGTCAACTTGGTAGGCCCACAAGTCAGCCTCCTACTATCTTGGGTTCCACCGGCGGGGAGTATTCATTTTTTTGTGCGTAATAAGGAGGCACTTCCTTGCGTGCGTAGATAGCTGGTGGGTACGACATGTCGGGGGGGGCATGTTTTTTTGGCGAAATACAGAGGCCCTTCCGGTGGGTCCCAGATGTCAGGTGGAGGAATCATTATTTTGCACGTAATAAGGAGGCATTTCCTTGTGCGCGGCCGTGGACCCAGCTGTCAGCCTCTCCATGCATATAGTCTACTTCCGATGGTGTCGTTCGTTGACCACGTTGACCACGCCGCGCCGAGAGCATCCAAGGTGGTGGACGACGGCGAGGCCCCGGACAGCAATGAGCCGGAGATGGGAAGACGCGGGAGTAAAGTCACAGACGAAGAGGTGTATGAGGGTTAACTGGTTCTAGTGCGGTGTGGTTCGGCAGTCGGTGGAGAAGAACAGGAGGTGTGGAGGGGTGGAGGGATGGCCTGGCCAACAATGGAGCAGCGCTTCATAGCGAAGCGTGCTAAGCAGAGCTGCTAGCAGCAGGAGGCGGGAGGTGGTCCAGGCGGCGCTGGAGGAACAAGACGAGAATTTGAAGATGGATGCCGGTCGTTGGATGCAAATCCAACGGCTAACATGTCAGAATCATTTATTGACTAAATTGACAACGACTTGTGTTGGCTTCGACCTATTGGCCCACATTCCAGCCTCCAAAAATGTGGCATGTATTCAACCCATTTTTTCAGAATTTACAGTCTTTTTTTTGCGCGGTAGAATTTACAGTCAATTTGATCTTTTTTTTGAATTACAGCCATTAGTTGGGCTGGGTGAACAAATAATGTAGTGTCCATGCGGCCCATTTATTTTATTTCCTAAAAAATTACAGGTCATTTGCACTTTCTCAAAATACACGATTTTGCTAGGCTGATTCTAATTATAATTTGGGTTGGGCCAGCAATGTTATCAAAAAATAAAAAGGGGCTGAGCATTTTGTTATAAATATATTTAAATAATAAGTGATATTATTACATTAGTCCTTAAAACTTACCAAGCTTTTGTACACAATCACTAGGATTTTCGTTCCAAAACAATCCAGGATTTTATTTGTTAAGAAATTATTTTTATAAGTTAATAAGATGTGGGATATTGTTTTCTTACATATGTTAGTATCTGTTAAATATATGATGGCAATAAAAATAATATATAATAACATACAAAATAATTTAAATATAATATAGTTAGAAGGGAAACATAAGTTGGACCTGGCGTTCCTATTCTTATATAGAAAATTAGAACAGACCTCTGCGTTTTCTTAAAAAAATACATAAATTGGGCTGCCAAAAATAAAACCTCGGATGGGAGGTCCATAGGCCGGTCGATACATGACGGCCCTAAGAAAATAGAAACAGGCCTATGGACCTCCCACCCGAGGTCGTGGGCTGCACATGTTAAAAATGAAAGCCTAGACGGGGCAGCCCAAAACCACGTCCAACACTTGCCAAAACTTCGTCCCTCGTTTTCTCTGTGTTTCGCACACTCGACATTGTGTGGGCATTTTGACTGTGCATCATATGAAGATGTGCTATGCATGAATGTTGATCAACATGATGTTAACTGGCTGGTAGTTCCATTTTCGACCATGAATAAAACTTCCAACATGATGTTAACCCTGTTTGAAAAGGTCGTGTTAATATAAATGCTCTACCTCTGAAAGTTGTAGTTTCTTATCTGAAATTGAACTTGTAGTTTTTTATCTGAAACTGAAACTTGCAGTTTCTTCTCTGAGAATCACATTGTCTGCACTTTTATACTCCTATGAAACTACATTTCTTTAAGTGCTAAAAATAGATCTCTAGAATTCATAAAATAATTCATATGCTCAATACTGCAAATCTGAAATTCAAAAGACATTCATATCTGAAAGTACTCTCAAAATACACAACACAAAACACAATTCATAACCTGCAAATACTGACAACCCTAAGCTCCTCCTGACAATTCACAACCTGTCCGACTATTGGGCTGGGGGGCAGCCACCTCCTATTCCTCGGCGGCAGACAGCCGCCCCGTGAGACGATGTGAACGGCGAGGGAGACGATGGCGGGGAAGCGTCGTCGGGCCAACTGCTTTTCTCCTCTTGCAGTTGGGTTCGGTCGACGAAGACTCCACCGCTCGCTCTGGCAGACACCCTCACAAACAGCACCTCAGATGCTCGATCCTTCAATGTCGGTGGATGCTCCATCCGGGATGGATACTCCCACCACCGCTCCCTCACGATCGGATTTGGTGAATCTGTTTGCTCCATGGCCCGGAGGAGCAGCTCTATGTACTCGCGCGACTCCTCCGGGAGTATCGCCGCCTTTCGCTCTGTTGCAGATATTTGGCCATGAATGTCGCTGCCGCCGCTAGTTGGTCCTTGTTGTCAAACCAAGATCAGATCTCCAACATCCTAACTAGCTTCACAGGTCGCCGCGTCTGCGATCCTCATGTATCGGCTGTACTCCTCCATCGATCTACTTCTCCACAACACCTTCACTCGCCGGCGGTGGTTTTTGAATGGAAAAGGAGAGGAGCAGCGCTGGTTTTGGATTAGAACGGGAGAGGAGCGACGCTGGTTTTGGACTGGAATAGGAGAGGAGGGGCGGTGATTTTGAAATGGAGAGGAGAGGAGCGGCGCTGGATTTAGATTGGAACAGGGGAGGAGCGGCGGTGGTTTAAGAGGAGAAGAGCGGAAGAGCGGCGCTGGTCTTGGAAGTATTTTTTTGTTGTTTTGCGTATTTTGGGTGAAAGTTTGACCACGTACTGTATTTGACAAGCAAAATGTGAATGCATGTCACCAAAAATTGTATCCTTTGGTTCGTATCTGAATGTACTTTCAAATTATATTATTTTTGCAGCGATAACATATATTTTATGTAAGTAAAATCATGGTCAATTATGACCCGAATAAAAGGAGACTAGTTAATGTGGGGTCGCTTTCTTAATTGAAGGGTAAATTGATTTTGAATTTGATCTAGTCACAGCGCGCTGGCCCTCTCGTCCAATCCTAAATCGCTGCCGCACGCTCCTCTCCCTCTTCTCCATTGCAAAACCACCTCCTCTCCTCTCCATCATCTCCATTCCAAAACCACCGTCTCGCCTCTCCCTCTTCTGGTCTTCTCCATTGCAAAACCACCTCCTCTCCTCTCCATCATCTCCATTCCAAAACCACCTCCTCTCCTCTCCATCATCTCCATTCCAAAACCACTGTCTCGCCTTTCCCTCTTCTGATCTTCTGTGTTGCAAAACCACCTCCTCTCCTCTCCATCATCTCCATTCCAAAACCACCGTCTCACCTCTCCCTCTTCTGATATTCTCCATTGCAAAACCACCTCCTCTCCTCTCCATCATCTCCATTCCAAGACCGCCGTCTCGCCTCTTCCTCTTCTCTATTGCAAGACCACCGTATCTCCTCCCATCTTCCAAAGCTAGCACCAGACCACTCAGAAGGACATCTATGGAGAGGATGCAAGAAGAATCAGCAGATCATTGGCGGCGACCAAGCAAAGTTAGCCAGGTTGAAGGAGATCCTTAGTTGGTTTGACAATGAGTGGGAGATTTCGAGGACGGTGCGGGCCTGTGGCAATGTATGCAAAAGAGTGAGACGGCGGCGATGAGGGCGGCGATGTACATGTACTCCTCGGCGGCAGTCACGCCGCAGTCTTCCGAGTTCATCGAGTATCTCCTATGGGCGATGGAGCAGACAGAATCGCCCGAGGCGACAGTCAGGCGGAGGTGGTGGGCATATAGGTCGAAGGTCGAGCACATAGAGGATAACGAATCGATCGAGTATGGTGTGCCGTTCGTGAGGGTGCAGAGCCAGCCGAAGCCACAGGAGTATTCGTTCTCCCACCGCAAGAGGAGGCCGGATGGCGCGACGTTGCTTCCCCGCCGTTCTCCATGGTTCCCTTGATGCTCGCCTCGTTTCAACGGCGGCGGTAGGGTTTAAGGTAAGCTTCGCACTAACCTAATCTTCCACCTGCTCATGCTTATAATCAGTGTGACAGCTAATGAAAATCATGCTTACAATCAGTCTCCAAGTACTACGCCAATCACCCTAAAATAGCTCTGGACCTTTGGGTCAAAGTTGTGACACACTGTACAAATAAAGAAAAATAGATTGGTGCTTCTTTCAGAAAAGAGTACTCCCTAGAAAACTGCCAATATAAGCTACTAGTACTTGGTTAGAGGATTTGCTGCCGAGAAAGATCCGTCCACAGAGAGCGCCACACATCCCACTGGTGGTGGTGGATGCCATTGCGTGCATGCAGCATGGTTGGTGTCGGTAATTTTTACTTGGCACACTCGCACTCTGCATATATGCCGGTTCCATACATACATTTGTGCAGTTCCACCAAAATACAGCTGAATAACCCTGTTTGCACAGATAATGAAAAAGCGTGATTACATTATAGTGGCACTAGTTGATGAAACACACACAATAAATAGAAGAAAATATTGCTATAGTATCATAGTATGCCATGTCATGAGGGCGAGATGGGCCTCTGACGCCTCATACGGTATGCCTCATCTTGGACATCGTCCCAAGTCTCCCAGATATACCTTCTGCCAGTGATGAACATCAGTGTACAGCGGTAGTACTAGGAGGCTCCTTGAGACATTCAAATCTCTATTTTGTACATATCAACTAAAATTAAGCACCCCGGTTTGCAGAAACGCTTAAACATTAACAATGAGACTAATTGATGAAACATACTTTAACAAAGAGAAGCACTTCCTTTATCTACATTGGAAATGAAATGATAGAGATGACACTCGCTCTATTTTTACTGTATTATTACTTCATTTTATCAGTGACACTAGGGTCGAGCAGGTGGCAAACGAGGTGTACCGTGCATCGCAAGGATGGAGGCCGGGGTGCTCGGTGGGATCTTTGTCAAGCTGGCTCTTTCAGTCACCAACATGGATGATTCAATTCATGGGACCTTTTGGCGCAGTTCACCTAAAATGAAGCAATGTCCCGTGAGCTAGCAGCTTCTTCTTCAATATTTTTTTAAGAAAAGGGCTCCAGCCCTGGTTCCATTTCCATCAGAAAACGAAACCCACAGAGCTTCTTCTTCATTAGTTGCAAAAAAATTGAGCAACATCAAGGTTGGTTGTGAAGCTCCTGGAATGCTCAACTACAATTTGGATATCATTTGTGCAGTTCAACTAAGATCGAGCGTGAAATGTATATCTCTATTTGCACAAAAAAGGTGGAAAGGAGGGTGACTAACAAGTGATGAAACATGCATCAAATGAAAAGAAGCATGTTCCTTATCTGAATGGCAATCCTACAAGGACAGTAGCAATTTCTAAAGCGGTGGCATTGCTAGATATTAGTGTGGGCATTAGGATTAACTATGACAACCGTTAAATCGACATTACTTTGGGCGGGAGAGTAGGCGGACCAGGACAATTGCATTTCTAACGAAAAGAACCAACTTATCTTAATGGGAAATTTAGCAGACATGTAAAGAAGTGCCATTGATTCATATTCTTGGAGGCATTACATTGAAAACAACATTGGTTTAACGTGTCCTTACTTTTAACGGTCGATGCTACATTTTACCAAAGGCATCACATAAGAGTGGCTCGGGCAACAAACATCGAACAGGATATCCGGGTTGGTCCCATTTTTGTTCGGTATAGCCATCTTATCTTGTGTGAGGCTAGCAAATCTAGTCTTGGACTTACTCGCTTGACTTGTCCCCAGTCCCCACTTTCTTTCCTTTTTCAACCAATAGATCGGGTTTATATTGAGTTTGTATTGTGTTTCCTTTATTTCCCTATTAGACCTAGAGACCAGTTGGATAGCCAGGTCTACTTTTTTGCCCCCATTATTTCCTCTTTCGACCAAGTCCTAGATTCAGTAACAAATCCTCCCCAACCCCACCCCCTTTCTTCCTTGTTTGAACCAAGTAGTACTAGATTTGAGTGCATGAACTAGTTTTACCTCCTAAACGTAAAAAATTAGGTGGTTTTCGAACAGCCGATCGATCCTATCTACGAGGGGGCCTGAGAAATAGTAAAAGATACAAATGCAGCGACGTCAGGAGCTTGGGAAGTAGAGCAAGGCCAGTTTCGAAGGAAGTTATACCTGATGGTCGCCGGGATGTCTCTACGTGGGTGACGGGAGGCCGGATCTGCGCACACTACGGTAGTGAGGAAGAAGGGGTCGGAGGCCCTCCCTTGCCAGCGGTGCTTGGGAGAGAACGGCAAGGCAGGCTGATCGGGACGCGCTCAACCGTGGGTAAGAGCCGTCGCCGAGGACGACCGCGTGAACATTGCACCTTCTAACCTTCCCCGGTGGAGAGGATCCGGCTGGATCTGTGACCAGCGGTGAGCAGAGAGAGAGAGAGAGTGTGTGTGTGGCCACCGCTGTCATGTTTAGATCTGGAGAGGCCGAGACAGTGTGAAGAGAGCAACACTAGCAAGCAAGCGCGGAGGCTCCTGCCTATATAGTGGAGTAGTACTAGTTTTATTTTATCTACCGGAGCCGGCTTGACCTCGTCAATGACTGTCGAGAAGTCTTCATGCACGTGGCCCGGAGGCGCAGTTGTCGTCATTTTGATCTGAAGCGCCGGATTATAACATATAACACGAAAAATGCCACATGACAAGAAATCATAACCTCACTGCCCAAAGGAGACA
This sequence comes from Aegilops longissima, assembly GCA_021605205.1. NCBI lineage: Eukaryota > Viridiplantae > Streptophyta > Magnoliopsida > Poales > Poaceae > Aegilops > Aegilops longissima. The sequence goes on from CM038680.1 coordinate 59,179,640, forward strand.
ACATGAATCCCGACGGACAAACTAGACGAGGAACAAAGCTCAAATTAAAGATAAACTCGTAGAAAAGGGGTCGTCGATAGATGTCCTAATTAACATAGGCGGCTTGACCTAGATGGCAGCCGAGTAGTCACTGTTCGTGCATGTGGCCCCAATGACTAGCCCAACTCAGTTGTCGCTGTTTAACCCTCGCAGTGATCCGAAGCACATGACACCTAATTTTGCGAGATGACAAGAAACCTTTTTTTAGATTTGTCACCACAACTACAGCCATGTACAACACAACCTGCACGATATGTAGACGATAGCCAATCCAGGCGTGCCTGCTGGAGTCTGGTCACATGCATGAACGAACTGATCTTCCGTGTCTTGCAGGGATCGTCCAGGCACCAACGTAGTACAACACTTCTCTAGTACTATCGCTCGTCTCCCTCTTCTATTAAGTCACCCGACTTGCGGGGCCGGGGAGTGTGCCTATGGTTGGTTCTCAATTCCCGTCCCACATGTGTGTGCAAACGCAATATGACGTGCATTCCATTCAGAGAGCAGCGTGCCAGACCGACCGACCGTCTGGGGTGCGACGCGAACGCGACGGGCGTGCTGTATACTCCGTACATGTGTACCGCCATTTTCTAGACGCTTTGCTCCATGGCGCGGGCGCAATCCATGGATACAAAATTAGTATACTGTATACTATTTAAAAGTTGAGGGCGGGCTTTTCTGCGCGGTGGCGGCGGGCAGTTCCGCCTAGTCGGTTCGACAGAGACTGCGAGAAGACGAGGGAGTAGGCTGCTGCAAACGTGGGGTTGTGTGATTTGACAATGAGTTATCACGGGCAGGTGGGGCCCGTGATTTGACTTGCCATTATCATTTTAACTCATGACGCCTGACCGGCGTGAGTCTCCCGATTTCTGACCAACTCCATACAGGTGCCTCTCCCAATGCTCCACCATGTAGTAGAGGCTGGCTCTTGCATGAGAGCCCACTTCTCCACTTTTTCCTTGCCTCTCTTTCCTCCACATATGCAAAAATGCCATGTAAAGCGCACTATCGTACTTACTTTTACTTGCTCCTACAGGTGCTAAGCTTGCCACATAGGCATAAAGTCTGATGTGACAAGTTAATCAAGAAGAGAGAGACTAGTTTGGTGACCCAAGGAAGAAACGGTGCTAAGCGTGTGTACCTAGGTGAAAGACAATTTTGAGTCTATAGCTAATTAAATGAAGCAAACTTAGCAACACCATTTCATTGGAAGAGGTCACTCCTTGGCAAATGCAATAAATACTAGTACTCACATGTCCCATAATATAAGAACGTCTTTGGCACTACACTAGTGTCAAAAACGTTCTTATATTATGAGACGAAAAGTACTTGAAAGAGATAGAGAGGAGTAAAAAAATACACTTATAGCCAACCTTATAGCCAAAACCTTGTTGTAGTATGAGTGACTAAGTGATGACTATGTATGACATGCCAACATCAGATAGCCTAACGCACCGTGTTAAATCTCCAAGGGCGTGACCGCGCGAGCGACGCGACGGTCGTGGTAGGCGCGACCATGATACGCCCTTGGATCTGAGATCAAACGGTCACATGCTAAGTTGCTGAAAATTTGCAGAATAACCCTCCAGGATAGGATATTCACCCATAGGACTAGAATCACGCCATGCAACCGTTCGATCTCAGATCCAAGGGCTCTCGGAAGCCCGTATCATGGTAGAATGGAAAGCCACTACCCTGACGTTCGCACGCTGGCAGTTCGCTCCTACTCGTCCCCGCACGTCCTTTAATACTACGGCGGTTCGCTCCTAGTCGTCCCGTCTATTCACATTACGACAGTTCCCCTAATCCTAACCCTCCTCCCAAATCCATGGCGTCCCAAATCTCCCCAATCGGCGGTGAGTACAAGGTTAGAACCATCACCGGCGATGGGTTCGACGTCATCTACACCCGTTCTTCTGCGACGGTGAAAGGATGCCTTTCTCGCTTCAGACGCATGTTCAAGACTCGGATGATGAGTGGGTCGCTGGGCTAGATGTTGAGTACACCACAGTCCCGAGCGAGAGAAGGATCTAAAGGACGAAGAGAGGAAGAAGCCCGCCGTGATCCAGGTTTGCGTGCATGACTTATGCTTGGTCTACCACATATGCCATGCCGACGTTGAGTGACAGGATTTTAAGGACTTCCTCGAGAGCAACCTAGTCAAATTCGTTCTCAGACTTTGGTAATGACAAAGAAGTCCTGCGTCGGATAGGCCTCGTTGTAGGCAACACCTTCGACCTCGGTAAGAATCGGCTGGTGTCCTCTCGTCAGCCTTCAATGCAGACCCTGGCAGGAGCCATGGTTCATCCTTCGTACGGTAAACTGGAAAAACCTCCATACACGTTTCATCGTCATGCATGGCAGTGGAATATACTAGATATAGACCACATCCACTACGCTGCAATGGATAGCTACCTTTTTTCTCAATATCTACAAGGGTTGGATGAAGAGCAACAGCCAAGTTGGCGGTTCAAGCAAAGAAGTATCAGCCAAGAGGAAGAGGGACAAGGACGAAGTCGAGGACGTGGACGAGGACTCCGAGTAAGGTGGCAGTGTCGTTGCTCATGGTAGTTCTAATGCAGTGTCTACCGGAATAGTTGCAAAGTTTAATTTCAGGTGTGCTTAATTTAATTTGAGGGGTGTGTTGTGCTGAGCCCCCAGCAGAACTATGTTATGTTTCTTCTTGTTACTTTAACTCTTCAGTACATACATACTAGTATTTCTTACATTTCATCTTTTAGTTGGTATAGTACTACCACTCGTTTCTTCACATTATATACGTACAATATATATGGCCAACATCATATAGCCAGCAGTTTAGTTGTCAAAGAATTTTAGGGTGCTTAGTTTTGTCAAAGAATTCCAGGGTGCTTAGTTTTATTTGAGGGGTGGGTTGTGCTGGACACCATTATTGTGACTAGCCTTTTTAATAGTACTATATGCATAATTTTGCGATGACGAGCGCTCTCTATATGTATCACCTTTTTTCTAATTTTAAGTTTTGCTCCATGGCGCAATCCATCGATACTACTACTGTACAAAAGTATACATTTTTTTAAAGGCTAGAGGCGGGCAGTCTAGCTTGGTCGGTTTCACGAGGCGAGGCCTTTGTGATTTGACAGCTCATTACTACTGGAAGGCGGGGCCTTGTGATTTGACTGCTTTCGTATAAATGCGCCCGACGACCTGATCGAGGAGGAGCAAAGAACCATGCGGTATACTCAAGTTTTCCACCGGAGTAGTCTTTGCGACGGAGGAACACTGAAACACGGCAGCCCAGTGCCATATGGCGATAAAAAATGATCTAATTTGGTAGTCATCTCATTGTTAGCATTGTTCTATTCATTCCCTAAAAAAACCATTAATTGTTCTATTCATGCCTCGCAGAGAATGTGACACGTACGGCGAAACACCCGAAGCAAAAGATGAAACACATCAGCAAAAGAAGAAGGAAGATTATCACCCCAAATGATCTAATTCGCCGCGGATTCGTAACTGCTTCTTCATCGCCTCCACGACCTCCATCTCCTTGCGCGTCTCCTCCGCCATCTTCTTCATTCTGTCCATGACGCGGGATTTCTCGATGCGAGCCTTCATCATCTGTTCCACGGCCGCATTACGTACCTTGACAGCAGCCGGGTGCTCGATGCGGAGCTTCGCCAACTCCTCCTTATGTTCCGTGACGAGGGCCTGCAGCATCTTCATCGAGGAACTACTGTTCTCATGCAACTTCTTCCAGCCGGCGTTCTTGTCCTTCAATAGGCCGATCTCGTGGCAGAGCTTCGCCTTGTCCTCCTGAAGTCGTAGGATTTCACCGGTCGCCTTCTTCTCCGAGGCAATGCTCTTCTTCAGCAGCATCACCAAGCTGGCGGTCAACTCCCCCTGCTGATTGAGCTCAGCGGGCATGTCGTCAAGGCTCTCCTTCAGCAACTCCATCAAGCCTTGGATGAACTCCTTCTGCTTATTGAGGTGCTTATTGAGCTGATCGGGCATGCCGTTGAGGGATAACGACTCCAGCTCCGCCGGCTCGGCATGTTCGCCTCCGCGGCTAGGGCGCTCCTGGGAGCCATCGCCTGCCCGTGAGAGATCTTTCGAGGTCTCTGCGTGGTGGCGAGCCATCTCTTTTTTTCCACAGCCTTGGTTGCCACTCCTTGTTACGAGTAGTTCTCGAACTAGAGCTCTGCTCACCGGACATGGCAATGACGGACAAAGAAGAAGCACTTATGAGGAGGAAAGGTAGAGTAATTTTCGGTTAGGTAGTTCCCCTTTTTATAAACTAAGTAGTAGCACTAGTACTAATACCTGCATAGTGGGAACACGTTCAGGTTTGGTGCGTACTAGTAGGTGTGAGCAGGCTTTCGAATGTGATGGGAACAAGGTAAATATTAATTGATGGTTTTGGTTTCGAGGCCCGAAACGGCTCCCGATGAGTTTAGCGGTGTTGGAAATGTGCCCTAGAGGCAATAATAAAAGGATTATTATTATATTTCCTTGTTCATGATAATTGTCTCTTATTCATGCTATAATTGTATTATCCGGAAATCGTAATACACGTGTGAATACATAGACCACAATATGTCCCTAGTGAGCCTCTAGTTGACTAGCTCGTTGATCAATAGATAGTCATGGTTTCGACTATGGACATTGGATGTCGTTGATAACGGGATCACATCATTAGGAGAATGATGTGATGGACAAGACAATCCTAAGCATAGCACAAGATCGTGTAGTTCGTTTTGCTAGAGCTTTTCCAATGTCAAGTATCTCTTCCTTAGACCATGAGATCGTGTAACTCCCGGATACCGTAGGAGTGCTTTGGGTGTACCAAACGTCACAACGTAATGGGTGACTATAAAGGTACACTACAGGTATCTCCGAAAGTGTCTGCGGGTTGACACGGATCGAGGCTGGATTTGTCACTCCGTATTACGAGAGAGGTATCACTGGGCCCACTCGGTAGTGCATCATCATAATGAGCTCAAAGTGACCAAGTGTCGGTCACGGGATCATGCATTCTGATGCGAGTAAAGTGACTTGCGATAACGAGACTGAGCGAGGTATTGGGATACCGACGATCGAGTCTCGGAAAGTAACATACCGTCGACAAAGGGAATAGTATCTGGGGTTGCTTGAATCTCGACATCGTGGTTCATCCGATGAGATCATCGAGGAGCATGTTGGAGCCAACATGGGTATCCAGATCCGCTGTTGGTTATTGCCGAGAGCCCTCTCGGTCATGTCTCGTGTCTCCCGAACCCGTAGGGTCTACACATAAGGTTCGGTGGCGCTAGGGTTATTAGGAAGACTTGTATGTGATTACGAATGTTGTTGAGTCCGGATGAGATCCCGGACGTCACGAGGAGTTCGGAATAGTCCGGAGGTAAAGATTTATATATGGTAAGTCATCATACGGTCACGGAAGGTTCGAGGCATATCGGTATTGTACCGGGCCACCGGAGGGGTTCGGGGTCCACCGGAAGGGCCACCTCTCCGGAGGGCCTTATGGGCTGTATGAGGAAGGATCCAGCCCAAAGTGGTGCAGGCGCCACTCCCCTAGGGCCCATGCGCCTAGGGTTTGGGGAACCCCGAGGCGCGCCCTTGCTTGGGGGCAAGCCCCTCCCTTGGCCGCCCCCCTCTAGATGCCATCTAGAGGGGCCGCCCCTTCTCCCTTCCCCTATAAATAGAGGGGCGAGGGGAGGGCTGCAACACACTTGAAGGCGCAGCCCCTCCCCTCCCGAACACCTCTTCTCCTCCGCGTGTGCTTGGCGAAGCCCTGCCGGAGAACTGTCACTCCATCACCACCACGCCGTCGTGCTGCTGCTGGAGCCCTCTTCCTCAACCTCTCCTTCCCCTTGCTGGATCAAGAAGAAGGAGGCGTCATCCGCTCCGTCGCGTGTGTTGAGCGCGAGGTGCCGTCCGTTCGGCGCTAGGATCTCCAGTGATAGGATCACGACGAGAACGACTACTTCAACCCCGTTCTTTTGAACGCTTCCGCTCGCGATCTACAAAGTGGTATGTAGTTGCATCTCCCTTGACTCGTTGCTTAGATGAACTCATAGATGGATCTTGGTGAAACCGTAGGAAAATTTTTAATTTTCTGCAACGTTCCCCAACAGTGGCATCATGATCTTGGTCTATGCGTAGTTCTCTATTGCACGAGTAGAACAAAATTTTGTTGTGGGCGTAGATCTTGTCAACTTGCTTGCTGCTACTAGTCTTATCTTGCTTCAGCGGTATTGTGGGATGAAGCGGCCCGGACCGACCTTACGCGTACGCTTACGTGAGACTGGTTCCACCGACTGACATGCACTAGTTACATAAGGTGGCTAGCGGGTGTCTGTCTCTCCCACTTTAGTTGGAGCGGATTCGATGAAAAGGGTCCTTATGAAGGGTAAATAGAAGTTGACAAATCACATTGTGGCTTTCACGTAGGTAAGAAAACGTTCTTGCTAGAACCCTATTGCAGCCACGTAAAACTTGCAACAACAATTAGAGGACGTCTAACTTGTTTTTGCAGCAAGTGTTTCGTGATATGATATGGCCAAAGTTGTGATGAATGATGAATGATATATGTGATGTATGAGATCATGTTCTTGTAATAGGAATCACGACTTGCATGTCGATGAGTATGACAACCGGCAGGAGCCACAGGAGTTGTCTTTTTGTATGACCTGCGTGTCATTGAAGAACGCCATGTAACTTTACTTTATTGCTAAACGCGTTAGCCATAGAAGTAGAAGTAGTCGTTGGCGTGACAACTTCATGAAGACACGATGATGGAGATCATGATGATGGAGATCATGGTGTCATGCCGGTGACAAGATGATCATGGAGCCCCGAAGATGAAGATCAAAGGAGCTATATGATATTGGCCATATCATGTCACTACTTTATATAATTGCATGTGATGTTTATTATGTTTTATGCATCTTGTTTACTTAGAACGACGGTAGTAAATAAGATGATCCCTTATAATAATTTCAAGAAAGTGTTCCCCTAACGTGCACCGTTGCTAAAGTTCGCTGCGTTTGAAGCACCACGTGATGATCGGGTGTGATAGATCCTTACGTTCACATACAATGGGTGTAAGACAGTTTTACACATGCATAAACACTTAGGGTTAACTTGCGAGCCTAGCATGTACAGACATGGCCTCGGAACACAAGAGACCGAAAGGTCGAACATGAGTCGTATGGAAGATACGATCAACATGGAGATGTTCACCGACGATGACTAGTCCGTCTCACGTGATGATCGGACACGGCCTAGTCGACTCGGATCATGTAACACTTAGATGACTAGAGGGATGTCAAATCTGAGTGGGAGTTCATTAAATAATTTGATTAGATGAACTTAATTATCATGAACATTAGTCTAAAATCTTTGCAAATATGTCTTGTAGATCAAATGGCCAACGCTCATGTCACCATGAACTTCAACGTTCCTAGAAAACCAAGCTGAAAGATGATGGCAGCAACTATTCGGACTGGGTCCGGAACACGAGATCATCCTCATAGCAGCCAAGAAACAATATGTCCTAGAAGCACCACTAGGTGATGCACCCATCCTGAAGAACCAAGACATTATGAATGCTTGGCGGTCTCGTCTTGATGATTACCCCTCGTTCAATCGGCATGCTTTACAGCTTAGAACCGGGGCTCCAAAAGCGTTTTGAGCAACACGGAGCATATGAGATGTTCGAGGAGCTAAAAATGGTTTTCCAAGCTCATGCCCGGGTCGAGAGATATGAAGTCTCCGATAAGTTCTATAGTTGTAAGATGGAGGAAAATAGTTCTGTCAGTGAGCATATACTCAAAATGTCTGGGTTGCACAACCGCCTGTCCAACCTCCCGGACGAGGCGGTCATTGACAGAATCCTTCAGTCGCTCCCACCAAGCTACAAGAGCTTTGTGGTGAACTACAATATGCAGGGGATGGTGAATACCATTCCCGAAGTATTTTCAATGCTGAAGTCAGCAGAGGTTGAAATCAAGAAAGAACATCAAGTGTTGATGGTCAATAAAACCACTAAGTTCAAGAAGGGCAAGGGAAATGAGAACTTCAAGAAGGACGGCAAGGATGTTGCCGCGCCCGGTAAACCAGTTGCCGGGAAGAAGTCAAAGAATGGACCCAAACCTGAGACTGAGTGCTTTTATTGCAAAGGGAAGGGTCATTGGAAGCGGAACTGCCCCAAATACTTAGCGGACAAGAAGGCGGCAACACTAAAGGTATATTTGATATACATGTAATTGATGTGTACCTTACCGATTACTCGTAGTAACTCCCGGGTATTTGATACGGTGCCGTTGCTCATATATGTAACTCACAGCGAGAGCTGCGGAATAAGCGGAGATCGGCGAAGGGCGAGGTGACGATCTTGCGTCGGGAATGGTTCCAAGGTCGATGTGATCGCCGTCGACACGCTACCTCTACATTTACCTACGGGATTAGTTTTAAACCTCAATAATTGTTATTTAGTACCAAGTTTGAGCATGAACATTGTATCGGGATCTCGTTTAATCGAGATGGCTACTCATTTAAATCCGAGAATAATGGTTGTTCTATTTATATGAGAGAAATGTTTTATGGTCATGCTCCGATGGTCAATGGTTTATTCTTAATGAATCTCGAGCGTAATGTTACACATGTTCATAGTGTGAATACCAAAAGATGTAAAGTTGATAACGATAGTCCCACATACTTGTGGCACTTGCCGCCTTGGTCACATTGGTGTCAAGCGCATGAAGAAGCTCCATGCTGATGGACTTTTAGAGTCTCTCGATTAGGAATCATTTGACACATGCGAACCATGCCTCATGGGCAAGATGACCAAGACTCCGTTCTCCGGAACAATGGGCGAGCAACCAACTTATTGGAAATCATACATACCGATGTATGCGGTCCAATGAGTGTTGAGGCTCATGGAGGATATCGTTATGTTCTCACTCTCACCGATGACTTGAGTAGATATGGGTATGTCTACTTGATGAAACACAAGTCTGAGACCTTTGAAAAGTTCAAGGAATTTCAGAATGAAGTAGAGAATCAACGTGACCGAAAGATAAAATTCTTGCGATCGGATCGTGGAGGAGAATATTTAAGTCACGAATTTGGTACACACTTAAGGAAATGTGGAATCGTTTCACAACTCACGCCGCTGGAACACCTCAACAGTAACGGTGTGTCGAACGTCGAATCGCACTCTATTGGATATGGTGCGATCTATGATGTCTCTTACCGATTTACCGCTATCATTTTGGGGATCGCTCTAGAGACAGCTACATTCACTTTAAATAGGGCACCGTCTAAATCCGTTGAGGCGACACCGTATGAATTATGGTTTGGGAAGAAACCTAAGCTGTCGTTTCTAAAAGTTTGGGGATGCGATGCTTATGTCAAGAAACTTCAACTGAAAAGCTCGAACCCAAGTCGGAAAAATCGTCTTCATAGGATACCCTAAGGAAACCATTGGGTATACCTTCTACCTTAGATCCGAAGGCAAGATCTTTGTTGCCAAGAACGGATCCTTTATGGAAAAAGAGTTTCTCTCGAAAGGAGTAAGTGGGAGGAAAGTAGAACTCGATGAAGTACTACCTCTTGAACCGGAAAGTAGTGCAGCTCAGGAAAATGTTCCTGTGGTGCCTACACCGACTGGAGAGGAAATTAATGATGATGATCAAGGTACTTCGGATCAAGTTGCTATTGAACTTCGTAGGTCCACTAGGACACGTTCCACACCAGTGGTACGGCAACCCTGTCACGGAAATCATGTTGTTAGACAACGGTGAACCTTGAACTATGAAGAAGCAATGGCGGGCCCAGATTCCAACAAATGGCTTGAAGCCATGCAATCCGAGATAGGATCCATGTATGAAAACAAAGTATGGACTTTGACAGACTTGCCCGATGATCGGCGACGATAGAAAACAAATGGATCTTTAAGAAGAAGACGGACGCGGATGGTAATGTTACCATCTATAAAGCTCGACTTGTCGCTAAGGGTTATCGACAAGTTCAAGGGATTGACTATGATGAGACTTTCTCTCCGTGGCGAAGCTTAAGTCCGTCCGAATCATGTTAGCAATTGCCGCATACTATGATTATGAGATATGGCGGATGGACGTCAAAACGGCATTCCTTAACGGTTATCTTAAGGAAGAGCTGTATATGATGCAGCCGGAAGGTTTTGTCGATCCTAAGAATGCTAACAAGGTATGCAAGCTCCAGCGATCCATTTATGGGCTGGTGCAAGCATCTCGGAGTTGGAACATTCGCTTTGATGAGATGATCAAAGCGTTTGGGTTTATCTGAGACTTATGGAGAAGCCTGCGTTTACAAGAAAGTGAGTGTGAGCTCTGTAGCATTTCTCATATTATATGTAGATGACATACTTTTGATGGGAAATGATATAGAACTCTTGGACAGCATTAAGGCCTACTTGAATAAAAGTTTTTCAATGAAGGACCTTGGAGAAGCTGCTTATATATTAGGCATCAAGATCTATAGAGATAGATCAAGGCGCCTCATAGGTCTTTCACAAAGCACATACCTTGATAAGATTTTGAAGAAGTTCAAAATGGATCAGTCAAGAAAGGGTTCTTGCACTGACTACAAGGTGTGAGATTGAGCTCGGCTCAATGCCCGACCACGACAAAAGATAAAGAAGAGATGAGCGTCATCCCTATGCCTCGCCATAGGATCTATTATGTATGCCATGCTGTGTACGGACCTGATGTAAACCTTGCCGTAAGTTTGGTAGGTAGGTACCAAAGTAATCCCGACAAGGAACACCGGACAGCGATCAAGAATATCCTGAAGTACCGAAAAGGACAAAGGACATGTTTCGTTTATGGAGGTGACGAAGAGCTCGTCAGTAAGGGTTACGTCGGCGCTAGCTTCGACACAGATCTGATGACTCTAAGTCACAAACCGGATCGTGTATATGTTGAATGGTGGAGCGATGGCTGGTGCAGTACTGCAAGCGAAGCGTCGTGGCGGGATCTACATGTGAAGCGGAGTACATGGCAGCCTCGGAGGCAGCGCATGAAGCAATTTGGGTGAAGGAGTTCATCACCGACCTAGGAGTCATACCCAATGCGTCGGGGCCGATCAAACTCTTCTGTGACAACACTGGAGCTATTGCACTTGCCAAGGAGCCCATGTTTCACAAGAAGACCAGACACATCAAGCGTCGCTTCAACTCCATCCGTGAAAATGTTCAAGATGGAGACATAGAAATTTGCAAAGTGCATACGGATCTGAATGTCGCAGATCCGTTGACTAAACCTCTTCCGCGAGCAAAACATGATCAACACCAGAACTCTATGGGTGTCAGGTTCATCACAATGTAACTAGATTATTGACTCTGGTGCAAGTGGGACACTGTTGGAAATGTGCCCTAGAGGCAATAATAAAAGGGTTATTATATTATTTCCTTGTTCATGATAATTGTCTTTTATTCATGATATAATTGTATTATCCGGAAATCGTAATACACGTGTGAATACATAGACCACAATATGTCCCTAGTGAGCCTCTAGTTGACTAGCTCGTTGATCAATAGATAGTCATGGTTTCCTGACTATGGACATTGGATGTCGTTGATAACGGGATCACATCATTAGGAGAATGATGTGATGGACAAGACCCAATCCTAAGCATAGCACAAGATCGTGTAGTTCGTTTTGCTAGAGCTTTTCCAATGTCAAGTATCTCTTCCTTAGACCATGAGATCGTGTAACTCCGGATACCGTAGGAGTGCTTTGGGTGTACCAAACGTCACAACGTAATCGGGTGACTATAAAGGTACACTACGGTATCTCGAAAGTGTCATTGGGTTGACACGGATCGAGGCTGGATTTGTCACTCCGTATTACGGAGAGGTATCACTGGGCCCACTCGGTAGTGCATCATCATAATGAGCTCAAAGTGACCAAGTGTCCGGTCACGGGATCATGCATTACTGATGCGAGTAAAGTGACTTGCCGTAACGAGACCGGGCGAGGTATTGGGATACCGATGATCGAGTCTCGGGCAAGTAACATACCGTCTGACAAAGGGAATAGTATACGGGGTTGCTTGAATCCTGGACATCATGGTTCATCCGATGAGATCATCGAGGAGCATGTGGGAGCCAACATGGGTATCCAGATCTCGCTGTTGGTTATTGCCCGAGAGCCGTCTCGGTCATGTCTCGTGTCTCCGAACCCGTAGGGTCTACACACTTAAGGTTCGGTGGCGCTAGGGTTATTAGGAAGACTTGTATGTGATTACCGAATGTTGTTCGAGTCCGGATGAGATCCCGGACGTCACGAGGAGTTCGGAATAGTCCGGAGGTAAAGATTTATATATGGGAAGTCATCATACGGTCACCGGAAAGGTTCGGGGCATATCGGTATTGTACAGGGCCACCGGAGGGGTTCGGGGTCCACCGGGAGGGGCCACCTCTCCGGAGGGCCTTATGGGTTGTCTGAGGAAGGATCCAGCCCAAAGTGGGCTGGGCGCCACCCCCTAGGGCCCATGCGCCTAGGGTTTGGGAAACCCGAGGGGCGCCTGCTTGCTTGGGGCAAGCCCCTCCCTCGCCCCCCCTCTAGATGCCATCTAGAGGGGCCGCCCCTCTCCCTTCCCTATAAATAGAGGGGCGAGGGAGGCTGCAACACACTTGAAGGCGCAGCCCTCCCTCCCGAACACCTCTTCTCCTCCGCATGTGCTTGGCGAAGCCCTGCCGGAGAACTGTCACTCCATCACCACCATGCCGTCGTGCTGCTGCTGGAGCCCTCTTCCTCAACCTCTCCTTCCCCCTTGCTGGATCAAGAAGGAGGAGACGTCATCCGCTCCGTACGTGTGTTGAACGCGGAGGTGCCGGCCGTTCGGCGCTAGGATCTCCGGTGATAGGATCACGACGAGAACGACTACTTCAACCCCGTTCTTTTGAACGCTTCCGCTCGCGATCTACAAAGTGGTATGTAGATGCATCTCCCTTGACTCGTTGCTTAGATGAACTCATAGATGGATCTTGGTGAAACCGTAGGAAAAATTTTAATTTTCTGCAACGTTCCCCAACAAGCGGAACATAAATTTCAAATACTACACTGCTCAAATGCGTAAATATTATGTTACTGTCAAAAATTGGCACAAAATACGAAGGAGACCAATGGAAGTACTACTAGCAACCCACTATTTAACTACTCACATGCGCGTAGTGGAGTAATAATGTTTTTCTTCCGCCCTCACGTCCACTCAATTTGCATGCGCTGTATTAATTGACCATCAATGAAGTGAACGACTTTACACGCGTCAAATTATCACATGGGGTGGATCTTGGTACAAAATTGCGTCCGCCCGTGTACCCGCGTGTGCGTGTGAGGGAATGAGTGCGTGCGTGGCGTGCGTGCACATCTTCGCTTCGTGCATGTACCGCCAGTATGGCTCAGGGAGGACGAGTACATTCTTCTGGAACCAGCAGCACGTCACTATGATCAATCCACACAAGGAGGTCGCGACAACGCCTCCACATGTGGCACGTGGCTTCATGAACTGTAAGAGAGACACTGTGTAGCGTGCCATTGGTATTCTAATTTACGTGTTTTGCACATACTCGAAGTACTAGTAAGGTACATGTGCATTGCACGCATTAGATTTTGCAACCAAATTATGAATAAATACCACACTATAGCATGTAAGCTCTGAGTCATATATGCCTGATGTACCCCTTCATTTAATTCTTCTAGTTCATCTCATTCAAAATCAATTACTTTTTATAAAAAAGCTAAGAACGCGGGAATAGGAAAAACATGGGATTATAGTGGAATGTCGTCTTGAATCCTACAGGATTGTACGAGTGTTTGATTGTGCATAAAAAAAACACAGAATTCTTTCAAAGAGGTTTGAGTGGATGGGATGTTTCCTATGAAATCTAGTGCAAATGAATCATATGGAAAAATTCCTATGGTTTACAATCCTACAAATCAAACAACCAAGATAGGAAAAATTCCTAATGATTAGAATCCTCCAAAATTCCTTTGAGAATCCTTTGAATCAAAGAAGCCCTTAATCTATTTTATGATTCATGGAATTGTGCATTGTAAAGCATAAAGTAAAAACAAATAATGGCAATTCAACTAAAAAAAGTTTGGGCAGTTATGATACGGAAGATTCTAGAACAAAAGAGAACCACTGTTGTTTTGAGGTTTGTGCATTATGCTTAAGTTCAACCATGGAGTCTGCTAGATTGTACATGTGGCAAAATCCGGTGGGGGGCTAGAAGATGGTGCGAGGGGCGAGTGGAGGAGACTATGAAGGAATGCACAAGTGCGAGATCGATATTTAGAGAGAGGGGGCGAACACGTGCGTTGTTGCACGCAGTGGCGGAGCCATGAAAAATAAATGAGCTAGGGGGCCAAGCATTGCTAATCCTTTACGAGGAGGGTCAATTTATGAAATTAAACCATTTTTAGCAGCAATTGTCTAATGATCACATTCATATTAGCCTTGATATATAGTGATGTTAGGGGGGGCAGGGCCCTTACTGCCCCCTGTCTTCGCCATTGTGCATGCGTCTGAGAGATGAAGCGAAAGGCATGGATGATGAGAGGGGGACGTTGGATATACAATTAATGTGGGTGTATTAGCTATATATGTTAATCCTATATAGAGAGGTATAGATTGATCGATGTGGACGTGGGAAAGAGGCTGAGACCTCACTGGATATATCGATTGATCAGTTTGTGTGGAAAACTATGAAAGGCCTAGCTATATACACACATACATAGAGGAACATCGATCGTTGCGCATGCACGCGTGAGAGATAAAGAATGCACGATATGATGGAGAGGGGCATGTGTGTGGGTGTGCCTTCATGGCAGACCGACCTGAAGAAAAAGATTGCATGCGTGCGATGGATAATGCCGACTGGTAGTGTGTGTGCATGCATGCACGAGAGAAAGTTAGTGGTACAATTATAAAGAGAAGACTACTATGTGGGTGTAAAAGAATAGGTGAGGTCATAATCAATGTAAAGTTGAATTCAAATATTTGAATAAGAGATCCTGATGTTTGAAACCCATGCATGCATGAATATAACGGAGATCTGCACGGTGTGGTTTGGAAATGAGCATGTTGTAATGTATACACATTGAACAAGGTCAGACTGATTTGAATTTGAGATACCAATGGCAGACATCATTTGGCCATGTCGCATCCGTGCATGGACACACTATTCTAATCGGAGATGATGGGCGGCTTTCGCATCACATATCTATATCTATACCCCTATATATATATTATATTTTATATTTTTTATATATTGTGTGCGGGTAACTTTAACTTTGAAAGATGGTCGTTGGATGAGGCGAATCCGATGGTCCAAAGATGGCAAATTTGAGCACTATTGGCCGTTGGATATCATCTAGATTCCACCAGATTTCGCCACATGTATAATCGAGAAGACTCCATGGTTGAACTTAAGCATAATGCACAAACATCAAAACACAAGCACTTCTTATTTGTTCTAGAATCTTCCGTATCAGAATTGCCCAAATGTTTTTCTACATGATTTGCCATTATTTGTTTTTACTTCATGTCTTACGACGCACAATTCCATGAATCTTAAAATAGATTAGCTTTCTTATAAAAACTAGATGATTTTGAATGAAATGAACTATAAGAATTAAACGAACATCTACATCATGCATATATGACTCAAAGCTTGCATGCTATAATGTGGTATTTATTCATAATTTGGTTGCCAAATCTCATGCGTGCAATGCACGTGTACCTTACTCTAGTCTAAATGGTGTTTGTGTGTGTTGTGCGTGTTGAGGTGCAAATTGTCTTTTTTTGGGTACACGTTAAGCTTGTTCTTTCGAAATTTCAAGCCGCGCCTTGTTATGCCGAAAATTCAAGCTAGCGTCTCTGTCTATCGTGCTGCGAAACTCCCGCCTCTTCAACCCACACCTTGTTAGCCCGAAATATTTAAGATATATCTTTGTCTCGTTGTGCTCCGACAACTCCCTCCATCTCAACCCGCGCCTTGCTATTCCAAAATAACAACGCGCGCAAAAACTCCCACATCCTGTGAAATCCCAACATGCGAAATGCTCGTGGTACCCCTGAACCGAAAGAACCGCCTCAAATCGGTGGGGGGTACTTTCGTAACTTACCCCACATTTCGGACAAGCGCGTCTCTAAGCCATGGTTCCCCACTGCCATCCCATCCGCCCACCCATTCGTACACCGAGGCCACGAAAACCCACGACGAAACCCCACACCCTGCTCCGTCCGCCACCCAGCCGGAGCCTCTTCCGCGACGATGTCGTCCATAGCAACACCTCGACGTCCCTCATCCACCATACCGGATGAGGATCCGTCGTTGATCTCATCGTCCCGCGGTTCAGCCACCCCGTCCTCCACCTCCAAGGAGCTGCCCCGACGTTCCGCTTGTCTTTCGCGCCACCTCTATTCCCACACCGCCGTCTTTACCTGCACCACCGGAAGAGCATCATCATCACCGTTTCCTCGGATGAAGTTGCGGCCTAATCGGCGCCACCAATACATCACTGTAATCATCAATCATTAAATCAGACATCTGTCAGGTTCACATTCTTGGCGACAAATAAAACTAAACAGTCTCAAAAGTTATAGTAATCAACTATGTAATGTGATTTTGATACAACCCTGGAATTTAACATATATATGCCGCTAAACTCTCATCTCTCCTAATTCACAGCTCATCTAACAAACTAAATCTACCAACAGAATTACAGCAAAAGGACATAATCTCTATACAGCCAATCAGTAACATATCATCCATGGATGCGACTTTGTTGGCTCCAATAAGCTGTTACATTAGTATGCCTGCAAATTACCTTTTTCTAGATTACGCACAAGCATGTGTATCATACATACTGTATTAAAAAAGATAAGAGGGTAAGACATCCATCCACATGGAGGTGTTAAAAAATTTCACCTCAACCGCTCAACTTATGCCTACCAAAACCTAGAACTACTACTCACTAGGATCCAACCGGATATTTCCCCCAAGAAAACATCCCAATCTGCCCTAAGGATACCCGCTTCACAACCTATGGAGTACAGCCCCGAGCGAGTGAGAACACGATCCAATACTACCGCATTCCTGTGTTTCCATACTCCCGACATTACCAGGGCCAGGATCGCCCAAACGTTCTTCGAATGCCGGATCTCTGCAGTCTTATCCCTACACCAATCCAGCAAGTTTGTTATCTGATTTTGGAGTAGATCCTCGACCACACTGTCCTTGCGAAGACACTGCAAGAGGATACGCTTGATGGTTTTCTCGTAGTGTGCAAGATCTCCGTCCAGCTATTCAATCGGAAGTCTAACAGCGGTTTCTCAAGGCTAAACCATGAAAGGAACATGCACTGCATCTGAGCTAACGATCTCCAGGCGATGTCCCTAAAATATTCAATCCCTAAACATGAATATCTATTTTTCTCCTATTGAAACAGAATAAAAACGCTAAAAGATCCGCAAGAAAGAAAGAAAGAACCGACAGACAGAAAGGATTTGTGATTCGTACCCTGAAAGGGGGCGGGCCTGTACGTAGTGGAACTCTCGGCCGTCTCTGGGGGCGTCCTGGCGGGGGGCGGCGTCTCCGGGAAGGCCGCGGAGCTGTCGGGCGTCTCCGCGAAGGTCCTGGCGGTGGTCGCCGTCTCCGGGGAGGTCGTGGAGCTGTCGGGCGTCTCCGCGAAGGTCCTGGCGTGGGTCGCCGTCTCCCGGGAGGTCGTGGAGCTGTCGGGCGTCTCCGCGAAGGTCCTGGCGGGGGCCGCCGTCTCCGTGGAAGCCGTGGAGGCGGTGGAGCTCTCAGGAGTCTCTCGGGAGGTCCTCGCGGGGCCCGGCATCTTCGGGGGGCTGGTCGACGCGGCGGAGGTAGCCGCGAAGGCGGTGGCGGCAGCGCCGGCGTTCAGCGCGGACCCGTCGATCCCTCTCGCTCGAGAGCGCGGTCCGGTGGCTGGCGTCGTCCCAGGGAGCGACTCGGAGGTCGCCGTGGCGGCGCAATCCGGCGCAGTTTTTCTCTGATTTTCTTCCAGGAAACCAACCTACCAACCGCTGTTTTCCTTTTTTCTTTTGGTGCGATCTCGGTTTTATATGAGATATACTACCAATTTTGTCCCGGCCAGATGCAAAAATAAATCGGATTTTGCTACTCTATATCTCACTCGTCAATTCAATTCCTAGACCGTCCGATCAGAAAACTCGTCACGATTCGTGCAGGAGCGCCTCACTTGCACTTTTTTAGTGGCAGCGCCTCACTTAGCTTGTGTAGCGATGGCTGGTCCGGCCCGTTTCTCATTTCTTTTCACGGTTGTCTAGTTATGGGCCTGTGTCACGTGTTATGTCCTTTTGTTGTGGATCAGCCCATTAGGGGAGGGAACAACTAGGAAGAAAAAGTTCCGATTCGTTGTAGCTAGGAAGCTTCTCATTCTTGTTTTAAGAAGCTTCTGAAACCTTCCTGCCTGTTTAATTTTATTTTTCATCAGTTTTTTTCTTATCTTTTCCTTTTTATTTTATTTTTTTGATTTTTATTTTTCAATTTCTAAATATTTTTTTAATTTATTAGTATTTTTTCAAATTCTATAGCAGTTTTAAAAGAGTCAACTACACCGATGTTGCTAGAACTTGGCGTGAATGGTCACTTTGGTGCTAGAACTTGCGGCATACATCGAACTAGTGTAAAAACTTGGCCCGGGTGTACAAATACAATGCAAACTGAGTTTGGATACGAAAGCAGTGCTGACGCGTGGGTCCCGCTATCAGTGACTGGAAGGCAGAAAGGAGGGCGTGTGGCCCATTTTTCACAAAGAACACCCTCCAATTTTTATTATTTCTCACACAAAAGCCCTTGTTGTCATTGTCATTTCCTCTTTTTCTACCTCTATGACCAGTAGGTCCCGCCTGTGTAGTGGACCTGCTAGTACAATACGAAAATTAGAGCAAAAAAGATGAACCAGTGATCTGGAACACGCAAACCATTGCCAGCAAACAAACCGTTTATAACCACTCCACCGATCATGTCTTCACGTTCACATTACATAACTCCTTTTTTTAGGGATACATTACATAACTCCTGTGTAATGTACAAGAACAAAGTCGCTCCTGGAGCTCAAATGGGCTGCCGTCAATGCAGGTTATTTGCTTAATCATTGTTGTCATTGCCATTTCCTCTTTTTCTGCATTAGAAATTTGTAAAGGGTTTGTAAATTCTAATATCAGTATTAAAAATGCTTAATCATTCTTGTAGTAGATATATTATACATACCAACGAAAAAAAATTACTTTCAAAATTGTTCCGTATTATTTTAAAAATATGCATTAAAGAAAGAGTAAAATGTCTTTATACTTTAAAACAATATAAATATGCCCATTTTGCACTGTTTTAAAAGAAATTTGTAGAATTTATATATGTAAATTATATCATGTATTATAAGTAATATACATATAAATAAAATAATTTGCATCCTAAAATAATCATGTATTAATTTAAATTTATGCATATGTTTTAATTAAAATTACAAAAATATTCATGTAATAATATGAATATTCAATAAAACTATGAAATTAATTTTATATTTTCTGTATATTTCATTAAATTCTTATATAAGTTTTAAAATGTTCAGAGTTTTAAGAAATATTGATTGATGCAGTATATAAAAGTGTTCATGCTTTAAGATTTTTCTAGTTGTTTTAGAAAGTGTTCACATGTTTTCATAAATTTGTGTATTTTATTAAATTTAAATAAATACACCCTTGAGTTAGGAATGTAGGTGGTACATTTTATATCCTTTAAATCTTACTAGGACGTATGCCCGTGCTTTGCAACAGGCCGTCCTATCCTCGTCCTCTCCTAGCCCCTCCAACTCCAGCTGCAATAATGAAGTCATGGTTTCCCACACTGCAGCGGAGACGATGGCGGCGGCAGTTCATCGACACGTGGATCTCGGTGCTTCCCAGCGCTCTCTCGGACCATAGACATACATAACGGCCATATCGCTTCCCCACTCCGGCGGTTTAGGTCTCCAGTTAATCCTCGGTACACGGCTCACACACACGATCCTTCGTGCTCTTTGCAGCCCTAGAATTTTTCCTTTCCTTAACTTTAAATACCCAAAGTGTCTTGTCCATTGTCACCTTCCCTTTTTCTTGGTGTCTTGTTGATATTACAACCGAGTTGCTAACCTATATAAACAGGTGGGAATTCTCTTAAAGGAGCAAGGTGGGATTATTTCACATGAAATATGGATGCTTTGCAGCCTATTGGACTGGAGATTATGTTTTTCTCATGTGGCTAGCGGCCCAGAAACGCCTTACTTGATGCCTAAATAGGCCCAACGATTTGATTAGAAAAAGGGCATGCAAGCAGCCCTTGGTAGCATTTAGGTAGGCACCAAGTCTAATCTCGACCACTTGCTAGCTCGCTTGGTTAACTCCGTTGAATTTCAAATGAGAGGTCATGTGTTTGATTCTCCTCTCTAACATATAATATTTCCATGATTTTGGGGTGCGATTTTTTCCACAATTTTAGGGCGCGACCGCGGTGGGCCTGTGCCCTGAGTTTGATAAGCAAAACATAAAAATACGGGCCGACTGCTTGGTTTCGTTTTGACGTCTGGTCTCCATCCTTGGATCGTGTATATATTTGCTCTCTCTCTATGTATAACTAGTAAGCTTGCACGTGCAATGCACGTCTTGACCAATGCAAAAAATATAATGAGTAAATGAAATGATGAGACAATCAATATTATTTTCTAAGAAGCACCTACTCCCAATCATGCACACATAAGTAAACTATGAAAAACATGCATTCAAGATCACTAATATGTAATACTGATTGAAGATTAACACCGTCCCATCTCCGTTGAGATGCCTTCACCAAGAATATGTTCTCTGCTTCGTCATCTTTATCCAGAGTCATTACTTAAAAGTTATTAAGTTGTTCAATGATCAACACACAATATCATAGATAAATAGTACGTACTTTCATGGGGAAATAGCTAAAAGCAAAGATACTTTTCTAGCAGTCTCAGAGTACCTTATACATGTATTTCTTAAGAAAATACACATTCATCCTAGTTAATAGATAAATATTAAATAAAATAGGCAAAAACAATTCTAGTGATGCACTACTAATAAATATTACAAAATCAATTGTTGATAATAATGTACTTAATGGCCATCTAAAACATGAGGCTCCTCATGTCAGGACTATATATTTTGCTTATCCTAGTTAATAATTAGCATGTAACCTAAGAGCTAGGAAGGAAAGTAAAAAAGATGTGCTTAGTTCATAGTGCATACCAATAAAACAAAGCAACTGCATGTTCTTGAATCTTTTTGCCCTATTTCTGCAGAATGACGATTGTTGGACATCATATACAAATAAAAGTGAAAAAAAACACAAATAAGTTCATATAGTAAGCACACTACAGGAAAATCCAATTCCACACTAACGGACCATTGGTGTGGGAATAGCTTGAATGCATAGTATACACATCCAGTCTACGATCTCAATAGGAGAAACGAAAACTCCACCGGAAATCTAATACTCTCAAGTACAAAAAGAATACATACATCTATCTTACTGCATATTCACTTTCTTCTCCAACTTCGTATAGGCATTTGATAATTGAAATCAATGAGAGAACTTCTCAATAGTAACTTACAGAAAAACCATGTGCATCTATTAACCCCGCACTAATAATACTAAAAAGAACAAAAATACATCATCTCCCCATGATGTGCAATAGGAATTCCACATACCGAGCAACCAAAAAAATAGGCAGTATACATGCTCATGCACTCAACAACCTCATGATAATATGAGGATTCCTGGCTCTAATGGTAAGGTCAAGACTCAACAGGACACGTGTTAACATACGGAAGCATGGCGCGGTCTCCCATCGAACGCATCACCCCCTGAAACAACACCGTAATATGAGTGTTTGGTGAGCCTTATGTTAACATAAGAAAGCGTGTCGGACACAATGAATATAACCCTGAAATCCCACATCTCTGAGAGGTCCATCCGTGTCGTGGTCACATAGAACGAATATCATCTTCAAAACCCTCACACGGCATGGCTTTAGAGATTGGGTCTTTGATCAAATAGAGGAGTACTGGGGTGAAGCACTGCCTTCTGGGCATGGTAGAAGACCTTCGGCACCTGTGATTCATAAACAATCCGTTTTAGTAAACCTACTCGAGCATATTATCTAGAATTCTAACGAACAGTCAAAATTACAAAAAAAAATACACTGTTGGAATATTCTATGAGGCTGAGCAACTGCGCGCACCAACATTTTGACATAACAAAGTGTTACCAATGCAAATTGATACAATGGGGGTCTTTCTGACCTGGACCAGGCGAAGCGCAGAGCACTCAAATCTCAATGCAGGTCTCGATCTCATGGAACGACTGCATGATGGGTGCCCTCGTTTACTCAAGCCTGTTCTGTCTGTCCTCCCTCAGGTCCAGTTTGCACCCCACCATGATCACAGCGTCGAGCACGGAGAGCATGCCGCGTACGTGAGCACCACCGCGACCGCCGCCTGGCATTCGGCGTTTAGATTAGGCTTTTGCTTCGGGCTGCAAGCCTGCAACACACACACATACAAATCATGACGACGAGATAAACACCGGCGCAATCATCAAATCTATCTGCGAAGGAATCAGAGGCGGAGCTAGCTGCAGCCATTCTTCATTAGATAATACGTAAACACCACGGTTTGATTGATAATTGCTGGAAAGTGTCATGATGATTCAAAGGCTTTGCACAGGCTCAACGAAGAGCATCCTCACCTCTTCCAGATCATGCTGGCCCTTGGCGGGGATGGAGTGCTAGAGGCTGTCCATCAGTGCGAACACGCACTGGATCTGCGCCACCTCCCTCTACACCAGTTGACTCCCGCCGGATCCGCCGCGCCGACGAGCGGCGCCGAGGAGGATGAGGACGTCATGTGCGGCAAGGCGAGCCGCTCGACGCGGGCCAAGATCAGCAACCCCCACGCGCTCGGATACATCTCGAAAGCTTCTCTACGTGCCCGCCCCCGCCGGCCCAGCCGGAGAAATCCATCGCCGCGGTGGTCGAGATGGAAGAATCCTCCTCCTCCTCTTGGTTGTTTCGGTGATGACCGGAAGTTTTTTTTTGCGGGCAGGTGGCGATAGAGTGCAGGGAGGGCCGACGGGGCGCAGGGGAGGTGATGACGAGGGATGAGGGACGTGCGTGCTACTGTTATTTGACCGGAGAGGTGGGCGTGGTGGGTGCAAAAGGCTGGAGAGATGGCCCAGGCGAAGAAGCGCCAACGTTGGGAAGAGGCGTGCGTGCGTGCGTGCGTTTGGGATAGCAGTTTTGTTTAGAAGAAAGGCATAGGAGGTTAGGAGTGGCATGGTGGGTAATTAGAGTGTAAAATGTGTTTGATGTATTGAAGCGATTGTACTCATTGGATCAACATGGTTTGATGACTGAGATGGTTTGGTTCTCCGTCCTTTCGTTCTTTTATAAGGGTAGTAGATACACAAACAACGAATTGGTGAGGTGGCTAGCACATGTTCGCCTCATGGCCGGATGGACCAGAAGAATAACCATAAGGAAGATGACGGTGAACCACTATAAAAGAAAGAGAGGGCCAGATCCAAACAATTACATCCATTCATCATCAAAATCTAATAATCCTTAATCATTCTGTGTTTAACGCTAACAACCACGCAACAAGCCCCAATCGATCGCTAACCCACCCTGCTCGTTCGCACGACCCGTCGCCCCGCTCGCACGACCCCCAGTCGCCCCTCCTCCTCCCTCGTCCCGCCCGCACGACCCCCAGTCCCCAGTCGCCCCCTCCTACTCCTCCGGCGCCGTTCGCCGCCCCGCTGTTCCTCTCGCAGCCGTTAGCCGCCGGAGCCGCCGCCCGTCACGCGCGGGGGAGCCCCGCCACAGGCCGCCACCCGTCGCTGCGGGAGCCGCCGGCAAGTCGCCGCCCGTCGCGCCCTTCGCCGTGGGAGAGCCGGAGCCGCCGCCCGTCGCGCGCCGGGGGAGAGACGCCGCAGGTCGCCGCCCTTCGCCGCGGGAGAGCCGGAGCCGCGGATCCGCCGCCCGTCGCACACCTGCCTCTCCTCCTCTGTTGCCGCAGGTACGCCGACGCCTCCCTCCCCCATCGAGCGCGTGGCCGCCGACCTGATTGAGAGGTAGACAAGCCAGTAAGTTTCCTCCTCCGCTGTTGATGCGCGTCTGCTTCGCCCCGGTCCATGCCGCTGCCCCGACGTTCAGGTGAGCGGAGACGCCATGCCGAATGCATCACTGCGGCCGGCCGACGTGGTTCGCTGTAGCTGTTGCCCCAACCGGTGCGTCCCCGCCGTCCGGCCATGGCACGACGCGGTCATGCGTGGCTCACAGAGATCCAAGGCCAAGACCAGTTTCCGCCTATGAAACGTATACACCGATTGAGACCACCGTCTAGAGGGTAAGCAGACGTATCCATGTAGTATTATATTTAGCTTATGATTTGTGATGTATGGTGGCTTGGGATAATGTTGTTCTGTATGTCGACTTCACATATGGTGGTGGTGGTGCAATAATAGCCAGGAAGCTACTGTTTAGTTAGTCAGATTGGACCATTTTTATTTCTTAAGAATAATCAATAAGCAATATTCTATTATTGCTTCCAGAAATACATCTATGAGAGAAAGATTAGACTCCTATGATGTTCAAGAGCTAGCAGGTGCTGCCGTCGCTGGGGACGTGGACGCAGGAAGGAGCGTCCTCGTCTCTTTGTCCCGGTCTATTATCAACATCTCCTAAGCCCCATTTTCCTCCTTCCTGCCTCTATTGGACGATCATGTATACCCCAGGCAGCGAGCTTCTTCACATTCGTTAATGCAGCCTCTCGTTTCTTTGTCCCAGTTTGTTATCAACATCTCCTAAGCCTCATTGTCCTCCTTCCCGCCTCTATTGGACGATCATGTATACCCCAGGCAACGAGCTTCTTCGCATTCGTTAATGCAGCCTCTCGTTTCTTTGTCCCAGTTTGTTATAAACATCTCCTAAGCCCCATTGTCCTCCTTCCCGCCTCTATTGGACGATCATGTATATATACCCCAGGCAGCGAGCTTCTTCGCATTCATTAATGCAGCCTTTCATTGGAATGTGATGTTTCGTCGTGTAAGTTGCATGCTCAAATGAGATAGAGGAGAGCACATAGGTATGGTGGTCATTGCATGCATAAGATGGTGTGGAGAAAGAGGTTGAGAGTATGTTTTAGTAACATCAAATAGAAACCATGCATTAAAGTAATAATTGTAATCAGCTAGCACAAAAAATCTGACCGCCACTTAATTAGTCCGAATCCTGTTTACAGTATGCATGAACCCCTTCCTTAATTATCCCACGCACCTTTAGGCTGGTCACAATGGGCAAGAACATAAGCTAGTAACTTACACACTTCCCTAGACTATGTTACTACCTCCATAGTGGGTAGGAACATCTATGTAGTGTCATGCAATGATGTATTTATTAGGTTGTAGACTCATTGTTTCTTAGAGTGTGTGATGTTCCGGTAACTTAGCTAGTTATCACAAGCACCTCTCTCTTCATTAAATACGTGCCACATAAGCAAAGTTGTATTGGAATGTGTGATGTTACTCCTAAGGCTGGTCATAGTGGGAAGTAACTTAGAGTGGTAACATGCATATGTTACTAGTCTATGTTACTACCTTCATAGTGGGTAGTAACATAAGTTTAGTGTCATACAAGCCTTCATTTATTAGATTGTAGACTCATTTTGCATTGGGGTGCGTTATGTTACAGTAACATAGTATGTTACCACAAACACCTCTCTCCTCATTAACTCTTTGCCACATAAGCATGTTTGTCTTGGGATGTGTTATGTTACTAGCTAAGTTACTCCCACTATGGCTAGCCTAAGTTCCACCCCACTGTGACCAGCCTTACTATTTATGCAGCATACATAACGTGTCTTAGGAATCTCTCTTAATTGCCCCTCATAATTCACAAGCACGCATTAGGAATCCTATTATATTATGCAGCAAGCATTCAAGCGTGTCTTGGGAAGGAATATTTCTTAATTGCCACGTTTAATTGCCCACCATATTTGTCAATCATGCATTAGGAATCCCTTTTTTATTATTTCATCTCCTTCCTTCAATATTTTGTTTTCTGGGCACCCTCATCATCCTCTGATTACCAATTTCCGGGCTGGCTTATTAGGATGATTGATGACAGGTAACTTGAACATGTATATAAATTGATGGTTGTCCTTGTAAAAAGACGAGGTGGTACTATTTGTTAAGAAAACCAAGCGTAGATCAGTAACATAGGCCAACCTAGTCCAGTTGGCTGGCCAACATACACCAGAAGGACCAAGTCTTTACTTACCAGCAGGATCGTCATGCTTTTGACGTACAGGAATAGTACCACCTCGAATATATTTTAAATTCAAATTGAAAGCGTAAAATCATGGAAAAAAGCGTATTGTGACGGTGAACTCACGGAGTCAAAAAGATAACCCATAGAGGCCCATAAATTTCTCCCTCTCCCTCTCTCTCGCGTGTCGCCCCCCGCGGCGACCCGGGGGCTCAACCCTAGCCGCCGGAACCCACCCTCTCTTCTCCTGCCCTTCCCCCGCCGCCAAGAAGCGCTTCGCTGCTAAGCCAGCGTGGCTCTGGCGGCGGGGGCTGCTCTCTCCCTTTGCTCGGTCTGGCGGCGCGGGGGCGGCAAGATCTGGCGGAGGCCCGGTCGGCGTGGTCTTGGCGTGCCGGGGGAGTGGTGGTGGATCTGGCGGGTGCGGTGGCTCGCGTCCCGCTTTGGGGCTCCTCCCTCTCGCAGCTTGTGTGGGGGCGCGCGGACCCGCGCGTGGCGGCGCGGATTTGAGGCGGCGGCCTCTTCCGGTGAGCGCCCTCCTTCCGGCGGCGGGTGGTTGGCGCGGATGCTGCGGGGCGCCTTCTTTGGCTGCTCGGGCAGCATGGTGGCGGCGAACGTGGGGCTCGAGGCTGGGGTTTCCCCGCTGGCCCCGTGCTTCGAGTTGAAGACGGCGTCCTCCTCTGCTCCTAGGTGCACCTCGTCCTGCTAGCCTGCTGTTGGGTGGGACGATGGGGGCATGGGTTCTGGATTGGGGGAAGCTCCTGGCCGGAGTCGGCGGCCACGATGTCGACAATGCTCCGGGCATTGCTACCCTTCCTGAAGGCGACATCGTGATCCTCTCCCTCGCCTTCCACCTCCGTGACCCGGGTGAAAGCCCAAAATCTCCTGGTTTGGGCGGCGGCGGCGTTCCATCGGCGGCTTCTTCCTGAAGACGCCGCCTTGGGTCGATGGAGGTGGTAGTGTGAGCTTCGAGCATGTGGGTCGTCGATTATCTTCAGTGGTGTCCTCGTTCGATGGCTTGCAGCAGGCTCCATAATCTTTGTCGGAGATGATGTGATGGTGGAGGAATTGCTCTGCTTGATGGGGTCGCCGTACTTGTCGTCCTTCCCGACCATCGTCTGGACCGGCTATGCGTGCTCAGGGGTGAGCAGCTCTGCCTACCGACGGCGTGGTGTCCTACGGCCAGGACAAGAGGGCAGGGGCCTTCTTTAGAGGCGGAGGCGGATGGCGGTTCTGCAGTGATGGTGCACGGAAGGTGACAGTGTGGTCGTCCTCCGACGGTGACTAGTCTCCTTGGCTTCACCTTATCAATGGCAGGATGTGGAGCTTGCTGAGGGCTTCGATGCTCAAGCCTTTGCTTGGTGCATTTGAATCCCGTTAGTCGTTCTGTAGCATTGTGTATCTTTGCCGTTTTTCCTTTTCCTTTTCTTTTGTTGTTTGTTCGGATGTATTGTGGTGGTGATTGCTTTATAATATAAAGTGGGGGGAAACCCTTTTTTGGTAACCCACGGAGTCAATCCGTGCTTTATTATTAGGGAGAGACTAGTACATATGCCCGTGCGTTGCACCGGGAGAGAAAATATGTGTGCTTAAAATAAATTCAATGGGAAGCAGAGTGGAGCTAGCTACAACCGATTCTGAATTAAAAAGCCTTCCTATTTGCCGTTGTACTAAAAGACTTTAGGATTCACGTCGCGCCGGTCCAACGGTTTCGGAGGCTTCCTACTACTGCCATCCTCTTTGAAGCTGGGCGAAGGAACTTACAGTTCTCCCCTCTGGAAGCCATATGAGCTTCAAGTAGTTGAAGGCATGTGGATGCAGAGGAAGATGAGTATATGCTGAATGTTGATGTAATCATAACACATAGATTATTACCAGCACAAAGCATTTGCTATGTTAAAATGGTATAATGATAGCCTGTTGTACCACGGATCATGATATTGCTATAAATTTGTGTAAGCAAAAATAAAAAAAGAAAGATGAACTGCCATATTCATTCAGAAGGAAAACAACACCGTGCTCAAATAAAAAATTCTATCAAACGAAGACACTGTTATTCATAAATATCTAGTGTAGATGACAATGCAGTTAAGTGATGGAGAATAAAATTGTAAATGAACATGGCCCAATCTAGACGAATAGATAGTAGCTAGGAGAACCAGTTAAATTGTCTTGGAAAAATATACCAAGAAAAGTGGAAGTGATGGAGCACAACAGTAGCAGATAATCATTAATGTGATGGAACATCCGTTCACATAGTAATAATCTGTCAAATGCCATGAAGCATCAGAAACTACATGATGTTACAACAAGAACAACATTCAGTTCTACAGAAAATTTGAAGTCCACTCAATTGTTTACACTATAACTTAGAAATACGTATTGACAATCAAAAGTGCTTCCTGTAAAAAAATCTCAAAGGTTCTGCACCTCCATGAGCTTCCTTTTGAACACAACACCTTACAAGTTAGTTAGAGACATGGAGACATGGCGGATTCCGGCTGATTTTGGCGTGATTCCTACATAAAGCTCCTCAACTGAAGAATGTCACAACAGCAAATACATCAACTCGGTGCTTCACTATTTTCTTTCAAATCAGCCGCCTATGCAGGAAGGAAGCGAAAGGGGAGGAGGGCGGAGGGGCGAAATTTAAGAAATAAAGCTTTGCTATGTGCAACATCCATATTTTCCAAGGTTCAAATTTTTTATTTAAAAAACGGGTCACGGCTTTAAATAACAAAACTGAACCACCTAGAAATCAGGATGTCATGCAATGCTAACAACATATGAAGTTTCACCCATATCAAATGTTTAACAAATAATCACTTTCTAATTTAAAAGAGATAAAGGGTACAGAATAGTATAATGAATGCAAAAAATGAAAATCAGCTACGAGACACAGGTGTATGGCCTGCTATGTTTTGTAGCACCAATCGACGTAACCAAAATTGAGATGCTGAGAAATAGGATCAAGGACTGAAATATCAGCAAAGTAAATTAGAAGATTTGAAAGTGTAAACCTAGTTTTCAGACCCTCGAGTTGATCCTTTTTTCAGATGTAGAATTCATCATATTAGGCAAGAAGATCAACGAACTCCTTGTGGACTGACATTGAGAAGCATACAATGGTAAAACCATTCACCAGATTAGCACCTTCATCCATGCCACTTTCTTTGTTGATTAGCAAAGCCAACTCCAATATGCCTGCTAAAGCATTGTCCATCTACAATGTCCTATTTACGAAATTAAGACATCAAATTACACATAAGAGACAACTACAATTCTGTTTCAAACTGTTGTGATGATTCAGGTCCTCAATCACATTACATTTAAAGATTTGTCAGAACAAATTAGATAAAATCAAACTATTAAATACTCATGTCTATATGATGACCCAAGCAAGGTGGCAATCAGAGTACGTCGGAATAGCTTTATTGTGTGCTTATATATCATGACACATAATAGAAGGATATATGATAAAAGAGTGTAGGAAGATAGAAGTAGATCAATAACAAACTACGTAAAATTACCATGCGTGCGAGATGTCAATGAGCCTCAAATGCTAGCAGTGCCATGTCGAGCACACATGCTGCAGCTAGGAGGCAGACCATGCTATATGTCTAAATGTTTCATCTACTCAACGGGCCTATATTTAGCCCACTGTTTTGTGAATTTCCTAACGTAGGTAATTAGTCATGGACTTTATCCATTAAATCTCCATCATGTGTGTCAAATTCCTTAACATGAAGTCTGTCCGCCTACACCTAGCCCCTACAAAATAGCTGGAGAAAGACACATCTATCAGTGAGAAATAACATTTTAACAGTGTAATTTTCCAGCCATATCAATCCCAGCTATCAAACTTTCGACAGAGATCGGTCGAGGAGCTACAACTGTGTGTCAGGCTCGAGAGCCAACATCACAAATGGCATGCACGTAGGCTAAAAACCCCACCGCTTGTTATATTCCAACTCGAAGGTGACTTGGCAATCAGTACATATACAAGTAAGCGCCCAAAGGCGCAAAAGAAAATTACAGGGAAGGCAAGAGAAAGCCCAAAACTAGAAGAAAGAAACAAAATGGAGGGGAAGGCTGGCACCAGTACCAAACCGAAATCCCTGGAGACCGACATCTCGAGTAGCGAGCTCCGATAAGCAGCTTGTGCCACCTCTGACAATGAACCACAACAAGGCCTAGGGAGAAACATGCGGGCACCAGACCACAACTCACAATGGAACATCACTGGCATGAACGAAGGGCGTCGGATAGCCGAGTTCAAGCGGCGACACCGGTGTGCGCCGGCGAAGCCAAAAGACAACGCACCACCGAGACCGAAGGGCGCGGCACCGGTGTACCGCCGCCGAGGTCGAAGGGCAGCGTGCTGCCAAGGCCACCCTGTGATGTCCTCATAACGCCGTCCGGGCCACCATGAAGCACAGCCACGACGGAAAGGAGATACCAAGAAGAAGCATACCGAGAAGCATCACCGCGCGAACGAAGAGCGCCGGATAGCCGAGTTCGAGCGGCGGCACCGGTGTGCCGCCGCGGCCGAGAAGGCAACGCGCCACCGAGACCGGCGGGCGCAACACCGTGTATCGCCGCCGAGGTCGAAGGGCAGCGTGTCGTCGAGGCCCCCCAGATGTCTAAGCAAGCTCCACTCGAGTCGCCAAGAACAATGGGCAGCCGGGATCGAGCCGAGGTGGAGATGAAGCAACAAGAGGCGAGTCCACCCGAAGCAGAAGAAATCCAAGAAGATGCCCCAAGGAGGAAACGACATAGAGACGTCGACACCATCGACACGGAGAACCCCGAGTCCGAGATTTCTCCCGTATCCGAGAAGCTTGGGGGAGGAAACAATGCCAAACTCGACGCCTTCAAGAAGGGAAAGTGGCGGCTGTAGCCGTCATCGACGATGAAGTTTTCACCCGGCAGCGCCTCCTCCACCTCGCAACCGGAGCAAGTCGGCCAACCACCACCGTAGCGCTAGGCAGCCATGAGCGTGAAGCGAGCAACGGAGGCCAAAGAAGCAACAACACACCGGGCTGCAGACGCAGAGCCGGCCGAGGTGCACCGCGGCAGCGTGAGGCCGCAACGAGAGCACGGAGAGCGGTTGACGAGGCCATCCGAACACGCCAGATCTGGTCTTTGAAGCGCGACCACCGAGACCGGCAACGGCAGGGGCGAGCGGTGGGGTCGGGTAGAGGGTGGACGCAGCAAGGAGGCGCGCCCGCCGCCATGGCAAGCTGGCGGAGAGCCGCACCACCGCCGTGGCCTGATCCAAATGGGCAAACCGGACCAACGCAGCAGGGTAGCCGCACCGGAGGGAGACCCATCGCACCAAAGAATGGCGAGAAAACACCGCCGGGGAGGCGCTCCCGCCGCCGGGGTAAGCCGCCGGAGCTGACGGGGACGGATCTGGAGGAGCGGTGGAGGAAAAGGGTGTGGGGCGAAGCGGGGGGAGAACGGCCTCGCCGCCGCCATCCTCAGGTCCGGCAACCGCCCGGCCGCCCTCCGGCGGCGGCGACGCGGGGTTGGCCGGGAGGAGGGGCGGCGGCCGGCGGCGGCTGGGTTCCCCTCGAGTCGCCCTGCGTGGGCGACGCAAGGGCCGAACGACCCTTTAGACCAGCGATGACTAACAATATCAGAGATTCATCATCTTATAAGATGAACAGACTTTTTTTTGTAGGTTTGGCCAAAATTTTGATGTCCCAAACATCTGAATGAGGATAATGACGTAGATATCTTGAAATTCATCCTAGTTGGCTGAACAGGGTCGCTTGAGTAAATTTGAGACTGCCATCTTCCCCGCAAATAACAAACTGTCTGAAACTATAATAAATCCAATAAATAGAAAAGAGAGATACTTAGTGAAGCCATACACGTAACCTGATTCTGCCAACAAAATTCACATATTAGCACCCTTTTGGACTGACGACAGATCATCCAAACTTCTTTATCACACGTACCTGCAACAATTCCTATTTCCCCGCTTCAGCAGCCAACCCCCATCTCGTGCCACACCGACCGCTGCAGGTCAGAACCAAGTAGCCTCCTCCTTTGCAGCCGTTCTGAGAAGAACCACCGCCAGAATCCTCCCTCCCTCCCTCCCTCCCTCCCTCCCCCTCCCACTTCCACGGCAGAGGCGGGCAGGGGCAAGCAACGACTTGTCGAGGTTGGTTGGGCCGCCGTCCTGTTGGGTGAGGTGTTTGGGGCAGCATCCATTGGAGGGGGTGTTGATCCAGTGGTGGATGGGAGACAGAGGTGGTTGGGTTGCGGCGGGGGCGGCGAGCGGGCTGAGGTGCGGCTGCGGCGGCAAGTGGGTTGAGGTGTGGGCGTGTGGCAGCGGCGGATTGGGCACATACCAGGGTCGAGGAGAGGAAGCACGTACGGGTTGGTTTCGCCGCCACGACGATCCTGGGGCGCGGGGCCGGCGGAGCAGCCGTGCTGCTCGCGAAGACGGAGGCAGCGACGAGCGGTGGGGCGACGGCGGGCTGTAGCGGGGGCGGCGAGCGGTGCTGGGGCGACGGCGGGCTGTAGCGGGGCGGGGCGGAGGCAGCGGCGGCAGATCCGCTCGCGAGGAGAGGATAGAGGAAACCGCGACCGCTTCGCTCGGGACAAAGGCGCAGTGCTTGGGCGTGTATATGAAACGTTTTTTTACTTCACTTAAATTAAACAGGGACGGCGGGTTTAATTCCTAAAAAGCACAAGGATCTTTGTGTAAAAAGGATGCGACGTTGAACCCCAGACTCAATCCATGCTTTATTATCTATCCCTAATCTCTCCCTAATAATAAAGACGGATTACCCGCGGCTCACCGTCACAATCGCTTTGTTCACCATAATACGCTTTTACGATTTGATATAAAAAATCATAATATAAACGAGGCAGTATTAATAGCATGTTCGTCCGTCCGTCCAACCGTTTTGCCTTCATATCCACACTCCCGACGGCCGCTCGCCCCGCTGCTGCCTGCCCCTTCACGCCCCGCCGCCGCCCCTTCTCGGTCCCGCCGCCGCCGCCCCTTCACGACCCCGCTCGCCTTCACGCCCCGCCACCACCCCTTCACGCCGGCGGCCGAGCAGCAGCAGCACGCCCCTGATGGCCGAGCGACAGAAGCACCACGCCGAGCGACAGCAGCAGCAGCACGACCCAGACTGCCTACTCCGACGCCTCCCCCTTCACGCCGCTCGGCCCATCCTACCGCACTGGTCGCTCGGCCCAGAACCAATCCCCTCTACATCTGCGCCTCCACTCTCCTCCTCTATCGACAGGTCCGCTAACCGCTCCTCCCATCCTCCCAGGCTTGCCTCGACGCCGCCCCATAGCCATGCTTCCACACCGTCCGCTGCAACACCTTGCCGTGCACCGGCACCGCCGTTCCGCCTGCAACACCTTGTCGTGCCTCACACTGGAGCCGCCGTCCCGCCCGCAACTCCTCGCCTTGTGGCGGCGCCCGGCACACACACCCTGCACCGGCGCCTCTCCGTCGTCCGACCGTCTCGCGAGGCCACGCGACTCGCGTGCTCGAGGGAGGCGTGGCGAAGTGGTCTTGGGTCTTTGAAGCCACTACGTGTTTACAGTTTCAGTCATTGCACATGGTACTATTCATTCACCCTGCACGAGGTACAACCACGCCATGGATCTACTCTATCCCGCTAATCCCGCTCCTAACCCTCCTCCGTCCTCTTTTTCCTGCAGAGCAGCCGAGCCTCGACAAACCCTCGGCAAGAAAAGACTTCCACCGAAAGGCATGAATAGTTCTTTCTAGACATCCCTATCATTTCCTTTGTATCTTCAGAATCCATCGCAATTGATTTTACATAGAGCAATTCATCTTTTGCTCACCACTGAAGAAATTTGTAGCACCTGATTTGTGTAGCATGATTTATTTTTTCATCGACTTTCAAGTGAGATCCCCGTCCATCTTTCAGACATCTACTAGAATCAAATTCAGAGAATCCCTTCTCAAGAATAGAAGATTTGTCTTCACGTTTAGTTGGGTTCTTCACCAGGACAAACTAGCAAATGTACTCATCTATTTTTACTGCTTTATAATTGTCGTGATGCGTGGAGTAAGTACTAACAGACTTCTGCATGTCTATATTTGACATGGATTATATATATACACAACGTGACTATACATGATTTAGCTAAGATATTTTTCATACCAGATACTGAAGGTTAAAATCGCCCTTTTTCCAAACTGATTAATTGTAGAGTGCTTTTTATATGCAACTACCAGTTGTTATTTTCCTCCTTTGCCTTTACCCAATGACACCATGCATTCTTCATAGGATGAGGCCACGGGCATTGTCAAAATCCCAATCAGGCCATGCTTGACGCCATGTTCAAGGAGCTGGACCTTCCACAACCACTGTCCACTTTTACCCATCAGTATCCTGACTGATGAACAATGGACAAGTATCTTTGTCTAGCAACGCTTTAAAACCTGTACGCATGGCTGAGAACCAAGATTTAACTGAAGCACTCAAGTAGAAAAATACAAGGCAGAAGTGAAGGTTGGATGGGGTGAGAAAGAGAAGGGAAAAAGAAGGCATTCTCAGTTTAGAAAAAAGAGGTCATAGCATGTTTTTTAATAGTCCAAAGACATACAGTATAGATGATACTATGTGTTTTGCACATAACCGGATACACATAAATTTTTCTCCCGTTGCAACGCACGGGCATTTGTGCTAGTAATAATAAAGCACGGATTGACTCCGTGGGTTCACCGTCACAATACGCTTTCTCCTGTGATTTTACGCTTTCGGTTTGAATTTAAACGTATAAGCGAGGTGGTACTAATTCGGGCAACCACATCGCAAAATTTTCATACGTACATGATATGTCGTCTGCACTACTACCTGGGCCTCATCCTCGATACAACAACTTTGCCATGCTGGGCTAAATCGCCTTACTGGGCCTTGACCCGAAATCGGCCCATGCAAAAAATATGACGTGCAACCGTGATTTGGCATAAAATAATCGTCTTTACATGGGATCGAACTCACAATGTTGCACTTCGAGGCCCAAAGCTGCAACCAACACAACTAAAGCATCAGGATACAGAACAAAACGTTTGTTTCTTTATAAATTAGTACCACCTCGCTGCTTTACAAGCCGTTCTACCAATTTATATATGTTTCCAATTCAATATCAATAAGCAGTCTGGAGAATTAATTAGTAATAATGGGCCCTGTTTGTGAGGAAAACACCTTTGAGAATAAGGAAACAGAGGTGGCTGACAATATATGGCTTAGATTTCATGAGATATGTGGCCGTGTGATCAGCGGGCATCAATAAGGAAAACGAGTGGCGTGATTAGAGAGTATAAATATGGAAAGAGAATTTTGAAAAAGAAAAATGAGAGGATAATGACCATATAATACCACCAGCGTGTTATGATCCTTGGGCATAAATAAGGAAGGTGAGCTCCTAAAACAAGGAACAAGGAAGGAGATAATAATATGTTGCATAGGAATTATAATACGAGGTCATGATCAGTAAACATAAATAAGGAAGGAGAGTTTAACAAGAAAGAAAGAAAAGTGTTATGATATGACACAAAGACCCAGACATGGCATGCAATTAACGCAAAGTTGATGACATTTTAAAATTGCTTCAATTTACAAATAATGCCTTTAAAAATTGAAAATTAGGGGGCCCTTTAGGGTCAGAATTGTTGTACCAAAAGTACTGTATGTGTAGATAATGCCTTTAAAAGTTGAAAATTAGGGGGCCTTTTAAGATCAGAATGGTCGTATAAAAATCGTATCAAAAGCATTGTATATGTAGCATGCTTTTAATGTACAATTGGGAAAAGACTTCTCACCATGAAGCGTTGCAATGCTCCGCAACATGCATCTGGGGACGGCCACGTAAATCTCTCCTCACCCTAATTAATTTCTCTCCCCGGTGAATTCAAGGGTGGGCCCACACTAACTAATCACCCCCCTAATTCAACTGTGGGGCCCACACTAACTAATCTCACCCACCTGAATTCGCGTGAATTGGCCACGCCCGTACAATTGATATGTAGTATTACTAGACCTTGCTGCGCTTTTCTGCCGCTGCGGGTGGCATCATTGAGATGTTCTTGGGACATGTTGCTGGATATTTCGGTGGATACGTCATTATATCTCCCGTTGCAACGTACGGGCATATGTGCTAGTTATTAAAAAAACTAGGAAATGTGCCCGTGCGTTGCAACGGGAGAAACAAAATCCTTGCACACTTGTAGCTACCAATTCAATTTTGTTGTCATTTCTCCTTTTCATCACCATCCTAATGGGGCTCATATTGTCCATTTATTCATGACAAACGTGATCAATCCCAGGATGATGTGCTTTTCATCGTACTTTGGCACAATGTTTGTGCATCGCTATAGAGTAAACGTTAAAGAATGAGTCCTCTTCCTCATGTGTTGGTGACCGGTGCAAGCGGGTTTAGTGCGACAGGCTTGCCTAAGGCGGCATGTGACGGGAATCGTGAGGTCCTCCTCGTTGATCTGGAGTATATAGCAAAAAGGATGCCATATTGAGCTTGCCACTATCATACTATAGCGGTAGTCAATCCACCGTCATTTAAGTCATTTAGATCATCACCTTGTTGACAAGTCATGGATGCCATTGGAGCACTATCGAACTTTAGTGACATACGCATTGTAAATATATGGATGACTGGTGCAAAGGTGACAAATAATACACCGATCAAAATTTATTACCTTTGTACGTTAATTTGATGCAAAAGATGCACCCCCGGTCGCATCAGATGTATAGGAAAAACAATCGATCTTTCTCTTTCTTCATTCTCCATCCTTATTTCTCATGTCCGTGTATTTTTTTTCCTTTTCTCTCTCTTCCATTCTTTATTTCTTGTGCAATACGAGTGACTCCTTTTATATGCAATTAGCATTTATTTCCTTTCCCTTCCTTTCCTTCCTTTCTCAGCAGCTTCTCCTTCCTTCTTTTATATGCATTTAAGCATTTATTTCCTTTCCCTTTCTTTCCTTTCCCAGCGGCGACTCCTTTTATATGCAATTAGCATTTATTTCCTGCTTCCTTTCTCTCGCTTTCTCATGCAGTAGCGACTCCTTCCTTCTTTTATTTTTCCTTTCTCATTCCTTCTTAATTCTCATGCAATTAGTGTTTCCTTTCCCTCACTTTCCTTTCTCATTCACTCCTTATTTCTCATGCTGCAGCGACTCCTTCCTTCTTTTATTTTTCTCATGCCCATCTATTTGGCCGACCCAAATCTCATTCTTCCTTAGTTCATCCTCGAGGCTCCTTGTTGATTATCATACAACTCATAGACCTATATAAATCAGTGGAATTAAATTGAAAAGGGCGAGGTGGGACTAATTATGTGGCAACAAATAAGCCTACTAGAAGAACGCCCGTGCGTTGCAACAGGGCCACATTAACTTTAAGAGTTCAATATTAATATTCTCATATATATCAAGTGACATTGGCAACCTTTTTTACCGTCAAATCCTCAGACACACACTCTCTCCCTCCCACTTTCTCACTCTCTCCCCCCCTCTCCCTCTCTCTCTAACACACACATATCCATCTTATCGAGTACGGGACCATAATCCATCTATTTTACACACACACACGCGCTAGTGCATAACAATATGGATTATGTGTATTTTTGCCACCACAACTGAGGGAAATAATTTCATGTAAATCGGCCAGCCACAGCTCCAAGAATACGCGGAGGAGGTGGCCCGGGTCGGCGTCGGCGCCGTCCGGCGCGGCCCACGGGCCCGCTTCCAAGTGCGTCTGCTGCCGCCACCCACGCCGGTCCTCCAAGTGCCGCTTCCACCGCACCAACTCCTGGGGCCACGGCCACGGCCAGGGCCAGGGAAGCCGCCCTTCTTCGCCCCCTTCACCGGCCGCAGCCAACGTGGTGCCCGGCACCCGGCCTCGCTGTCCTCGTCCTCCGGCACCGTCGCGACCCAGTGACGCGGCCCAAGCATCGGCCTCGAGAATCAAGAACACTCGACAACGGAGATGAAAGGGAAGATCATATACATGTAATAAGAAAGAGAGTTTATTTACTGCTCCCTCGATGTATTGTTTCCTTTGTTTGGAGATTGATTACCATCCATGAGTTAAGGTAAGGTTAATGTGATTGAGTGAGTTTTCTGAAAATCAATTATTTGTTTTCTAATTAATGTGATTGACTGATTTAAGGTAAGGTTAATTAATTTAGATTTGATCTTTAGAGATTTTTCGTGATTGATTCTACATTACTAAATAAGTTGCGCCAGTATGAAAAGTTCTGATCTATTCAGATTTCTTTCATTGTCTGAGAGGGTGACGCGAAAATAAACCGATGAAGTGGGGGGAGGGGACGAAAAAAAATATTTGAAAAAAAAACCCAGCGAAGGTGGGAGGAGGTACCAAAAAGAATACGCGGAGGAGGTGGCCCGAGTCGGCGTCGGCGCCGTCTCGCGCGCCCACGGCCCGCTTCAAAGCAAGCTCAGGCGCCGCCACCCACGCTGGTCCTCCAAGTGCCGCTTCCACCGCACTAACTCCTGTACCACGGCCACGCCAGGCTGTGGAAGCCGCCTTCTTCGCCCCTTCACCGTCATATCAACGTGGTGCCGCGGCACCCGGCCTCGCTGTCCTCGTCCTCCGGCACCGTCGCGACCTAGTGACGCGGCCCAAGCATCGGCCTCGAGAATCAAGAACGCTCGACAACGGAGAGGAAAGGGAAGATCATATACATGTAATAAGAAAGGGAGTTTATTTACTGCTCCCTCGATGTATTGTTTCCTTTGTTTGGAGATTGATTACCATCCATGAGTTAAGGTAAGGTTAATGTGATTGAGTGATTTTTCTGAAAATCAATTGTTTGTTTTCTAATTAATGTGATTGACTGATTTAAGGTAAGGTTAATTAATTTAGATTTGATCTTTAGAGATTTTTCGTGATTGATTCTACATTACTAAATAAGTTGCGCCAGTATGGAAAATTCTGATCTATTCAGATTTCTTTCATTGTGTGAGAGGGTGACGCGAAAATAAACCAATGAAGTGGGGGGAGGGGAC
This sequence comes from Aegilops longissima, assembly GCA_021605205.1. Classification (NCBI taxonomy): domain Eukaryota; kingdom Viridiplantae; phylum Streptophyta; class Magnoliopsida; order Poales; family Poaceae; genus Aegilops; species Aegilops longissima. The sequence continues at coordinate 59,219,144 of CM038680.1, forward strand.
GAAAAAAAATCTTAAAAAAAAACCAGCGAAGGTGGGAGGAGGTAACAGAAAAAACCATGGGAGATGAGACGAAAAAAATCTGGAAGCGAGACTACCAACTGCTCCATTAGGAGTAGAGATTTGGTTGGTTGCGTCCTTGGAGTGGCCCAACTTGACCCACGTGTTGGAGGAAATAAATGTTCAAATAGAAGAAGTTTCATCCAAATAACGTGAAAGGCAACCTAGCCGAATTGGCAGGCGGTGCTAGGCCTAACTCTGATCGACCCGGGTTCGATTCCGGTTATCGCTATTTTTTGCAACTTTTTTTTCTTTTGGCGTTCCAAGGATGGCAAAACAAACGACCGACGTTCGAAAGCGTATTGTGACGGTGAACCCGACAAAGTCAATCCGTGCTTTATTATTAGGGAAAGATTGATTAATTAGGGAGAGATAGGTAAATATAAAGATAATGAAATGCACTCCATGCGGCCCATTACTTTATAGAAGTGTATAAAATGTATGTAAATTATAATCACTAGTCATCAGCCCGTGCATCTGCACGGGCTAGAGAATGGTCTATCTTAACATTATTGTGAAGCTTCATATAATTATTATCATGCATTTTTTGAAGAAAATTGATGATATATACAAATAAACACAATATAATTTATATTATGGTAGAATGCAGTGCACATGTTAAGTTTTATACTAAAATGTTGACCATATTAGTCTAGAATTGATACAAAATGTCAAATCCTATATATTTGAAATGATGTCAAGTTTTCACCCAAACATTACAAATACGTAGATGTATATTTATGAATTGTGCTCACTATTAGATTAAACCCTGAAAAGGAAGATTCCCTTGCGGTGACATTGACAACTACAATGGATTTTTGACAAATAATATCAACATTTTTGGACACATATGTTGTGTTAATGGAAACCCTAATATATTTTCATTTATTAAACCTTTTTATCCAAAATAATAAAATTAGTGCCCTCCCATAGATTAGCATCTAGATTAGGCACATTTTCTCAAATTTCCCCTAAAAAATATTAAATAAACATAAATTATCAGAAGTGGTGCCTAGCGTTTTTTGAAATATTGAAATATTATTCTACACACTATTGTTAGCTGGATATGTGTGTCATTGGGTGTAAGATTCCTTTCTTTAAGCATGCATCGGTTTGTCTCGGTCTGTACATATATACCATTACTACCACCGTTTGAGATATCTTTCGATATTCCGATAAATTGGCCGATTTATTGCTTACTGGTCTGTGGCCGATAAGATAAATCGGCCGATATGCCGATAAACTGGCCGATTTACCCCTTATCATGTGTCGACCGATAAGTTTCCCATAAGCGATATCCCCAACATTGATTACTACAATGCTATTTTTCTCACTTAGATCATCTCCATTTCTTTTTGGTGCATTGGGAGGTAGTCCTTCTTTATTTCATTGAGAATATCTATCATGTACCAAATTAAACTGTCGAGTATACGATATTACACTATTCTTTTACCCAATAGATTCAACTTTTATTGGATGTGGTTGTGATCCCTATTTACAACACCCACAAAAGTAAAGGGTTATTTTCATATACTATTTTCCAGGGCGTGAATATGTTACAATTAGGTGATTTCACACATTTATTAATACATTCTAGGTCGTCATTTCGTAAGGTAGGATTGAAATTTATTTTTCAATCATGCATTGACTCTCTATTTTCGAAACACGATGCTTGGGAAGTTCTTGTTTATATGCGTCCTTTTTCATTTTTCTAAGGGTAAAGGTAAGCATTCTTTGTATGTGGTAACTTTGACGTGGACACCTCTTTTTTTAGATCAGATTCCATTTCTAATGTGGGGTGGCTTTTTTTTAGGGAACCCTATTTGTTGAGGACACATCTCTTTTTTGCCATCAAAAAGTAAGGCACATGGAATTATTATTTTTAGCTTAAGGCACATGGATCCTGTGTAGGTTGAAATTCAACATGTTTTTTTAACCTCAAAAAATATAACGTGGTACTTGAGAACTCTTCCCTGTACGTGCTGTTTTAATCTATTTTATGTACATGCTAATATTTCTATTAAAATCTTGTAGGGTCTTCTAATAATAGATCTTGACTATAAAATCATTTTACGTATACTCCCTCCGTTCCCAAATATTTGTCTTTCTAGCCATCTCAAATGGACTACAACATACGGATGTATGTAGACATGTTTTAAATTGTAGATTCACTCATTTTGCTTCGTATGTAGTCATTTGTTGAAATCTCTAGAAAGACAATTATTTAGGAACGGAGGGAGTAGTATATTTTTCCAATCACGTGGATTTTATATTTGTTGAAAACTGAACGTGGGTGTTCTTTTGAGGAAAACCTAGGTATCAAGGACTCTTTGATGTACTTATTTTTTTTCCATCCCAAAGGAAGGGGCGTGGATTTTAGTAGGATGAATCTTAACGTGGCCGTTGAGGACTCTACCATGTACGTGCTGGTTTAATCTCTTTGCTGTACATGCTATTTTTTTCTATTAAAATTCTTGTACGATTTTCTAATATATATTGATCATTAAATTTTTAATCTAATGGCTATGTTAATCTTGATGATGTGGATTAACGTGAAGGCTTGAATGGTGCCTTCAATTAGTAGATATTAGTAGATATAAGATAAGATATAAGATATATTATAAATAATATATACATAAATAATCCAAGCGGCTTATTTTGCACTAGTACTTTATAGAAGTGTATAGAATATATGTAAATTATAATCATATGTCATAAAAATATATACACAAATAAAAATTACATTATAAATTATTCACTTATTAATTTAAAATTATCCATATAATTAAATCATAAATTACAAAAGTATTCATGTAATAATTTTCATAATTCACAAAAACATAGTAAAATGTAAATTTATATTTTCCTATATATTTAGTTCATACTCCCTCCGTCTGAAAATAATTGTCTTCAAAATGGATAAAAGGGTTGTATCTAGAACTAAAAACGTCTAGATACATCTTCTTTAATCATTTTGATGACAAGTATTTTCGGACGGAGGAAGTATATGTTAATGGTTTTATATTAAAATATTCACATTTTATAAAACTGTTCCATTTTTACAATGCAATTTATTTTATTAACATGTATAGAAACACATGATTATAATATAAGTATATTTTATAAAAATAACAATGCAACATGGGCCCCACCGACTACAACCCACATAGGACACAAAGGATATAGTGAGGACTTAGAGCAACTCTAGCAGACCCCGCATCCCGCCGGCCCGCAAAACTCGTTTGCAGTTCGCGCAAAACCACTTTTGCGGGCCGACGCGGGCTGGCACAGATGCAGACCCCCCAAACGGATCTGTAAACAAGTATATTCGCGGAACATGCTTTTTTACGGGTCGGCTTCTGCGGGTTCTGCTCGGGCACCACCGTGAAGACCCGCAAACAGAAAAACTGCAAATCTCGCATTTGACATAGGGTTTGGCAAAAAGTTCAAATTCAAATGACATAAACAGTTTGCGCGCAAATAAAAGCGAAGTTCATTACGCAAAAGAGGGCATGCAAAAGGTTTGCGCCCATGTCCGGCATCATCTTGGGGGTCGATCTTCACTCCGCGACATGGTTCGAAAGGGGCTTGATCAATGTCAACCGCGTTCGTGTCCACCAAGTTCACGAACTCGGTTGTTGCATTGTTCGAACCACCGCTATAGCAGACGATAACAAGTCACGAGCTATCGACACTAATGGCGAAAATGAAAGGGAATCGCTAGACCGAAGAGGCATACCTTGCAGCCATTTCGTCGAACACCTCGCTCGCGGGGGGAGCAGCACCGTTGAACGGCATCGCCGGAGCACCTCCTTGCGGGGGGATGGAGTGAGAGGTTGAAGAAGGTGGCTTCCTTTTAGCCGGAACCTTCCTCCGCTTTACGCCCGCGGTCTTGCCGGCATTCTCCACCGCCGGCCGGGATCGCACTGCGGTGTTGGCGCCGGGCGCTGGCCGTCAGCGGCGGGGCAGCCGGATTCCGCCTGACGACCACGTTGCCCTGCCGCTATGGGCGCGCGCGCGTGTGCTTGGGCGGCGGCGGGGCAACATGGCGGCGATTTAGATGCGCCGAGGGAAGGAGCATGCGACCTCGACGATGGACGGGGACAGCACGGGGTCATCCATGGCGGCGAGGAACGGCCGGGGAGGAGGAACCAAAGCTTGCAGGGGGGGAGGGCAATGGTGGCGGAGGGTGCGGGGAGCGGGAAAGGGCTCGCGAAATTCCCTCCCGCCAAATCTCGCGCCGGATAGGGGTTCAGCCCGTGAAGATAGAGGTTGGGTGAGAAGATTTGCCGCGTCCCGCAAAAAAATTTGCGGGCTAGGGCTGAATGCGGCGTCTGATCGTGCGGATTTTGCGATCCCGACCCATAATTTGGCAGTTATTTTGCGGATCGAGGCGGGATGCGGGGTCTGCTAGAGTTGCTCTTATCCACTTCAGACAGGAAATATTGCTGGCTGTGGTCGTTAAGCTGGCGCTACAGCTGGCTAAGCTCCCGTGTTTGATTCCCAGCCGTGGTACTTTTTCTATATTTTGTGTTTGTCTGACATATGGAACCCATTTATTATTCATTTTGACTCGCAACAGTGTCAGGAAAAAGAAATCCCGATGTATTTTTTTGCAAAATAACAAGCTATATCGCTGGCTGACAGCGGGACCCACTCCATGTATGCAAGCCTAGTCAGCGCCGCTTTCGTATCAAAACGCCCGAGTCAAGTTTTTACGCCAGTTTGATGTATGCCGCAAGTTGTAACACCAAAAATAACCGTCCGCGCCAAGTTCTAGTATTATCGGTGCAATTGACTCTTTTTGAAAGTTAGGGAGTATTTTTTGAATTCATGAATATTTTTTAGTTTCACAGATTTTTTCAAACTCACAATTTATTTAATTAACGACACCACTGAATTGCTTCATGTTATGTTTGCAGTATGATTTTTGGGAAGCTTTGTGATTAGCATGTTCCCATGTACTTATGTTTTTTCTGTTGACACTGGTGAAAATTTTATATTTGGAAGATGCATGGTACCGCCATTAGTTATTCACCCCTTCTTCGTAAAATTGCCAAGCGGTTTGTTGTGTAGGCACTTTTTTGGCGAGTGGGTTTATCCAACCAACCACTAGTGTCTATACACTAGTGGTTTTATCCAAACGATGTTGTATGTTCGGGAGGGGGGTTGTCGAGCCCAATTGCATGTCCACCAATAGACATGTAGCCGCTGACACTGCAACTCGACTATGATTGCATGTACACAAAACGACTGTAACTGGGGTCGGGAGTGGGTTGTCGAGTCAGTTGCATGTCGATGACTAGACATGCAACTGCAAGCATTGTAACCCACCTATAAGTGCATGGGGACAAAGCGACTACAACTAAGGTCGGGAGTGGGTTGTCAGGGCTAGTTGCGTCTCTACCACTATACATGCAACCACATGCATTTGTAACCGACTGCAACTGCACTAGCACAAAACGACCGCGACTGGGGTCGGAGGAGGGCCTTCCCGGGCTAATTGCATGTCCATTACTATTCATGCAACTGCAAGTGTTGTAAATTGACTGCAACTGCACCCAAAGCGACTACAACTGGGGGCGATAGGGGAGCTTGTCGGGGCCAGTTGCATGTCTACAACTATACATGCAACTACAAGCATTATAACCGACTATAACTACACTGGCACAAAGTGACCGCAACTAGAGTCGAAGGGGTAGGGTGGGTGGGGAAGGAGGTTTCAGGCCAATTGCATGTCAATTAGTATACATGCATATGCAAGTGTTGTAATATAACTGCAATTAGTGCATGGATCCTAAAGCGACTGCAATTGGGGTCGGAAGGGGGTTTGTTGGGGCCAGTTGCATCTCTACCACTACATATGCAACTGCAAGCATTATAACCAACTGCAGCTGCAGTAGCACAAAAGCAACCACAACTGGGGTCGAATAGGGGTTCTTGGGCCAGTTGCATTTCCACTACTAGACATGCAATTGAATGTGTTGTAACCTGAATGCAACTGCATGGGGTACAAAGTGACTATAACTAGGGGCTAGAAAGGGTTGTCAGGCCAGTTGCATGTCAGCTTTTGCATATCCACGTCTAGACAGGCAACAACATACATTTTCTAACCCAGTTGCAACTTTATGGGCCATATGTGACGCCCGGGTAATTAAGCTACAGTAATCCCCACTAATGATGCCACGTTACCTTTGTTATTGTAGTTAATCTCTCGTTAGTTCGGAATCGATTAAAATTCAAATTCAAAAGAAAAGCAAACAACAAAAGTTTGCTAAAAATTAAAACTAAAATGTCCGGGTTGTTTCAAATAAATCGTAAGCAATTATGGTGGAGGAACCACACTTTTATAAAATATTTAAATACTCTAAAATGAACAAAACAGTAGCAAAAAGAAGTATTTAAAAGCCTTTTAAATAATAAAGCATCGCAAACTATTTTACTTTATGTGCCAAGTTAAATGTGGTTGTGGCATATTTACATGTACTAATTTAGGTGCTAGTGGTAATTTTTATAAAACCTAAAATAAAAAGGAACTAAAAATAAAACAGAAAATAAATAGAAAACAAAAATAAAAAGGTAAAGGGAGGGAAGAAAAACCCTGACCTCCCCTCTCACTAGGCCTCGGCCTAGCTGGACCGCCAGGCCAGCCCACCATCTCCGGTCCCTCCCCTCTTCTCCTGTTCGTGCGACCGAATCGCTACAGGGTCTTGGTCGCCACCGACCTCTCGCCCGGCAGACCGGAGGGATAAGGCGCCACGCCCGACCCTCGATCCCATCCTCCCACTCGCTAACCGCTTTCCTCTCTCTCCTTCGCTTAGCCCTCGCCTGGATCCACCTCTCCCCTCTGTCGATCTGGAGGAAGGACCGGCGCGCCCGTCGCCGTCGCCTCGCCTCGGCGTGGCCACCGCCCCTCCTGCGCTTAAGCCGACGTGCCCACGAGCTCCACCTCGCCCTCCGCTCCTTCTCCGTCAACCACGGGACCCAAAGCGTTCTACAATGCCCACGACAAGATCGTCTTCCACCTTCGGACGCGTCGGAGCTCGCCGTCGACCAGCGCCGCCGAGCACCTCGAGCCGCCCCGGGCCTTCTCTCGCAACGGCCGTGAGCCTCGATCCTCCTCCCTTTCTCCCGGCCTCTCCTCGAGTCAGAGCTTCGCTCCGCCGCGTTCCCAGCTGCGCCACGTGCCTCGGGCCATGCCCGCCAAGCGCTGCGCCATGAGTCCCCAGCGTGCTTTCGCCGCTTGTGGCCTCGGCGCCCCGCTGCTGCTCCTCCTCGCCATCCGCGCGCGGTGGCTCTGCTGCCGTTCTTTGCCTCCGTGGCCGCCTCTTCGCCCCCGCCTTGCACCACCTGTCTGGCAGCTTGCGCACACACCGCGCCAGCCACTCCCAGCCAGGCCGCTTGCTCGGGGCCTCACCGCCCCCCCCCCCATGCGCTGGGATGGCGCCGGCGCTCCTCAGGAGCGGTCGTGCGTGCTCCACTGCGGCCGTGGCCAAACCCCTTGCACATGGGGCCAACCCTTTAAAAAATGAATAAAGAATTGATAATAAATAAATAAAGATATTAATTAATTAGTTAATTAAATTAATTAACTTAATTAATTAGGTACGCTTAACTATCTAACTAGCCTAACTAAACTCATTAGTTAACTAGGCGGAACAATGACGGGGCCCACTTCGCTGACGACCAAAGTTTGATGGTCAACCGGGTTCCCCGGTCCCACTTGTCACTGTACAATTTTTGTGTACACTGTGCTGGGTACATCTAGCAATTTAACATTAAATTCGAATTAAGATAAATTAGAAAATGAATTAAAACTTTGAAAATTAATATAAGATAATCCGTAACTCGGATGAAAAAACTTTGTACATGAAAGTTGCTCAGAACGACGAGACGAATCCGGATACGCAGTCCGTTCGTCCACCACACACCCCTAACCTATCGAACCTGCAAACTTTCCTCTCCGGTTCAACTGTCTGACAGACGTCCGGAACCGGGAAAACTTTCCCGGATGTTTCCCCTCGCCAGTATCGCCTAGCGCTGCGTTAGAACACGCCTAGCTCGCTCATTGTCCCGTTATGCACTTGCTCGCTATGTATTTACTGTTTCTTCCCCTCTTCCTCCGAGACCCCGAGGCCGATCTCGATGTCCCTATGATCGACTACGCCATCGACGACCCTCTCTCTTGCTGAGCAACCAGGCAAGCCCCCTTGATCACGGATATCGCCTACTCTTCTCTATACTGCTTGCATTAGAGTAGTGTAGCACGCTATCGCTTTCGAGATACTCCTATACTTGTTGCATAGCCCGTCCTTGTTACTTCATTGTTACCTTACCGCAATCCTATATGCTTAGTATAGGATGCTAGTACATTCATCTGTGGCCCTTCATACTTGTCCGTCTGCCGTGCTATACTATCGGGCCGTGATCACTCGGGAGGTGATCACGGTATATACTATATATTGTACACTATTACATTACTCGTGGTACTGTTCGGAGATGGGGCTGAAAGGACAGTGGTTCCATCCGGTAGAGGTGGGCCTAGGTTCCCACGGCCCCGATCGTTACTTTGTGGCGGAGCGGCAGGCAGGTTGAGACTACCGGTGAGAGGTGGGCCTGCCTGTTCGGCGTTCGCGGATACTTAACACGCTTAACGAGGTCTTGGTATTTGATCTGGGTTGGCTACGAGCTTATACGCACTAACCATCTACGCTGGAGTAGTTATGGGTATCCCGGCGTCGTGGTATCACCGGCACTTGGACGTCACGACGGCGGCGCTACCGGATTGGACCGGACGCTGATGGGCTAGGTCTGCTTCGGCCGCCCTACAACGCAGTGTGTGCTCAGGCGATGGGCCTGCACCCTGCGCGCTTAGGTTTAGACCGGCGTCTTGGCCTCTGTTGTGCCTAGGTGGGGCTGCGACGTGTTGATCTTACGCGGCGGGCATGACCCCGAAAGTGTGTCCGCCAAATGGGATCAAGCGTCTTTGGGTAAGATGGTGCACCCTGCAGGAAGTTAATCTATTCGGATAGCCGTGATCTTCGTAACAGGACGACTTGGAGTTGTACCTTGAGCTTATGACAACTAGAACCGGATACTTGATAAAACACACCTTCCAAGTGCCGATACAACCGGTGGTCGCTCTCGCTCGGGGTTATGAGCAGGGATTGCGGGTAGGATTATTGCTATATGATGTTACTTGGAGGACTTCCGTTGTCCTCTTACATGCATTGCAAGACCGGTGTCCGAAGCGTAGTCTTCGTTAAGACTAGCTATCCCCCTCTTATTCTGGCATTCTGCAGTTCACTCCACTGATATGGCCTTTACACATATATCCATGCATATGTAGTGTAGCTCCTTGCTTGCGAGTACTTTGGATGAGTACTCACGGTTGCCTTGTTCCCCCTTTTCCCCCTACCTCTACTCGATTGCTGCAACCATGATGGAGCCCAGGAGTCAGACGCCACCGCCTATGACGACTACTACTCTGGAGGTGCCTACTACTACGCAGCAGCCCACCGGCGACCACTCAGAGTAACCTAGGAGGATCCTGCAGGAGGCCTGCTCCTCTTCGATCTCAGATCCCGCTTTGTGCTAGCCATCTTATGGCAACTTGTTTAACTTATGTCTCGTACTCAGATATTGTTGCTTCCACGACTTCGCCTATGATCGAGCACTTGTATTCGAGCCCTCGAGGCCCCGGCTTGTATTATGATGCTTGTATGACTTGTTTTATTTGTAGAGTTGTGTTGTGATATCTTCCGTGAGTCTCGATCTTGATCGTATACATTTGCGTGCATGATTAGTGTACGATTAAATCGGGCGCCTGAAGTTGGTATCGAGCCGATTGCTGTAGGAATCCCCTTCCACACTCCTTGGCGAAGTCGAGTCTAGACATTGCAAAAACTTTTACTAACTTGGCTGTGTGCCTTACGGGCCCACGTCGCCATCGGGTGGTACTAGGATCTTTTACTCCTCGATCTTTACTCTGGGATTCTGAACTCTCTTCTATTCGGATTAAACGATTTTGCTAAAAACAAAACTAACTTTAGGTTCTCGCGAGTACTTTCTCCCGGAGAGCCCCTCACTTCAGATGATCGTCTGCTAATCAGAAGATTTCGGAGATACTCTTTGATATTCTCTCGAGACTTGTGCCCATCACTTTTGCTATTCCCGACCACCGATAAATCCGTATGGAAAACTACTTACACTTGCCATTCATACGATCACCCCCCATTGACCTTGTTATTACAAGATACCCCGAAGTTTTCTCTATTGTTCCGGGAATACTTTGTGCCTACTGCCTAGCAGTTCTTTGCCACATGAATACCCCTTCAAATAAATCCTCGCACTTGTCGAGTATCCGCTCATCCCCAGTTGTTCATGTGTTTCACAAAAGTCTTCAAAATTACTATTCGATCTTCCGAAAATCCTCTGGAGCCTTTGGCTCTTGAAATTCTTGCTTGCTTGCATTATGGTTAATCCCATAAGTCTCGTAGTCATATTGACATTCCTTGTCATTATCATTTTGAGTCTGTTGACTCAATATATTTGCGAATACCCGCAATCATCATTGATCCTTATAAATTACTTTTCCGGCTGAGCTGCCGTCCTTTTAACTGGAATTGGTTCTCGACCAATCCCGTTGTCTTTGATTGTACCCTAAGGCTATTCAACTTATCCACCCCTAATCAGAGCATTGCTTCTGATCCCTTGTTTTGGGAATCATAATTCCTTTGCATTTCACAATTGAGTTAGTCAGTTGTTTCTATAGTTTGATCTCCTTGCATTCTCCTTCCTCTAGTTGAGTACTGATGCTCACGTCGATCCCTTGTGGACCGCCATATCCACTGTTGGATTATTATCGATGTTGTCCTTCATAATTAATCACTTTGTGAGTTCCTTCTCCGATACATAATGCCTTTGGTAAATTGTATCCTTCCCTTTTTGCCAACCATGCTCCGCTTTCGAGCTGGTGGTATTTACTATTGAAGCTTGTGGTATATGTTTCCATGATACGCTGCCGGGTTGAACCTATGTCTTCCTTTATATGTGTGAACTCGGAAGTTTTCACGAGTCATACTCATCTGGTATTTCACCAGGTAAAACTTTCAACACTAATGCCTTTATCAAAGCGAAAAGTGAATGGAAGGTTATACATTGAAGAAGTGGGAGTCGACCTTGAACTTTGTGTTCATGCCCATGGACACGATGTAGATCTTATCATTAAAGCTTCTCTTAAATAATTATTCCTTTGGTATAAGTTCATCTTATATCAGGGATCTGGCCTTTTGAAATCATGGTTCCGACCATGTTCTCTTTTAAATACCATTTATCGTGCAAGTTTTAGCACTTGTCTTTTGTAGAGAATTACCCCGGTCCAACCTCTACTTTGATCTGTCATCGAGTATTACCCCCCTGGTATCTCGAGATTATCATGGAACTGCGTAACTTCTTATGAGTTCTTCATCAAGTGCTACCTTCCCACTGATTCCAATTTTTCACGGGCTCTGAGTTATTAAACACTCAAGGACACCGATAAATGAACCGAGTCCGCACTACGGTTCAACAACTCTTCAGTAAGCTTCTATAAGTACGAGTTTGTACCCGATCACGCCATTCCTAGCCTGTTTGGCTATACCAATGTCGTGATGATTTTAACTGTGCTACCCGGTCCTTCTTCTCGGAGCACAATTTTCGACGAGGAACTAACCTTACGTCGTTCCTCATCGATATATCTTTTCGCCTTGAACAACAAGCTTGGTTTCGAGTTTGTGTCGCACTTTGGTTCTAATAACCTTTCACGTCATCATTACTTTGACTTGATGTCGTCACGATCGATTACATCTTCATGGACTCTCGCGACAAAGGTGTCGTGATCATCACCTTCCGAGCTCATCCAGATATCAATTGAATTTATGATGAGAAATACCATCCTTGCCCTCGATGAATTGTATTATCATCGACCACTTTATCGCCTTCCCACCAACACAAGCTTGTTCATGTTTGGTGTTATACCTTGAGTTCCTTGCTACCCAGCAATTGTTCTTCTTTACCTTGGAGTATTACCATCCTTTATGTCAAGAATGATCTGAGATTTGTTCCACCTCTTGAGGATTCTTGACATAGAAATACTTCTCACCATCACCATTCTTTCTTGGTCCCCGTATTAATTCCAACAAGTGGACGGTGTTGTTTGGATGCTTTCCTTCTAACAACCCTATTTTTCGAAGATAATGGACGAAAGTTCATTCTTAGGCTATTGATTATCGAATCACCATTCTGACATTGGTCGTGCAACCCAACCCATATTTCGGGCGCACCTTTCAACCAATGCTTAGTTGTGTATGTTTTCCTCGAGCATACATCCTTATATCATTTGATCTGACCAATGTTATCTCCTTGTTCACTTAATTGTGGAAATCCATCTTTTGGGAATCTCGGTGAATTGTCGTTGAGTTCACCAGACACCTCCTGGTCCTCTCCTTGGGTTAATGATGGACTCTTGTTAACGGAAATCACTTCATAGCCCATTTCCCCGAGGATCTTACAATGTCATCTCGTCAATTTGCGTTGCATCCTTTTCTTCTCAGGTATCCTGAGTCTGAGGTATCTTTACACCAATCGGATCTGAATCTCGGTCAGATATGATGGTTGGGACAACTTTCCAAGATTTATGTTATTGGTCCTTTGATGAACCGGTAGCATGATGTCATGCCTAGCACCCCCCCCCCGGCTGGAGGACCTATCATTATAGATTCCTTTTCAGCAGGGTTATCCATTCATCCATGAGGGAATTGTAATACTGATTCTACAAGTTATTCCTGATGAATCCTTCGTGATTCCAAAGACTGATCTTCACCTGAAGACCATGTCAATGCTATCTCGAAACATGTCTGTGGTACTCTGATTTTCAACAAGAACATTCGAAGCCAAATGCTAAATGTTTCTTGCTCAATTATCCGAACACCGTTGTATGGGTATTGTCATGAAATTTCTCTCCCCTTACCTAAGGGGTTCTCTACATTATATCCTGTCATGGATATCATGCTCGCTTATCCTTGGGAAGGATATACCCACGTAATATGTGTTTAAACACCTTTTCCTTTCCATTGTTCTGCTTTAACCTAATGATCACATTTTCCTTTCCTTGGGTCTGTTTGACCCTTCTTGGGATATATATAATCTAAGCAGTGATAATCCCTTGCTTAGGTAAGCACCTCGTTGTACCACTCTGTAAATAAGACCTATTGCTATTGTTGATGACATTCCGGTAACCACCGATGGACGAGAACCTTGCCTATTGGTCCGCCTCGTTCAACGAAAGCAGAAAATGGTTCTCTTCGTCCCTCGCCCTTGGTACCTATGTTATTGCCGACATGACCCTCAGACTCTCCTCTGACATGCCTTGCTTACATGATCGTGCAAGATGTCACCAACCTTCTACTTTTAACCACATGGTGGGCCCATAACCCACAGTTTTCACAGGATCGAAACCTGACTCTCCTGTACACCCCCTGTTCCCAAAGTTATTCCTCCCGCGTGGACTCGTAAGTAATTCACGGGCCACCGTCTTAGTGATCTATTCTGGTATCAGACGCGATACTTACTCTCGCTACTCTGAACCCCTTTCTCACTCTGGTTCAGGCTTCGAGCAACTACCTACCCGCTTGGAGCCTATTATGGTACCTTCGTACCTTACTCTCGAGGTATTTCATATGTTCAACTCGAGGGATAATCTTATACTAATTCATGGGTTAGCCCAGATTGTTTCCCTTAAAAGCATTATGTCGTAGTGAGCTGCCCCTTGTCTTTCGTAAGTACGATGGAATTTCCGAAGAAATGATGACCAGTTTATCATGATGCATCGGAATAAAGGATTGGAGACATCAACGAAAGGAACTAACTTCTTCGAGAAGATCCGTTAGAATATCGTAACCAGGACCTTTCCCCCTTACTCCCCTCTTAAATCTCGGGACGAGATTTCTTGTAGTGGAGGAGAATTGTGACGCCCGGGTAATTAAGCTACAGTAATCCCCACTAATGATGCCACGTCACCTTTGTTACTGTAGTTAATCTCTCGTTAGTTCGGAATCGATTAAAATTCAAATTCAAAAGAAAAGCAAACAACAAAAGTTTGCTAAAAATTAAAACTAAAATGTCCGGGTTGTTTCAAATAAATCGTAAGCAATTATGGTGGAGGAACCACACTTTTATAAAATATTTAAATACTCTAAAATGAACAAAACAGTAGCAAAAAGAAGTATTTAAAAGCCTTTTAAATAATAAAGCATCGCAAACTATTTTACTTTATGTGCCAAGTTAAATGTGGTTGTGGCATATTTACATGTACTAATTTAGGTGCTAGTGGTAATTTTATAAAACCTAAAATAAAAAGGAACTAAAATAAAACAGAAAATAAATAGAAAACAAAAATAAAAAGGTAAAGGGAGGAAGAAAACCCCGACCTCCCTCTCACTGGCCTCGGCCTAGCTGGACCGCCAGCCAGCCCACCATCTCCGTCCCTCCCTCTTCTCCTGCTCAGGCGATCAATCGCTCATAGGTCTTGGTCGCCGCCGACCTCTCTCGCCAAGAAGACCGGAGGGATAAGGCGCCACGCCCACCCTCGATCCCATCCTCCCACTCGCTAACCGCTTCTCTCTCTCTTCGCTTAGCCCTCGCCTGATCCACCTCTCCCCCTCTGTCGATCTGGAGGAAGGACCGGCGCGCCCGTCGCCGTCCGCCTCGCCTCGACGTGGCCACCGCCCTCCCTGCGCCAAGCCGATGTGCCCACGAGCTCCACCTCGTCCTCCGCTCCTTCTCCGTCGAACCACGGGACCCAAAGCGTTCTACAATGCCCACGACAGATCGTCTTCCACCTTCGACGCGCTGGAGCTCGCCGTCGACCAGCGCCGCCCGAGCACCTCGAGCCGCCCCAGGCCTTCTCTGCAACGGCCGTGAGCCCTCGATCCTCCTCCCTTTCTCCCCGGCCTCTCCTCGTAGCCGTAGCTCGCTCCCGCCGCGTTCCCCGCTGCGGCCACGTGCCCCTGGGCCATGCCCGCCGGCTGCGCCCATGAGTCCCCAGCCGTGCTTTCGCCTTGCCAGGCCTCGGCGCCCCGCCCTGCTCCTCCCCGCCATCCACGCCCGCGGTGGCTCTGCTGCCGTTCTGCCTCCGGCGGCCGCCTCTTCGCCTCGCCTTGCACCACCTGTCCTGCAGCCGCGCGCACGCGCCGCAGCCCTCCCAGCCAGGCCGCTTCGCTCGGGGCCTCGCCAGACGCCCGCCACCCCATGCGCTGGGATGGCCGCCGGCGCTCCTCTGTGAGCGGTCGTGCGTGCTCCCAGCCGTGGCCAAAGGCCACTGCACATGGGGCCGACCCCTTTAAAAACAAAAAAAAATGAATAAAGAATTGATAATAAATAAATAAAGATTTTAATTAATTAGTTAACTAATTAATTAACTTAATTAATTAGGTACAGTTAACTATCTAACTAGCCTAACTAAACCTGTTAGTTAACTAGGCGATAATGATGGGGGTTTCACTGTCGCTGACCACCAAAGTTTGACTGGTCAACCGGGTTCCCCTGGTCCCACTTGTCAGCCTGTGTACAATTTTTGTGTACACTGTGCTGGGTACATCTAGCAATTTAACATTAATTCGAATTAAGATAAATTAGAAAATGAATTAAAACTTTGAAAATTAATATAAGATAATCCGTAACTCGGATGAAAAAACTTTGTACATGAAAGTTGCTCAGAACGACGAGACGAATCCGGATACGCAGTACGTTCGTCCACCACACACCCCTAACCTATCGAACCTGCAAACTTTCCTCTCCGGTTCAACTGTCTGACAGACGTCCGGAACCGGAAAACTTTCCTGATGTTTCCCCTTCGCCAAGACGCTTAGCGCCGTTAGAACACGCCTAGCTCATGCATTGTCCTGTTATGCACTTGCTCGCTATGTATTTACTGTTTCTTCCCCTCTTCCTCCGGTGACCCCGAGGCCGATGTCGATGTCCCTATGATCGACTACGTCATCGACGACCCTCTCTCTTGCCGAGCAACCAGCAAGCCCCCTTGATCACGGATATCGCCTACTCTTCTCTATACCGCTTGCATTAGAGTAGTGTAGCACGTTATCGCTTTTCGAGATACTCCTATACCGCTGCATAGCTTTGTCCATGTTACTTCATTGTTACCTTACCGCAATCCTATATGCTTAGTATAGGATGCTAGTACATTCATCTGTGGCCCTTCATACTTGTCCGTCTCGCGCGTGCTATACTATCGGGCCGTGATCACTCGGGAGGTGATCACGGTATATACTATATATCTTGTACACTATTACATTACTGCGGTATTGCTCGGAGATGGAGGCTGAAAGGACGGTGGTTCCATCCTGTAGAGGTGGGCCTAGGTTCCCGACGCCCCGATCGTTACTTTGTGGCGGAGCGGCAGGCAGGTTGAGACTACCGGGTGAGAGGTGGGCCTGCCCTGTTCGCCGTTCGCGGATACTTAACACGCTTAACGAGGTCTTGGTATTTGATCTGGGTTGGCTACGAGCTTATACGCACTAACCATCTACGCGGGAGTAGTTATGGGTATCCCGCGTCGTGGTATCACCGGCACTTCGGACGTCGGCCGACGGCGGCGCTACCGGATTGGACCGAACGCTGATGGGCTAGGTCTGCTTCGGCCGCCCTCGCAACGTCAGGTGTGCTCGGGCGATGGGCCCGCCCTGCGGCGCTTAGGTTTAGACCGCGTCTTGGCCTCTCTGTTGTGCCTAGGTGGGGCTGCGGCGTGTTGATCTTACGCGGCGGGCATGACCCCGGAAAGTGTGTCCACCAAATGGGATCAAGCGTCTTTGGGTAAGATGGTGCACCCTGCAGGAAGTTAATCTATTCGGATAGCCGTGATCTTCGGTAACAGGACGACTTGGAGTTGTACCTTGAGCTTATGACAACTAGAACCAGATACTTGATAAAACACACCCTTCCAAGTGCCAGATACAACCGGTGGTCGCTCTCGCTCAGGGTTATGAGCAGGGGATTGCCGGGTAGGATTATTGCTATATGATGTTACTTGGAGGACTTCCGTTGTCCTCTTATGTCTGTTGCAAGACCGGTGTCCAGAAGCGTAGTCTTCGTTAAGACTAGCTATCCCCCTCTTATTCTGGCATTCTGCAGTTCAGTCCACTGATATGGCCTTTACACATATATCCATGCATATGTAGTGTAGCTCCTTGCTTGTGAGTACTTTGGATGAGTACTCACGGTTGCCTTGTTCCCCCTTTTCCCCCTACCTCTACTCGATTGCTGCAACCAGATGATGGAGCCCAGGAGTCAGACGCCACCGCCTATGACGACTACTACTCTGGAGGTGCCTACTACTACGCAGCAGCCCAGCGACGACCTCAGAGTAACCTAGGAGGATCCTGCGGGAGGCCTGCTCCTCTTCGATCTGATCCCGGTTTGTGCTAGCCATCTTATGGCAACTTGTTTAACTTATGTCTCGTACTCAGATATTGTTGCTTCCACTGACTCGCCTATGATCGAGCACTTGTATTCGAGCCCTCGAGGCCCTGGCTTGTATTATGATGCTTGTATGACTTGTTTTATTTGTAGAGTTGTGTTGTGATATCTTCCGTGAGTCCACGATCTTGATCGTACATTTGCGTGCATGATTAGTGTACGATTAAATCGGGGCGGGCAACGGTGCATACTCGTGGAGAACACTTTTACCTTGAAATTTAGTGAGAGATCATCTTATAATGCTACCGTCAATCAAAGCAAAATAAGATGCATAAAGGATAAACGCTATATGCAAACAATATAAGTGATACGATATGGCCATCATCATCTTGTGCTTGTGATTCCATCTTCAAGCAATCATATAATCACCATCGTCACCGGCGCGACACCTTGATCTCCATCGTAACATCGTTGTCGTCTTGCCAACTATTGCTTCGATGACTATCGCTACCGCTTAGTGATAAATTAAAGCAATTACAGGGCGATTGCAATACATACAATAAAGCAACAACCATATGGCTCCTGCCAGTTGCCGATAATTCTGTTACAAAATATGATCATCTCATACAATAAAATTTAGCATCATGTCTTGACCATATCACATCACAACATGCCCTGCAAAAACAAGTTAGACGTCCTCTACTTTGTTGTTGCAAGTTTTACGTGGCTACTACGGGCTGAGCAAGAACCATTCTTACCTACGCATCAAAACCACAATGATAGTTCGTCAAGTTAGTGTTGTTTTAACCTTCTCAAGGACCGGGTGTAGCCACACTCGGTTCAAGTAAAGTTGGAGAAACTGACACCCGCCAGCCACCTGTGTGCAAAGCACGTCGGTAGAACCAGTCTTGCATAAGCGTACGCGTAATGTCGGTCCGGCCGCTTCATCCAACAATACCGCCAACCAAAGTATGACATGTCGGTAAGCAAGATGACTTGTATCGCCCACAACTCGCTTGTGTTCTACTCGTGCATATAACATCTACGCATAAACCTGGCTCGGATGCCATCGCTAGGAACGAGTAATTTCAAAAAATTCCTACGCACACGCAAGATCATGGTGATGCATAGCAACGAGAGGGAGAGTGTTGTCCACATAACACAAAATAGGCAAACAACAATTCAGGCTGGGCCTCGGTTAATAGGTTAGTAAAAATAATATAGAAGTGGAAAATAAAGCCCAATATAGTCCAAGCAATGAGATAAAGTAGCATGGAGCAATCAAAAATTATAGATACGTTGGAGCCGTTCTCCAGGCATCTTATTCTGTCAAGCTTCCGGAGAAGATGGCGTGGCATGCCTCCACAAACAAGTTTATCGGTGCAAAGCCACAAGGTTGTCTTCATGAAGGTTCACGGAGTTGAGCTGTTGCGGGGCGTCCTCGATGATGTTCATGGCAAGGCGTCTTGTGCCCATTAAATTAGATCGAGGCATGAAATAGTTGCCTAGCTAGTGTTTAATAGTAGTTTGGATTGTTTGTAATTATCCGACCTTGCACATTATCGACCCCTCTGGGGCTAGTACTCATTTGAATCCGTCATAGGAGCTGCTGCTACTTTTGTGTGCCCGTGACATGAGAACCATCGTAATTGTTGAAACAGATGCGTCCTCACTAGTTTTTTCATGAATATGGCATGGTAAGACATAAGTTGTCACGGTTTATCATAAAAAGCAATGTGTTTTGATGAAATAGAGCACTAATTCAAGAACCTTCTTTTAGCGTGCTATACATAAGTACTTATAAACACGTTGGTGCTACCCCACTTGTAAGTAGTTGTGCAAAACACGGCACATTGGCTCATTTCGCTTCAACACTAGGCTATCGACCAGCTAACAATCAACAATCTGCATCTAACATATAAGCAACTATGTATCTTGTTACAATGGTTCACAGTTAATTGAGGCCACAATGTAATAAATTCCAAGCGTTCAACGCTAGTCCGCGCTCATGTGGAACACTCATTAAACTCGTCTTCATAAAATCTTGAAAAGCATAAGTTAAGCAATTTTATACATCTCAATGATTCATAGAACATAACAAACATATACTAGTTCACACAAAAGACAAAGTTGTGAGGGTTTACAAATCAGGAAAAAACAAGCAAGGCTTCTCAGAGCAAGGCCTCCCGTGGCTTAAATTTCCTGGAGTTCACTCTGGTTTTTCTTGTTGCCACCATCCGGGTTAGGTTCTCTCATTCCGAATAACCAATTATAATTGTGGTCAATTTGGAATGCTGAAGCTGAACCATGCGATGTCTTGACCAGGTGAAATTCTTGTGCATTCCACTAAATTTAAGCACGCTATTTGCAGAAATAAGCAGACCACAATGCCTCTTGTCCGCACCTGTCCAAAAAACGCGTGCAGCGTGCCGGCTAGTCCTCGGTCCATGGATGAACTGGTAGAAAGTGCATTCGGGACTAGGATGCAGTTGTTTTTGCTCATCCCTGCATAATCGGAAATGCATGTCTGAATCAGCTTCTTTTAGATTGTGTTGGTCATTCTACTTAGTTACTACCAATGTAGGATACCTTGAAGGGAGGTTAGGCAATGACAGCGAGGATAGCCATCTCATTTTGCGGTTGTTACTAAAGCGAGGTGTGTGCTTTTGATTACTTGCGGATAGAAGCGTCTGAACAGACATCGAAATGATATAGGCAGACATCCCTGTTTTGCATCTGAATCTGATTATTTAAACGTTGTGGATATTACTACTTTCCCCATTTCCTCTTAGAACCAAGTCCTAGATTCATGCTACTTTTCACTTTCTTCCTGTTTGAACCAACGCTTTGAGTTGTTGTATGAACTAGCTTTACTTCTAATAATAGTAGAAGTCTAGGTGGCTTTGAACAGCGATAAAGATGAAAAGGATCCACGAAGGGGAAGAGCTGGGGCAGATAGAGCAAGGCAGTTTGAAGAATATATACACGGTCGTCGGCATGTGGCAAAGTCGGGAGAGCCATATCTGTGCGAGAGGAAGAAGGTGGAGAGCCCTCCGAGGCGCTCTCTCGGAAGAATAGCACGACGCCCGATCGGAGACAGCGGGCAGCGTTGGTCTCCTCCCTCGCCGACGGCAATGTGATGCACCTACACCCCCTGCCCGGTCGAGGTTGTCCGGCGGATTTGTGACCAGCCGTGAGTGAGAGAGAGAGAGTGTGGCCACCTATGTCTTGCTTAGATCTAGAGCATGAGAGAGTGAGAGAGGAACCCTAGTAAAGCAAGCAAAACTCTTTTTATATATGGAGTGATTTTGTTGTACGGCTTCAAAAAATGCGCTCCTCACGTGTACCAGAGTGGGTGTGAGAGAAACTAGTGCGTCGTGCACCTTCTCTTCGTGAGAGTACAATATATACTATGCCCAAGAGCGTTACGCAAGAGTAATAATATAAGTGTGTGGCGTGTGAGCTAAAATAAAATGTGCGCACGTCTTTTGTTTTTAGAAGTTACGAGGGTAGGGTGTGAAGAGCACATATGTGCGTGGCGTCTACCTGAGATGAGCGATGGGTGCCACGTCTGAGTCTGCGAGAGGACTGGGAGAGTTGTGACTCGTGAGGGTGCATGTGTGTGTGAGAGAGAGGCGCGTATCAATGCAATGCATGTGTCCGTAAATCATTATCCGACAAGCGTTAATACAAGCCTTTTCTGACCTTAGTAAGAACGTTAGATCGGCATCAAGCGGTGTCAGTTTTGCCATGTCATTTAACAGAACAGCCACTCCTCCTACACAAATCTTCCGTGAGTGTGCAACTGCCGTATGCTCCCTCCGTTCGAAATGCGTGCATATAGCTTTATTGAAAATTAGAACCTCCATAAACTTTTACCGAGTTTCGTGTACCAAATTGCACATAGAATACCACATATATATCATTTCATTCATCTTGAGAGGTAACTATAAAGATGGGTGAGAGTCTACAAAGAAAGACCATCGTATCACCGCAGCAATTTCAACCATCCTTTAGTGTCGAGGAATATCATAGGAACTCTATATGATATGATTTTTAGGATTTTTCCTTTAGAGCCAATTGGTTCATAGGAATAGATTCATATACTCTACATTTCAAGGAAATAAACATGATATCATTTCTATAGCTTTAGAGCCACTTGGTTCATATGAATGGATTCCTATACTCCCTTAATTTCAAAGGAAAATAAACATTAGCGTATATTCAATAGAAAAGTTCCTATGATATGAACCAAATTACATCTCTTTAATCCCTCCTCATAGGAATTGAGATACATGTCATCTCTAGATTCAATAGAAAAGTTCCTATGATGTGAACCAAATGACATCTCTTTTCCAATCCCTACTCATAGGAATTGAGATCCTCCATGTCATCTCTTTCCCTACACTTCCATACATCTTCTATTCCTAAATAGATAGTACAACCCACTAGTAGCTTTTTCCAAAACATGCAACTATGGCACAAGAACTATATAGTGTGCCAATAACTTTGAAAGATGGTCGCTGGATGAAGCTAACTTGACCGATCGAGAGATGGGCAAATCCGAGCACTCTTGGCCGTTGGATATCATCAACATTCCACCAGATCGCCACATGTACAATTTAGAAGACTCCATGGTTGAACTTAAGCATAATGCACAAACCTCAAAACACAAGCACTTCTCCTTTGTTCTAGAATCTTACATATCATAATTGATTATTTTTTCTAAATGAATTGCCATTATTTGTTTTTTACTTTATGATTTACAATACAAATGAATCTTAACATTTTATAAAACTAATTGATTTTGAATGAGATGAACTATAAGAACTAAGCGAACATCTACATCATGCATATATGACTCAAAGCTTTACATGCTATAGTGTGTATTTATTCATAATTTGGTTTCAAAATCTCATGTTCAATACATGTACCTTACTAGTTTTGAGTAGAGTAGCAAATTTCCACTGACCCGGGTATATCAAAATGCAGGGCCATGCATCATTGCTTTCGTCGAACCTCGTCCACAATTTTTTGTATGCTATATCTCCTTGGTCCCCGAACCCAAAATGCTGCCTCGTTCCGTAAAACCAAGCGGCCCACACATATTTAAAGGCGTCGACTCGAACCCGTTACTACGTGGCCCCATACGCCATAGTACTCCTACAAACCTACCGCCGCACTCATCATCGGTTTTCTTCAAGAGACGAGGAAAGCCGATTTGTAGTGGGCGCTTTCAAAAAAGGATCTGTAGTGGAGACCCCTACCTAGGGTGCCCTAGGTAGCTCCGCATACATCATTGTTTTCTCTTTCTTTATGCTCTTGCGTGCTAGAGTGAAATGATGGTTGCTTCGTCGTCGGCTTAATGCGGGAAAGGTGGGGCTTTGTGATTTGACCCTCATCGCTCATTTTCTACTCTGCGGTGCTACGACGGGGTGCCTCAATTCAACCGCTGCTCGAACTGTAATTTGGTGCATGCACGTGGAACAAGGCGGTGGATGAGCCACATGTCTGCCAAAGGGTCCATTAAGTGTGTGCCATTTAGTGCGGATCGACCACTGCGAGTTGCTACGCCAACACGACGAGCAGCCTACCACTTGGTTTTGCTCCTTGGTGAATCCCGACTATATTGATCTAAAAAGATACGTGCTGAACTACCCTCTCCATCTCGGTTTATAGGGCCTTCACGTAGTTCTAGGTCATCCATTTGACTAACTAAATATGAGTTACTATGTCACAAAAAGTATATCATTGGATTCTTATTGGTTGATATGTGAAGAAACAAAAGCAGGTGAAGTTAATGCAGCGCCTTAGTATTTTGGGATTATTTGGTTTTCGTGGATGACTTACTCACCTAGAGCGGAGGGGTAGTTGTATTTAAAAGTCGAGGCGGGGCTTTCTGCTGCAGTGGCGAAGGGCAGTTCCGCCTAGTCGGTTCAGCAGAGCCGAGAAGGCGAGGGAGTAGGCTGCGCAAGCGTGAGGGCTGTGTGATTTGACATGAGATTCTTCTTTGGACAGGTGGGGCCCGTGATTTGACTTGCCATTATCATTTTAAGCTGGCCTTCTGACCGGCGTGAGTCTCGATTCTGACCACCTCCATCAGGTGCCTCTCCCAATGCTCCACCATGTAGTAGTAGAGGCTGGCTCTTGCATGAGCCCACTTCTCCACTCCTTGCCTCTCTTTCCTCCACATATGCAAAAATGCCATGTAAAGCGCACTATTGTACTTACTTGCTCCTCACAGGTGTAAGCTTGCCACATAGGCATAAAGTCGATGTGGCAAGTTAATCAAGAAAGAGACTAGTTTGGTGACCCAAGGAAGAAAGCGGTGCTAAGCGTGTACCTAGGTGAAAAGACAATTTTGAGTCTATAGCTAATTAAATGAAGCAAACTTAAACACCATTTCATTGGAAGAGGTCACTCCTTGGCAAATGCAATAAATACTAGTACTCCTGTGTCCCATTATATAAACGTTTTGACACTACACTAGTAGTGTGCGTTCTTATAATATGGAAATCTGAAAAAGATAGAGGAGTAAAAAATACACTTATAGCCAACCTTATTTGTAGTATGAGTGACTAAGTGATGACTATGTATGACATGCCAACATCAGATAGCCTAACATGCCGTGTTAAATCTCCAAAAGCGACCAGCCTGGCGATCGACACGATCGTGGTAAGCGCGACCATGATCTGAGCTCTTGGCAGCCTTGGATCTGAATCAAGCAGTCGCATGCTAAGTTGCTGAAAATTTTAAGAATAACCCTCCGAGGATAGGATATTCACCCATAGGTCTAGAATCCGCCATGCAACGTTCGATCTCAGATCAAGGGCTCTCGGAAGCGTATCATGGGAGAATGAAAGCCACTACCCTGCGTTTGCGGCGATTCGCTCCTACTCTTTCCCTTACGTCCTTTAATACTACGGTGGTTCGCTCCTAGTCGTCCGTCCATTCACATTACAGCGTTCCACTAATCCTAACCCTCCTCCCAAATCCATGGCGTCCCAAATCTCCCGATCGGCGGTGAGTACAAGGTTAGAACCATCACCGGCGATGAGTTCGACGTCATCTACACCCGTACTTCGCGACGGTGAAAGGATGCCTTTCTCGCAGGGCATGTTCGAAAACTCACATGATGAGTGGGTCGCTGGGCTAGATGTTGAGTACACCACAGTCGTGGGACAAGAGAAGGATCTAAAGACGAAGAGAGAAGAAGCCGCGTGATCGAGTTTGCGTACATAACGTTTGCTTGGTCTACCACATATGCCATGCCGAGCGTTGAGTGCCAGGATTTTAAGAACTTCCTCGAGGACAAAACAGTCAAATCGTTCTGTAGACTTTAAAACGACAAAAGAAGTCCTCGTCGGATAGGCCTCGTTGTAGGCAACCCTTGACCTCGGAAAGAATCGTTTGGTGCCCTCTCGTCGACCTTCATGCGACCTGGCAAACCATGGTTCATCCTTCCGTGCGATGGCGGAGAAACCTCATTACCGTTTCATCGTCATGCATGGCAGCGGAATGTACTAGATATAGACCACATCCATGCCTGCAATGGATGGCTACCTTTGTTTCAATATCTACAAGGGTTGGATGAAGAGCAACAGCCAAGTTGGGTTCAAGCAAAAGTATCGCCCAGAGGAAGAGGACAAGGGCGAAGTCGAGGGCGTGACGGGGACTCCGAGTAAGGTGGCGATGTCGTTGCTCATGGTGGTTCTAAACTTCTAATGCGGTGTCTACGGATTAGTTGCATAGTTTAATTTGGTGTGCTAGTTTAATTTGAGGGTGTGTTGTCTTTGAGCCCCAATGAGAACTATGTTATGTTTCTTCTCGTTACTTTAACTCTTGATATGTACATACTAGTACTAGTATTTCTTTAATAGAATTTAGCACCCCAATTAAGCACATACTAGCTTTTTAATAGTACTATATGCATAATTTGGCGTGGCTCTCTATATATACCACCTTTTAAAATTTCAATTTTGCTCCATGGCAAATCCATCGATAGTGGAGTACTCATGAAAAGTATACATTTTAAAAGGCTAGCGTACGTATCACACACACACACACATACACACACACACACACACACACACACACACACACACACACATATATATATATATATATATATATATATAGCAGTTAAATTCTCAACTGAATAGCGTCATGCCATGTAGTAAACCGTCGGAGGAAGTATAGTAAAATGAGGTGATTTACCAAGCGATCGGCGGGGGAGCATGGCACATCATGCGGTCCCACGTGTCATGATGTACCAAGGCGATGCGTGTCCCTCTTAGCGGAAGCAATACTAGTGCGGTTTGAGATGATGTCGAACGAAGTGTGAAATAATGGTTGCTTCTCCGTGCAGGGAAGGTGCAACATTGTGATTTGGCGTCTCATTGCTCATTACTACTCTTGGGCGATGCGAGTGGGGTGCCCCTGCTGTTCTGCTGCTTTATTATTTGGTGCTTGACACGTCGACCGGTTGCTATATGTCCCACATGTCGTGACGAAGAAATACAGAATTCATGAAAGGGCGTCGGCGGAGGTATACTAGGAATTCATGAAAGGGCGACTTAGTTTTGAAAAATCTGTTTTCACGATGCGTACCCACTAGGGTTTATAGGGCTCATCTAAAAACATTAGTTTTTCCGTTTGATAAGTCTCAATTCTACTATACTAGTAGTAGTACCATTACATGTTGGATTTGGTCGTTAGATCACCGGCATAGCGTGTCAGAGAAACTAACCAATGCATGTACAAGTTCATGGAAATTTAGTGGTCATTCATGCATTCGTTCTAATTAATGCCTCGGTAAACATAACTTCTTGAGAAAAAGCAGCGTAATGTGCAAACTACAAAATTAATTCGACCACTCACCGTCTACCTTGGTTGGAGAATTTTGAAATTGAGCCATAAAATGGAAAGGAGGGAGTAGTAACTTTTGTCTCGATTACTATTTGTGGCCTTGTATAGATGCAAAATGTATTTTTATAGTGGCCTTGTATAAGTAAATAGAGGAGTACTAACAAAAGTCGTAGTAGGGACGAGGTAAGCGGAGGAGTAGTAAAATTTCTCTCGTCTTGCAAGCCACCACCTTGTAGGCGGAAGCGAGAAGCGTAAAAGGCGTCAGATGGTAGTAAGCTTCACCTCATCCTGCCAGCCACCCGTGGTAAGAGGGAGACAGCGTCTAAGCAAGTTTCTCCTCGTTCACGTGAGTTGACGGACACATCAAAAGTACTCCGATGTATAGAGCCTTGCCTCTAAGGTAGGCCCACATGGTTTGCCTCTTTTTAATTTAACATAAGCGTCAAGTGCATAATTTGTTTGTTCACCTGGTGATGATCTCTCCACCAAGTGGACAACGATACCGTGCCAAATTACCCGCGTGGGCTGCCTTTTACGTATAGAAATAGAGCTCCACCGTGTACCCTTGGTGTGGTTGGGAAAGAGGCAGAATGCGTCTGGTCGTGCACCTCTTCTCTTCGTGCACGTCCCCCACCTACGTGTGTGTGTGTGAGAGAGATACAAACCTAGACATAATCGCCGTCCATCCCCATGCCTCCGCCCGGTCAGACCACAGTCACCACCACGGCACCGCCCTCCCTCCTCACCTTATCTCTCATTTCTCCCTCCATTTTATATATAAGGCCACTATCAAAATTACAATTTGCAGATATACAAGGCCACTAACACTAATCGATGCAATATTAATGGTGTTTGCCTCGTGGTACTAGCAAAGAGGACATTAATTATCCCTTGCATGCATCGGAGGTTTTGTAAAAAATGCATCTTGATGTTCCGTGCAATGCAGGCATCTTATAGTCCATAAAACAACACATGGCAAAATTCCACGGGCGAATGAGGATTTGAATCTGTTGGGAGGGGCTGTTTGGATCTTGCAGGGTAGCCAAAATATTGACCCTTTTGTCCACCGTTGCTTTTACTTGCCGATGAGCGAGGCAGCTCGGTGCTCATCTTCATGCATCCTCCAGGGTGCATGTTGAGAGCTCGCTTACGAGTTGTGTTTTTTGTCTAGCGCCGCCCGCCCTTGACCAGACGGCGACCATAAATCGCCATCCAACCATAGCCGCACACATTATGCGACAACTCAACCAGCGGGACGAAATTCACGCAAACACGTGAACAAACGATATTTCATATAAACAACGGAAATCATATAAAATACGGTTTTCACACAAACATAGTGATTTCATTACATTCAAATGAACTACATGGTGCTAGTTACGGACAACACGGTATATAATACCTGGCCTAAATGGTCGCCCATGATCGATTTGTGTTCCTCATGTCAAAGCATACGATCACTTAGGACTGCAGAACCCGGATATTTGTTGCCAAAAGGGCAGCTCGCTTCCCCTTTGCCCAAGCGATATCATTGGCTGGTGCGAAGAGATGATGGTGGCGGAACGGTTGAGTTCATCACCCACTACTTACCATGGCGGCACGGCTCGAGTTCATCTAACATTGACCTCTTAGTGGAGCCCATGCGAAGTCGGCGAGTCCTCATAACAAAAGGATCCGGCAAGACACCTGCTGTATGCTGGCGTCGCCTCCGTGAGTGGCCTTCATGGGACCCAGCGGCGGCGGCCTCCGTGTTCTACTTCTCCTCGATGATGGTGGCGGGGCCAGCGGAGGCGTAGCCTGCTCGTCGCTCTCCCAGCCTTTGCAGCCACTTGCTTGCATGGCCGGCCCGGCATAAGTCTCGGCCACATAAGCAGGAGGCAGCAGTGCAGGCGTGGCGTGGGCCCGGCTGCAAGCACGCCCGTCCGCCCTCCTCGTCGAGCTGGCTGGAAGCGGCGGTTGCTGAATGGCCGCGCCAACAGGCTGACAACTAGCTCCGTCGGCGAGGAGGGAGGTGGATCAGCGGTGCATAGCTTCGTATCCGGCGGGCTACCACCCGGCTTGGATCTGGAATAACTACTCTTAAGTAAGCCATTGTAAGAGTGGACAAAATGGTGGAGATAGGGGAGGCGGAGGGTGTCACGATTCTTGGCGCCTCGTTTAAATAGGAGATTAAATAGCGGCCGGACGGGAAGGCTCGGCCGGCGTACGTTCTTGTATTGGTCATGAGCAGACGTGTGTCGAGTGGGTTTCTTGGCTTCCATGGGCGGGTTTCATGGGCGTTTGAATGCGTACGGGCGTGTTCAGCAGGCGTCTGTGATGGCATCGACTCTAACCTAGGACACCGCGTCGTTCTTCCATTGCGTGTGGGCTCTTTGGGTGCATGGCCTGCGTATGTGTGACCGCGAGCAGTGCGATGAGAACCTTTGGTGGGCAGGCGGTTAGAAGCGGGCATTTCATAAACCGATGATTGTTCATTGAGTGTGGCGTCATCTTTTCATGTAGTTAAGCATACTATATTGATAGCCCGTTCGTCGTTGTGATTCATAAAGACCAAACATCAATGTTACGCTTATCACAGATAAGATTGATTAATACCGTAATCAATGTCGCCTAACAAAGTGCATGCGCGTATAGGTTGGCGTGTGTCTTGCATCGTGTGCTGTGTGCATCTGACGTCACGAGTGTTGCGTCGCGTGCAAAGGTGCGTTCGGTTGCATGCATGGAGTGCGTCGTGCGTGTGTTTGTGAGTGCATGTATGCGTGTCGGTGTTACGCCGGCTGTCGTCGCGTGTATGCGTTAATATGCGTGTCGATGTTGCTGCGCTACATGCGTCACGTGTCTTGCGTGCATGCATGTGTCACGTGCGGGGTGAGGCTACGTCGGTCGTGACTTTTTCATCTGGTCATTAGATTTTCCAGCCGTTGGATCTGAAATCAAGGGCCTCCAGTTTATCATCAAACTCCACCGTGAGCATGACCACCACCGGCGAACCGCCCTTGCCGCCTTGCAGCGGCCGCCCTCCCGAAACCCTCCCCACCGCCGGTCGCGCGCCTGCTGCCATCCCTCGCGCCCTCCCCAGCGCGCCGAGCTTTTCTCCGGAATCCCACCCCACCTCCCAATGAACACCCCAACCGCGGTGACTCCAGCAGAGGTCTCCGACCCGAATGCCCACCGACCACTAGTTGTACCATTTCTGATCCTTCATATCTCTGTGGCCGGGTTGGCCCTATGGTAATGTGGCTGCTGAATGTGGACGTTTGACTGGTCGGTGTTGTATCAACAAATTACGGAGCTGTATGGTGAGCGGTGACCGTATGATCACCCTAAAATGTACTCCTATTTTATTAACACGATCTGAGTCAAACTACCATTTCTTTCTTTTCGTATATGGGCTGATAGGTGGGCCCCCACAGTTTAAGCCCGATGGTGCAACACTAGTTATGCCGTTTGACTGGTCGATTGTTGTCTCATCAAAAAATACGGAGTTATGCGGGTGAGCCGGTGGCATATAATCATGACATGTATTTGTTTAACACATGCATACAAAGGCTCATATATGGCGCATGCCTCCCATATAGCGCACACCATGAACCCTACCCTATGAGCACCTTGAGATAGTAGGCCAGCATATATGATCTTGAGATTTTGTAAAGTCACCATAGGTGCCTCGTGTGTAGTCAGTGGAGCGTCTCCTCCCTTGAGCATACGCCATGGGAAAATACTGAAATTAACACAAGATAAATCACGACACCGGGACTTTAACCTTGGTGGGCTCGAGAAACCATGTCCTCTAACCATCCAACCACATGTTGGTTATACGACAAAATGTATGTAGTGACCGTGATGAGCTCAACACAAGTATGTTTAAATCACGTTTCTTGGTCGCCACACCTCGATCACAGGACCCCGTTCGGCCAAGTAGGAGGTCAGGTTTAAATCTGTGATGCGCCACACCCCTCCCGGGAGATGAACATGACCCTCGTTTGACCAGTAGTAGGAGGAGGTGGTTAAATCCGTTTTGCGATCTCCACCTTCGATCATGGGACCCCGTTTTAAATAGAGTCCGTTTCCTCAGACCCTAACGATGCATACACCTCCCGTCAGGACCCACGTTAGAACGTGGCGGTCGTTTTCTAAAACCGTTTCTCGGATTGCGATGCAGGCCTCATTCCGCCATCCTGTTCCGTCCAAGCGGTTGGCTCCCGCGCGTTCCGTTGCCTCCCGATGAACCGGCGCGTGCATTTGCCTCCCCATGAACACGATGGCGGCTTTCTCGTTCCGACCAGCCATGTATACGTATCACGCGGTAGTGTTGAGACCACTTTCGTATGTACGTCGTGGCGTATTTTCTTTCTTGCACCCTGCGCGTTGTATGCGTGTACATGCTACGTGCAGCGCCTCTACTACGACCGTGTGCGCCTCTACATCGATGTGCGTGCGTTAGCGACGAAATAACAACGCTACATACGCTTGACCGGTGGGTCGGTATCGGGCACTTCCTTACTGCGAAGATCTGGTAGTGGGTCGGCGTTGTCGAAGCGAATCGTTTTTGCGGACGCACTTCCTTCGCGTCGCGAAGATGTAGTAGTGGGTCGGCGGTCGAGTAGCGATCGTTTTTTGCGGGGCGCACTTCATGCGTGCGAAGATGTAGCTGGTGGGTCCGTGATCGGAAACATTTTTTTTGCAAATCGGTGGCCGTCCGTTGGGTCCCATTGTCGGTGGAGGAA
The DNA here is from genome assembly GCA_021605205.1 of Aegilops longissima. Taxonomy (NCBI): domain Eukaryota; kingdom Viridiplantae; phylum Streptophyta; class Magnoliopsida; order Poales; family Poaceae; genus Aegilops; species Aegilops longissima. Next base: position 59,250,268 of record CM038680.1, read on the forward strand.
TAATTATTTTGCGTGTAATAAGGCACTTCCTTGCTGCGGCCGTGGACCCGGTTGTCGCCTCTCCGCGCTGATTACTCTAGATGGAAGTCAGTCGTTGACCACATTGACCACGCAGCGCCGAGAGCACCTGGCGGTGGGCGGCCGTGAGGCCTAGGAAGGGGCAGCGGGCCGGGAAAACCTTGGCGGTGGATGCCTGGCGGAGAATCTGTTGTCTGAGGTTCTTGGATTCGTCTGTCATGGCGAAGAATAACAGCCGGTGTGGGTGAGTAGAGGGATGGCTAGGCCAGCGATGGGGTCTGGATTGGTGAGGGCCTGCTGGCCCGGCACAGCCGGCCAGAGGGGAGGAGGGCGAGGAGCAGTCCACTGGCGGCTTGTTTGGCCGGTGGAGCAAGAAGAAGCGAGAGATTGAAGAAGCAGCTGACCGTTGGATGGACATCAACGTCACTGTTATGCATCAACCTTTTAGGAAAGCCTCAAATCTGTGGAAAACAGCATACAACCCATCGCCATTATTTCTAACAATTTACAGCCCATTTGCTAATTCTTAAGGTTTTTGGAGCCCATCCCTAGCTAGGCATTGAGATTATGATGATGCTCACATGAAAGATAGGAATTGACGCGCAAAGAGAGAATCATGAAACACATGACAAACACATCTAAGTCTAACATGCTTCCTATGCATAGGCATCTTATAGGCAAACAAATTATCATAACAAGCAAAAACTAGCATATGCAAGGAAGTGGAAAGAAACAATAGCAATCTCAACATAACGAGAGGTGAATTATTATCATGAAAATTTCTACAACCATATTTTCTTCTCTCATAATAATTACATGTAGGATCATAAGCAAATTCAACAATATAGCTATCACAAAACATATTCTTAACACGATCCACATGTATGCAAAGTTGACACACTTCCAAAATAGTGGGATTAACATTAACTAAAGTCACAACCTCTCCAAACCCACTTTTATCAAAAATTTCATAAGACTGAATATTCTCCAAATATGTGGGATCTAAAGTTGACACTCTTCCAAACCCACTTTCAATATTATTGCAAACGATATTATCAATCTCATATTCATCATGGGGATTAAATAAATTTTTAAGATCATAAGAAGAATCACCCCAATCATGATCATTGCAACAAGTAGTAGACGTAGCGAAACTAGCATCCCCAAGCTTAGGGTTTTGCATATTATTAGCACAATTGACATCAAAAGAATTTATAGGAAAATCATTGCAATCATGCTTTTTATTCAAGGAGTTATCATGAATCTCTTCATAAATTTCTTCATCATAATTTTCAGATTCACGAATTTCAAGCAAAACCTCATAAAGATAATCTAGTGCACTCAACTCACTAGCAATAGGTTCAACATAATTGGATCTCTTAAAGAGATTAGCAAGTGGATGAGGATCCATAAACTTTTAGCAAGCGAAGATGCAAGCAAAAAAGAAGGTACATGGAGACACAAGATCGAACGGAAGAGGGGCGAATAAAACGGCAAGGGTGAAGTGGGGGAGAGGAAAACGAGAGGCAAATGGCAAATAATGTAATGTGAGAGATAGGGATTGTGATGGGTACTTGGTATTGTTGACTTGCTTGCGTGAGCCTCCCCGGCAACGGCGCTAGAAATTCTTCTTGCTACCTCTTGAGCACTGCGTTGGATTTCCGTGAAGAGGAGAGGACGATGCAGCAAAGTAGCGTAAGTATTTCCCTCAGTTTTTGAGAACCTAGGTATCAATCCAGTAGGAGACCACGCACAAGTCCCTCGTACCTACACTAAACGATAGCTACTCGCAACCAACGCGATTAGGGGTTGTCAATCCCTTCACGGTCACTTACGAGGGTGAGATATGATAGAGATGATAGATAATATTTTTGGTATTTTTTATAGATAGATGCAAAGTAAAAAGTAAAAGGCAAAGTAAAAGCAAAGCAAGTAATAAAGCGATAGAGATTGATATGATGAGAATAGACCCGGGGGCCATAGGTTTCACTAGTGGCTTCTCTCAAGAGCATAGATATTCTACGGTGGGTGAACAAATTACTGTTGAGCAATTGACAGAATTGAGCATAGTTATGAGCATATCTAGGCAATGATCATGTATATAGGCATCACGTCCAAGGCAGTAGATCAAAAGCGATTCTGCATCTACTACTATTGCTCCACTCATCGACCGCTATCTAGCATGCATCTAGAGTATTAAGTTAAAAAGCAGAATAGCATGTAAGCAAGATGACATGATGTAGAGGATAAATTCATGCAATATGATAAAAACCCCATGTTGTTATCCTCGATGGCAACAATACAATCGTGTCTTGCAACCCTTTACATCCTTTGGGTAAGAACACCGCAAGATTGAACCCAAAGCTAAGCACTTCTCCCATTGCAAGCACTACCAATCTAGTTGGCCAAACCAAAAAGGATAATTCGAAGAGACTTGCAAAGATAACTCAATCATACATAAAAGAATTCAGAGAAGAATCAACTATTTTCCATAGATAATACTGGATCATAAACCCACAATTCATCGGTCTCAACAAACACACCGCAAAAAGAAGATTACATCGAATAGATCTCCACAAGAGAGGGGGAGAACATTGTATTGAGATCCAAAAAGAGAGAAGAAGCCATCTAGCTACTAGCTATGGACCCGAAGGTCTGAAGTAAACTACTCACACTTCATCGGAGGGGCTATCGTGTTGATGTAGAAGCCCTCCATGGTGATGCCCCCTCCGTGAACTCGAACAGGCCCCAAGATGGGATCTCGTGGATACATAAGGTTGCGGCGGTGGAATTAGGTTTTGGCTCCTGTTACGATCGTTTGAGAATGCGTAGGTATATATAGGAGGAAGGATGCGTCGGTGGGCGTCAGGGGGCCCACGAGGTAGGAGGGCGCGCCCAGGGGGCGTGCCCTCCTCCCTCGTGACCGCCTCTGGCACTTCTTGGAGTAGGGTCCAAGTCTCCTGGATCACGTTCGGTGAGAAAATCATGTTCCCAAAGGTTTCATTCCGTTTGGACTCCGTTTGATATTCTGTTTCCTTGAAACACTGAAATAGGCAAAAAACAACAATTCTGGGCTGGGCCTCCGGTTAATAGGTTAGTCCCAAAAATAATCTAGAAGTGGAAAATAAAGCCCAATATAGTCCAAAACAGCAGATAAAGTAGCATGGAGCAATCAAAAATTATAGATACGTTGGAGACGTATCAGGCATACTGTTCTTGTCAAGCTTACGTAGGAAGATGACGTGGCATGCCTCCACAAACAAGTTTATCAGTGGCAAGGCCACAAGGTTGTCTTCATGAAGGTTCACAGGATTGAGCTGCTGCGGGACGTCCTCGATGATGTTCATGGCAAGGCCCGTCTTGTGCCCAGCCCAAATTAGATCGAGGCATGAAATAGTTGCCCTAGCTAGTGTTTAATAGTAGTTTGGATTGTTTGTAATTATCCGAACCTTGCCTGTTATCGACCCCTCTGGGGCTAGTACTCTGTTTGAATCCGTCTATGGGAACTGCTGCTACTTTTGTGTGCCCATAAATCATGTGAGAACCATCGTAATTGTTGCCGAAACAGATGCGTCCTCACTAGTTTTTTCATGAATATGGCATGGTAAGACATAAGTTGTCACGGTTTATCATACGAGCAATGTGTGTTTTGATGAAATAGAGCACTCGTTCAAGATCCTTGCGCCGACGTATACATAAGTACTTGTAAACACTGTTGGTGCTACCCCACTTGTAAGTAGTTGTGCAAAACACGGCACATTGGCTCAGCTCGCTTCAACACTAGGCTATCAACCAGCTAACAATCAACAATCTGCTGTCTAACATATAAGCAACTATGTATCTTGGTACAATGGTTCACGCAGTTAATTGAGGCCACAATGTAATAAATTCCAAACGTTCAACGCTAGTCCAGCGCTCATGTGGAACACTCACATTAAACTCGTCTTCATAAAAATCTTGAAAAGCATAAGTTAAGCAGTTTTATACATCTCAATGATTCATAGAACATAACAAACATATACTAGTTCACAGCAAAAGACAAAGTTGTGAGAAGGTTTACAAATCAGGAAAAAACAAGCAAGGCTTCTCTGAGCAAAGGGCCTCCCGGCAGGCTTAAATTTCCTGGAGTTCACTCTGGTTTTTTCTTGTTGCCACCATCCAGGGTTAGGTTCTCTCATTCCAGAATAACCAATTATAATTGTGGTCTCAGCTGGAATGCTGAACTGAACCATGCAGTGTACTGACCAGGTGAAATTCTTGTGCATTCCACTAAATTTAAGCACCGCTATTTGCAGAAATAAGCAGACCACAATGCCTCTTGTCCGCGCACCTGTCCAAAAAACCGCCGTGCAGCCGTGCCAGCTAGTCCTCGGTCCATGGATGAACTGGTAGAAAGTGCATTCCGGACTAGGATGCACTTGTTTTTGCTCATCCCTGCACTGCAATCAGGAAGTAAACGTACGAATCAGCTTCTTTTAGATTGTGTTGGTCATTCTACCTTAGTTACAACCAATGTAGGGATACCTTGAAGACGGGAGGTTAGGCGGCGGCAGCGAGGATAGCCATCTCATTTTGCGCAGTTGTACTAAAACTGAGGTGTGTGCTTTTGATTGCGCGGATAGAAACGATCTGAGCAGACATCCCGAAATGATATGGAGACAGACATCTCTGTTTGCGCAAATACTGAATCGGTTATTTAAACAGTGACAGATATTACTACTTTCCCCATTTCCTCTTAGAACCAAGTCCTAGATTCATGCTACAGCTTTTCCACTTTCTTCCTATTTGAACCAACGCTTTGAGTTGTTGTATGAACTAGCTTTACTTCTAATAATAGTAGAAGTCTAGGTGGCTTTGGAACAGCGGACGGAAGTAGAAAAGGATCCACACGAAGGGGAAGAGCTGGGGCAGTGAGAGCAAGGCAGGTTTGAAGGAATATATACTGAGGGTCGTCGGCATGTGGCAAAGGCGGCGTCGGGAGGCCGTATCTTAGCCACAATACATGAGGAGGAAGAAGGGTGGAGGCCCTCCAGGCAGGCGCTCTCTCGGAGAGAATGGCACGGCCGCCCGATCGGGGCGCGGGCAGCCGTTGGTCTCCTCCCTCGCCGCCCGACGACAGCGTGAGCGATGCACCTACACCCCTGCCCGGTCGAGGTTGTCCGGACGGATTTGTGACCAACCGTGAGCTGAGAGAGAGAGAGAAAGTGTGGCCACCTATGTCTTGCTTAGATCTGGAGAGCATGAGAGAGTGAAGGAGAGCAATCCTAGTAAAGCAAGCACTAAGGCTCCTGCTTTTATACATAATGGAGTGATTTTGTTGTACCGGCTTCAAAAAATGCGCTCCTCGTGTACCATGAGTGGGTGTGAGAGAACTAGTGCGTCGTGCACGCTTCTCTTTGTGAGAGTACAATATATAATATGCCCAAAGAGCGTTTGCATAAGAGTAATAATATAAGTGTGTGACGTGTGAGCTAAAATAAAATGTGCGCACCGTCTTTTGTTTTTAGAGTTACGAGGGTAGGGTGTGAAGAGCACATATGTGCGTGGCGTCTACCTGAGATAGGCGATGGGTGCCACGTCGAGTCTGCGAGAGGACTCGGGAGAGTTGTGACTCATGAGGGTGCATGTGTGTGTGAGAGAGGGGGCACGTATCAATGCATTGCATGTGTCCGTAAATCATTATCCGACAAACGTTCGCCACAAGCCTTTTCCTGACGAACGCCGTAAGAACCGTTAGATCGGCATCCGACAGTGTTAGTTTTGCCATGTCATTTAACAGAACAGCCACTCCTCCTACACACAAATCTTCCACGTGAGTGTTAGCAACTGCCGTATGCTCCCTCCGTTCCGAAATGCAGTGCATATAGCTTTATTGAAAATTAGAACCTCGCAAACTTTTACCGAGTTTTCGTGTACCAAATTGCACATGTAGAATACCCTGTATATATCATTTCATTCATCTTCGAGAGGTAACTATAAAGATGGGTGAGGAGTCTACAAAGAAAGACCATCGTATCACCCGTAGCAATTTCAACCATCCTTTAGTGTCGAGGAATATCATAGGAACTCTATATGATATGATTTTATAGGATTTTTCCTTTAGAGCCAATTTGTTCATAGGAATAGATTCATATACTCTACATTTCAAAGGAAAAAAACATGATATCATTTCTATAGCTTTAGAGCCACTTGGTTCATATGAATGGATTCCTATACTCCCTTAATTTCAACGGAAAATAAACATTAGCATATATTCAATAGAAAAGTTCCTATGATATGAACCAAATTACATCTCTTTACTAATCTCTCCTCATAGGAATTGAGATACATGTCATCTCTAGATTCAATAGAAAAGTTCCTATGATGTGAACCAAATGACATCTCTTTTCCAATCCCTACTCATAGGAATTGAGATCCTCCATGTCATCTCTTTCCTACAACTTCCATGTATACATCTTCTATTCCTAAATAGATAGTACAACCCACTAGTAGCTTTTTCCAAAACATGCAACTATGGCACAAGAACTATATAGTGTGCCAATAACTTTGAAAGATGGTCATTGGATGAAGCTAACCCGACAGTGCAGAGATGGGCAAATCCGAGCACTACTGGCCGTTGGATATCATCAACATTCCACCAGATCTGCCACATGTACAATTTAGAAGACTCCATGGTTGAACTTAAGCATAATGCACAAACCTCAAAACACAAGCACTTCTCCTTTGTTCTAGAATCTTCCGTATCATAATTGATTATTTTTTCTAAATGAATTGCCATTATTTGTTTTTTACTTTATGATTTACAATGCACAACCCCATGAATCTTAACATTTTTATAAAACTAATTGATTTTGAATGAGATGAACTATAAGAACTAAACGAACATCTACATCACGCATATATGACTCAAAGCTTTACATGCTATAGTGTGTATTTATTCATAATCTGGTTTCGAAATCTCATGCGTTCAATACATGTGTACCTCACTAGTTTTGAGTAGAGTAGCAAATTTCACGCGGCCCCGGGTATATCAAAATGCAGGGCCCATGCATCATTGCCTTTTGGTAGAACCTACGTCCACAATTTTTGTATGTGTTATATCTCCACTGGTCCCCGAACCCAAAATGCTGCCTCGTTCCCGTAAAACCAAGCGGCCCACACATATTTAAGGCGTCGACTCGAACCCGTTTACTACGACGTGGCCCATTGCGCCATAGTACTCCTACAAACCCTACCGCCGCACTCATCATCGGTTTTCTTCAAGAGGACGAGGAGAAGCCGATTTGTAGTGGGCGCTTTCAAAAAGGATCTGTAGTGGAGACCCCTACCTAGGGTGCCCTAGGTAGCTGCCGCACACATCATTGTTTTCTCTTTTCTTTATGCTCTTGCGTGTTAGAGTGAAATGATGGTTGCTTCGTCCGTCGACAATGCGGGAAAGGTGGGGCTTTGTGATTTGACCCTCATCGCTCATTTTCTACTCTGCGGTGCTACGACCGGGTGCCTCCAATTCAACCGCTGCTCCGAACTGTAATTTGGTGCATCGCACGTGGAACAAGGCGGTGGATGAGCCACATGTCTGCCAAAGGGTCTGTTAAGTGTGTAGCCATTTAGGTGTGCGGACTGACCCTGCTTGAGTTGCTACGCCAACACGACAGGAGCAGCCCACCACTTGGTTTTGCTCCTCGGTGAATCCCGACTATATTGATCTAAAAAGATACATGCTGAACTACCCTCTCCATCTCGGTTTAAAGGGCCTTCACGTAGTTCTAGGTCATCCATTTGGCTAATTAAATATGAGTTACTATGTCACAAAAAGTATATCATTGGATTCTTATTGGTTGATATGTGAAGAAACAAGAAACGAGGTAGAAGTTAATGCACGCGCCTTAGTATTTTGGGATTATTTGGTTTTCGTAAGATGACTTACTCACCTAGGCGGAGGAGTAGTTGTATTTAAAAGTTGAGGCGGGGCTTTTCTGCTTGTGATGGCGAGGCAGTTCCGCCTAGTCGGTTCGGCAGAGAGCGAGAAGAGCGAGGGAGTAGGATCTGCAAGCGTGGGGCTGTGTGATTTGACAATGAGTTCTTCTGGACAGGTGGGGCCCGTGATTTGACTTGCCATTATCATTTTAAGCTGCGGCCTTCGACCGGCGTGAGTCTCCCGAGTCGACCACCTCCATCAGGTGCCTCTCCCAATGCTCCACCATGTAGTAGTAGAGGCTGGCTCTTGCATGAGAGCCCACTTCTCCACTTTTCCTTGCCTCTCTTTCCTCCACATATGCAAAAATGCCATGTAAAGAGCACTATTGTACTTACTTGCTCCTACAGGTGCTTAAGCTTGCCACATAGGCATAAAGTCTGATGTGGCAAGTTAATCAAGAAAAGAGAGACTAGTTTGGTGACCCAAGGAAGAAACGGTGCTAAGCGCGTGTACCTAGGTGAAAAGACAATTTTGAGTCTATAGCTAATTAAATGAAGCAAACTTAGCAACACCATTTCATTGGAAGAGGTCACTCCTTGGCAAATGCAATAAATACTAGTACTCCCTGTGTCCCATTATATAAGAACGTTTTTGACACTATACTAGCTAGTGTGAAAAGCGTTCTTATATTATGGAGACGGAGGAAATCTGAAAAAAAGAGATAGAGAGGAGTAAAAAATACACTTATAGCCAACCTTGTTGTAGTATGAGTGACTAAGTGATGACTATGTATGACATGCCAACATCGGATAGCCTAACGCACCGTGTTAAATCTCCAAAGAGCGCGACAGCCTGGCGATGCGACAGTCGTGGTAAGCGCGACCATGATACGGGTTCTTGGCAGCCCTTGGATCTGAGATCAAGCGATCGCATGCTAAGTTGCTGAAAATTTTAAGAATAACCCTCCGGGATAGGATATTCACCCATAGGTCTAGAATCACGCCATGCAACCGTTCGATCTCAGATCCAAGGGCTCTCGGAAGCCCGTATCATGGGAGAATGGAAAGCCACTACCCTGCCGTTTGCCGCGGCAGTTCGCTCCTACTCTTTCCCGCCGTCCTTTAATACTACGGCGGTTCGCTCCTAGTCGTCCGTCCATTCACATTACGGCAGTTCCACTAATCCTAACCCTCCTCCCAAATCCATGGCGTCCCAAATCTCCCGATCGGCGGTGAGTACAAGGTTAGAACCATCACCGGCGATGAGTTCGACGTCATCTACACCCGTACTTCATGACGGTGAAAGGATGCCTTTCTCGCTTGAGGCGCATGTTGAAAACTCACATGATGAGTGGGTGGCTGGGCTAGATGTTGAGTACACCACGATCGTGGGACAAGAGAAGGATCTAAGGGCGAAGAGAGGAAGAAGCCGCCGTGATCCAGGTTTGCGTAAATAACATTTTCTTTGTCTACCACATATGCCATGCCGACGTTGAGTGCCAGGATTTTAAGAACTTCCTCGAGGACAAAACAGTCAAATTCGTTCTTGTAGACTTTAAGAGCGACAAAGAAGTCCTGCGTCGGATAGGCCTCGTTGTAGGCAACCCTTGACCTCGGAAGAATCGGTGGTGCCCTCTCGTCGACCTTCAATCTGACCTGGCGAAACCATGGTTCATCCTTCGTGCGATGGCTGGAGAAACCTCATTACCGTTTCATCGTCATGCATGGCAGCGGAATGCACTAGATATAGACCACATCCAGTACGCTGCAATGGATGGCTACCTTTGTTTCAATATCTACAAGGGTTGGATGAAGAGCAGCAGCCAAGTTGGCGGTTCAAGCAAAGAAGTATCGCCCAAGAGGAAGAGGGACAAGGACGAAGTCGAGGACGTGGACGGGGACTCCGATTAAGGTGGCAGTGTCGTTGCTCATGGTGGTTCTAAACTTCTAATGCAGTGTCTACCGGATTAGTTGCATAGTTTAATTTCAGGTGTGCTTAGTTTAATTTGAGGGGTGTGTTGTGCTGAGCCCCCAGCAGAACTATGTTATGTTTCTTCTCGTTACTTTAACTCTTCAGTATGTACATACTAGTACTAGTATTTCTTTAATAGAATTTAGCTCCCCAATTAAGCACGTACTAGCTTTTTAATAGTACTATATGCATAATTTGGCGGCAGCGCTCTCTATATGTACCACCTTTTTAAAATTTCAATTTTTGCTCCATGGCGCAATCCATCGATAGTGGAGTACTCTTGTAGAAAAGTATACATTTTTAAAAGGCTAGCGTACTTTTCATCACACACACACACACACACACACACACACACACACACACACACACACACACACACACACACACACACACACACACACACACACACATATATATATATAGCATTAAATTCTCAACCTAGAATAGCGTGCATGCCATGTAGTAAACCGTCACGGAGATATAGTAAAAATGAGGTGATTCTACCAAGCGATCGGCGGGGAGCATGGCACATCATGCGGTCCCACGTGTCATGATGTACCAAGGCGTCTGCGTGTCTCTCTTGAGGCAGAAGCAATACTAGTCGTGGTTTGAGATGATGTCGAACCGAAGTGTGAAATAATGGTTGCTTCGTCCGTGCAGGAAGGTGCAACATTGTGATTTGACGTCTCATTGCTCATTACTACTCTTGGGCGATGCAGTGGGGTGCACCCCTGCTGTTCTGCACTGTTATTTGGTGCTTGACACGTCGACCGGTTGCTATATGTCCCACATGTCGGCGACAAAAGTACAGAATTCATGAAAGGGGCGTCGACGGAGGTATACTACAGAATTCATGAAAGGGGCGACTTAGTTTTGAAAAATCTGTTTTTGCAGATGCGTACCCACTAGGGTTTATAGGGCTCATCTAAAAAATATTAGTTTTCCATTTGATAAGTCTCAATTCTACTATACTAGTAGTAGTACCATTACATGTTGGATTTGAGGTGCGTTAGATCACCCGACATAAGCAGTGTCAAGAGAAACTAACCATTGCATGCACAAGTTCATGGAAATTTAGTGGTCATTCATGCATTCGTTCTAATTAATGCCTCGGTAAACATAACTTCTTGAGAAAAAGCAGCGTAATGTGCAAACTACAAAATTAATTCGACCACTCACCGTCTACCTTGGTTGGAGAAATTTTGAATTGAGCCATAAAATGGAAAGGAGGGAGTAGTAACTTTTGTCTCGATTACTATTTGTGGCCTTGTATAGATGCAAAATGTATTTTTTATAGTGGCCTTGTATAAGTAAATAGAGGGAGTACTAACCAAAGTACGTAGTAGGGATGAGGAGCAAGCAGGAGGGTAGTAAAATTTTCTCCTCGTGCTGCAAGCCACCATGCGCATGGGCAGGAGCGAGGCGTAAAGGCGTACAGTAGTAGTAAGCTTCACCTCATCCTGCGAGCCACCGCGCCCGTGGGCGGGGGAGACGGCGTACTAAGCAAGTTTCTCCTCGCTCCTGGTTGACGGGACACATCAAAAGTACTCCAGTGTATAGAGCCTTGCCTCTAAGGTAGGCCCCACATGGTTTGCCTCTTTTTTTAATTTAACATAACGCGTCAAGTCGCAATTTGTTTGTTCACCCGTGGTAGACGATCCTCCCTCCACCAAGTGGACAACCAGTACACGTGCCAAATTACCACGTGGGCTGCCTTTTTCGTATAGAAATGAGCTCCACCATGGACCCGCGCGGGTGTGGTTGGGAAAGAGGCAGAATCGTGCGCCTGCGTGCACCTCTTCTCTTCGTGCGTCCCCCACCTACGTGTGTGTGTGTGAGAGATACAAACCTAGACATAATCGCGTCCATCCCCATGCCTCCGCCCAGTCCGACCACCAGTCACCACCACGGCACCACGCCCCACTCCTCCTCACCTTATTTCTCATATTTCTCCCTCCATTTTTATATATAAGGGGCCACTATCAAAATTACAATTTGCAGATATACAAGGCCACTAACACTAATCGATGCAATATTAATGGTGTTTGCCTCGTGGTACTAGCAAAGGAGGACATTAATTATCCCTTGCATGCATGCGGGATTTTGTAAAAAAAATGCATCTTGATGTTCCGTGCAATGCACGGGCATCTTGCTAGTCCATGAAAACAACACATGGCAAAATTCCACGGCGAATGAGGGATTTGAATCTGTTGGGAGGGGCTGTTTGCATCTTGCCCGGGGTAGCCAAAATAGACCCTTTTGTCCACCGTTGCCTTTGCCACCGATGAACGAGGAGCGGCTCGGTGCTCATGCTGTCATGCATCCTCCAGGGTGCATGTTGGAGACGAGCTTCGCACAAGGTGTGTTTTTGTCCCTAGCGCCGCTTGAGCCGCCCATGAGACCGACCGGCGACCCGCAAATTCGCCATCAACCATAGCCGCACACATTATGACAGCAACTCAACCAGCGGGACGAAATTCACGCAAACACGTAGACAAACTGATATTTCATATAAACAATGATTGAAATCATATAAAATACGGATTTTCACATAAACATGACTGATTTCATTACATTCAAATTAACTACGTGGTGGTAGTTACGACAGCACAGGTATATAATACCTGGCCTAAATGGTCGCCGCCAATCGATTTGTGTTCCTCATGTCCGGCATACGATCACCGGACTGCGGGAGCCGGAGGTATATGCTTCAGCGCAAAGGGCGGCTCGCTTCCCACTGCCCAACTGATATCATTGGCTGGTGCGAAGATGATGGTGGCCGGAACCGGTTCGAGTTCATCACGGCCACTACTTCGCCATGGCCGGCACCGGCTCGAGTTCATCCTAACATTGACCTCTTCCGTGGACCCCATGCGGGGTCGACGAAGGTCCTCGCAACAAAAGGATCCGGCAAGACACCTGCTGTATACGCTGGCGTCGCCTCCGTAGTGGCCTTCATGGGACCCAAGCGGCGGCGGCCTCCCGTGTTCTACTTCTCCTCGATGATGGTGGCGGACGCGGAGGCGCTGGCCACCAACTCGTCGCTCTCCGCGCACCCGGCTTCTGTCGCTGCTTGCATGCGCGGCCGCCAGACATAAGTCTCGGCCACATAAGCGGGAGAGCAGTGCAGGCGGCGGCGTGGGCGGCAACAACACGCCCGTCGCCCTCCTCGTCGAGCTGGCACGGCGGCGAGTTGCTGAATCGCGCGCCCGCTTAGAAGCGGCAACTAGCTCCGTCGAGGCGAGGAGGAGGTGGATCAGCGAGCTGCATAGCTCGTGTCTGGCGGGCTACCCAGCCGGCTTGGATGCGAATAACTACTCTTCGTAAGCCATTGTAGAGTGGACAAAATGGTGGAGGAGATAGGGAGCGGCGAGGTGTGCGATTCTTGGCCAGCGTTTGGCCTCGTTTAAATAGGAGATTAAATAGGCGGCGGACGGGAGGAGCTCGGTCGGCATTGCGTTTAACGCCAGCCGGTCATGAGCAGACGTGTGTCGAGTGGGTTTCTTGGCTTCCACATGGGCGGGTTTCATGGGCGTTTGAATGCGGCGCGGGCGTGTTCAGCCGGGCGTGCGCTTGATGGCGCCCTCGACTCTAACCTAGGACACCGCGTCGTTCTTCCAGCGGCGTGTGGGCTCTTTGGGTGCATGGCCTGCATGTCGATGACCCAACGCAGGTGCGATGATAGAGAGAACCTTTGGTGGGCCAGGCGGTTAAGCGGGCATTTCATAAACCGATGATTGTTCATTGAGTGTGGCGTCATCTTTTCATGTAGTTAAGCATACTATGTTGATAGCCCGTTCGATCGTTGTGATTCATAAAGACCGATGCAAACATCAATGTTACGCTTATCACAGATAAGATTGATTAATACCGTAACAATCAATGTCCTTAACAAAGGGTGCATGCGTATAGGTTGGCGTGTGTCTTGCGCCGTGTGCTGTGTGCATGCAGGCGTGCGAGTGTTGCGTGCGTGCAAGGGTGCGTTTGATGTTGCATGCATGGGTGCGTCGTGCGTGTGTTTGTGAGTGCATGTATGCGTGTCGTGTTGCGCCCGGCATGCGTGCGTGTATGCGTTATGTATGCGTGTCGGTGTTGCGCCTACATGCGTCGCGTGTCTTGCGTGCATGCATGTGTGCGTCGCGGGTGAGGCTACCGTCGGTCGGCTGACTTTTTCATCTCTGGTCATTAGATTTTCCAGCCGTTGGATCACGAAATCAAGGGCCTCCAGTTTATCATCAAACTCCACCCGTGAGCCGCCACCACCACCAGCCGAACCGCCCGCCCCGCCGCCCGCCGCCCGCCCTCCCGAAACCACTCCCCACCGCGGTCCGCGCCGCACAGCCATCCCTCTAGCGCCCTCCCCCCAGCCCGAGCTTTTCTCCGGGAATCCCCACCCCACCTCCCAATGAACACCCCCAACCGCCGGTGACTCCCAACCAGAGGTCTCACGACTTCGAATACCCACCGACCACTAGTTTATTACCATTTCTGTCCTTCATATACGCGCTGACGGGTTGGCCCTATGGTAATGTGCGCTGCTGAATGTGGACCGTTTGACTGGTCAATTGATCGTGTTATCAACAAATTACGGAGCTGTATGGTGAGCCAGTGACCGTATGATCACCCTGAAATGTACTCCTATTTTATTAACACAGTACAGAGTCAAACTACCATTTCTTTCTTTCGTATATGGGCTGATAGGTGGGCCCCACGGTTAGCGCCCCGATGGTGCAACACTAGTTATGCCGTTTGACTGGTCAATTGATTGTCTCATCAAAAAATACGGAGTTATGCGGGTGAGCGGTGTGATATAATCATGACATGTATTTGTTTAACACGGTGCAGGCGCGCAGGGCTCATATATCTGCGCATGCACTCACGCTATAAGCGCACACCTGCGAACCCTACCCCTATGAGCACCTTGAGATAGTAGGCCAGCATATATGATCTTGAGATTTTGTGAAGTCACCATAGGTGCCTCGTGGTCGAGTGGAGCGTCTCCTCCCCTGAGCGTACATCGCCGGAAAATACTGAAATTAACACAAGATAAATGCGAGCACCGGGACTTTAACCTTGGTGGGCTCGAGAAACCACTGTCCTCTAACCATCCAACCACATATTGGTTATACGACAAAATGTATGTGGTGACCGTGATGAGCTCAACACAAGTATGTTTAAATCCGTTTTGCGATGCGCACACCCTCCCGATCAACAGGACCCCGTTTGACCGTAGGAGGTCCGTTTAAATCCCGCTTTTGATGCGCCACACCCCTCGGGATGAACATGACCCTCGTTTACGACCGTAGGAGGAGGTCCGTTTAAATCCGTTTTGCGGTCGCCACACCCTTCCGATCAACGGGACCCCGTTTCGACCGTAGGAGGTCCGTTTCCTCCGTTCTTGATGCCCACACCCCTCCCGATCAACGGGACCACGTTCGAGCGTGGCGGTCGAACACCTAAGGCCGTTTCCTCCGTTCTGCGATGCACGCCAGCCTCATTTCCATCGCTGTTCCGTCCAAGCGGTTGGCTCCCACGCGTTCGTTGCCTCCCGATGAACACGGCGCGTTTCTTTGCCTCCCCATGAACACGATGGCGGCGCTGTTTCTCCGTTCCGACCCAGCCATGTGCGTATGCGCGGTAGGTGTTGAGACCCTGCCGTATGTACGTCGTGGCGTATTTCTTTCTTGCACCCTCGCCGTTGTATATGCGTGTACATGCTACGTGCGGCGCCTCTACGACCGCGTGTGCGCCTCTACATCGATGTGCGTACGTTCGCGACCAGAATAACAACGCTACATACGCTTGACCGGTGGGTCGGTATCGAGCACTTCCTTACTGCGAAGATCTAGCTGGTGGGTCCCAGCAGTCGAGGCGAATCGTTTTTGCGGGACGCACTTCCTTGCGTGCGAAGATGTAGCTGGTGGGTCCCAGCGAGGTCGAGGGGCGAATCGTTTTTTGCCGGACGCACTTCCTTGCGTGCGAAGATGTAGCTGGTGGGTCCCAGCGGTCGAGGAAACATTTTTTGGCGAAATCGGTGGCCCGTCCGTTGGGTCCCCGCTGTCGGTGGAGGAATAATTATTTTGCGTGTAATAAGGAGGCACTTCCTTGCTGCGGCCGTGGACCCAGTATCGTCAGCCTCTCCGCGCGCAAGACTCTTCCGATGGAAGTCGGTCGTTGACCACATTGACCACGCCGGCCCGAGAGCACCACGGCGGTGGGCGACCGTGAGGCCTAGGAAGGGGCGACGAGCCGCGGGAAGACGCGCAGTGGATGCCCACGCGGAGAATCTGTTGTCTGAGGGTTTCTTGGTTCGTCTGCCGTCGCCGGAGAATAACAGCAGGTGTGGGTGAGTAGAGGATGGCTAGGCCAGCGATGGGAGTGCGGTGGGGCGGTGAGGCCTGCTGCCATGACCTGGCCGGCCTTGGAGGGAGGAGGAGCGAGCAGTCCCGCCGGCGCTTGTTTGGCGGGTGGAGCAAGAAGAGCGAGATTGAAGAAGCCGGCGGCCGTTGGATGGACATCCAACCGTCACTGCTTGTGCATCAACCTTTTTTTAGGAAAGCCTCAAATCTGTGGAAAACAGCATACAACCCATCTGCCATTATTTCTAACAATTTACAGCCCATTTGCTAATTCTTAAGGTTTTTTTGGAGCCCATATTCTTTTTGTTAGCATTACAGCCCATATTGTTGCCACGGTTAAAAAATTATACGAAATTTTGCATATTTCGGTGCGGTCCGAACTGTTTTTAATCCCGAAATTTTGACTCACATTCAAACTGATTTTAAAAATGAATGTATATCAATATAAAATCCAACAAATTCGCCACGGATAAAAATTAATGTAATTTAAATTCTTGAAATGAAAAAAAAAATATTTGAAACTAATTGTCGGTTTGATGTGTTTTAAAAATGTACAACCCATTTCTCATTACTGATGGGCCATTTTCTCGGCCAGCCGAATGAAAGCTCTCCTTGTCTTGAAATATTTGTAGCCCAACAGAAATGACAAAGCGACTTACTTGGCAAATCACAAAAAAACTGGGGTGTGGCCGTGGACCCAGTGTCAGCCTCTCCACGTACAGTACTCTTCCGATGGAAATCGTTCCTTGACCACGTTGACCACGCGGCGTGGAGAGCACCACGGCGGTGGGCGATGGCGAGCCTAGGAAGGGATGGCGGAGCGGGGAAGGCGTGGCGGTGGAAGCTCATGCGGAGAGAATACGAGGGTTCACTGGTTGGCTGTGGTGTGAGGCTGCCGTCGCCCGAGGCCTGGCCAGCGGTGGGAATAGTAAGGGCGGTGAGGCCTCCGCGGCAGCACAACCGACCCACGGGAGGCAGGAGCATCGGCACAACCGGCGCTGCTTTGGTAATGGAGCAAGAAGACCAGAGGTTGAAGAAGCACTACGCCGTTGGATGGACATCGTCACGGTCCTTGGAGCTAGAATCGTTCATATTGACTAAGTTGAGAAAGCCTTTCGTCCCGTCAACTTAGTAGGCCCACAAGTGGGTCCCACTAGCCGGGGAGTATTCATTTTTGTGCGTAATAAGGAGGCACTTCGGTGGGTCGGTGACAGCTGGGGAGCGTTTTTTGCGAAATCGGTGGCCCGTCCGGTGGGTCCCAGCAGTCGGGGAAACTATTTTTTCGCAAAATACTGGTGGCCCGTCCGGTGGGTCCCATTGTCAGGTGGAGGAATAATTATTTTCCGCGTAATAAGGAGGCACTTCCTCGCGGCTGCCGTGGACCCAGTTGTCAGCCTCTTCACGTATAGTACTCTTCCGATGGAAGTCGGTCATTGACCACATTGACGACGCCAAGCGCCAAAACACCATGGCGGTGGACGGCGGCGAGGCCTAGGAAGGGGACGGCGCGCAGCCGCCCACGGGAGGCAGGGAAGCGGCGTAGCACGACCCGGCCACGGGGAGGCGAGAAGCGGCACACGACCGGCGCTGCTTTGGCGGCTGGAGCAAAAGACCAGAGGTTGAAGAAGCACTATGGCCGTTGGATGGACATCATCACGGTCCTTTGGAGTATTGACTAAGTTGACAAAGCCCTCCGTCCCGTCAACTTAGTAGGCCCTAAGTCAGCCCAACAATATGGTGGGTCCCGGCTAGCGGGGTATTCATTTTTTTGGGCGTAATAAGGAGCACTTCCTTGCGTGCGAAGATATAGCTGGTGGGTCCGACACCGGCCGGGGGAGCGTTTTTTCGCGAAATCTGAAGGCCCTTCTGTGGGTCCTAGCTGTCGGTGGAGGAATCATTATTTTGCGCGTAATAAGGAGGCATTTCCTTGCGTGCGGCCGTGGACCCAGCTGTCGGCCTCTCCACGTCTGAGTCCACTTCCGATGGATGTCGTTCATTGACCACGTTGACCAGGCCGCCCGAGAACACCAGGCGGTGGGCGGCGGCGAGGCCTAGGAAGGAACGACACGGGCGAGGAATACTCGGCAGTTGTTTCCCACGCGGAGGAGTATGAGGTTTCTTGGTTCGTCTGCTGTCGCGGGAGAATAACAGCATGTGGGTGAGTAGAGGGATGGCTAGGCCAGCGATGGGAGTATGGTGGGGCCGTGAGGCTCTTGTGGCAACATAGCCGGCAGCGGGAGGAGAAGCGAGCAGTCCGCGGGTGCTTGTTTGGCAATTTGGAGCATGAAGAGCAGAGATTGAAGAAGCACGACAGCCGTTGGATGGACATCCAATAGTCACTGCTCTCGTGTGTTGACTAAGTTGACAGAGTGTTGCGTGTCGTCAACCTTTTTTATGAAAGCATACGCGTCAACCTGTAGTAAGGCGCACAAGTCAGCCTCAAATTTGTGAAAAACAACATACAGCCATCGCCATTATTTCTAATAATGTACAGCCCATTGCTAATTCTTAAGATTTTTTGGAGCCCATCTTCTTTTGTTAGCATTACACCCCATATTGTGGCCACGGTTAAAAAGTATACAAAATTTTGCATATTTCGGTGCGGTCAACTGTTTTTAATCCAGAAATATCGATTCACATTCAAACTATTTTGAAAAATAATTTATATAAATATAAAATCCAAATAATTGTCCACGCATAAAATCAATGGAATTTAAGATCTTGTAATGAAAAAAAATTGAAACTAATTCCCGGTTTGATGTGTTTTAAAAATGTACAGGCCATTTCTGGGCAAACCGAATGAAACTCTCATCGTCTTGAAAGATTTGCAGCCAAAGAGAACCGATAAAACAAGTAGGCCTTGTTTGGGTATTTCTTTAAAAAAAATAGAACTCGGCTAGCCATTTTCAGCAAGAAAAAAAACACAACTGGGCTCATGATGTGGTAAACATAAATAAAACCCTGGCTAGACGGGCCATAGCCCCTGCACAGCCCCGTTGTTACCCTGATCCGTCGCTAAAACTAGTATAAATAACAACTGCTTGTTCCTAAAAAAAAACTGCGTAACTTGCTGGGTCCCTGGTGTCAGCCGCTCGTAGTGTAATTCTCTCATTTATTGACTACGTTGACAATGGCGTGAGCCCCAGATGTCCAACCATTAGGAGGAACCATATTTTTGGGCTTGTACTATAGAGGCACTTGCTTGCGTACTGCCATGACGCTGGTGGGTCCCTACTATCATCCTCTCTCCTTGTTCCTCTCGGTTGTTGACGATGTTGACAACGCAAGAGGGCGGTGCACCGTGCACGGCGAGTGAACCAAGGCCGCAAAGCGGAGGACGACAGCGAGGCCTCGGACGAAACGAATAGGAGCCGTTGAAGATCGCGCCGGTCGATCGCATGCGGAGAATCTGAGGTTGACTGGTTGAGACGCAGTGCGTGTTGGGGCTGGCGTCGCCGGAGAATAATAGGGCGTGAGGGGAATAGAGGAGGGACTGGCCAGCGTTGGAGGGTACATACAGACAGAAGGGCGGGCGCAATAAGCCATGGGAGGCGGGGGCGGCGGAGCCGGCAGGGGTGGTTTGGTTTGGGCGGCTGGAGGAAGAAGAAGACAAGAGATAGAAGATGCACGACAGATGTCAGAATCCAAATCTGTCACGGTCATGCAGCCTTTCCTATAAAATTTACAACCATTTGATGTGCTAGTTTGAAATAAGTTTGTGGGTCTTTGGTGGGGCTAATCACTTGGCTTCAGAATGCACAAGTGAGCTCAAGCAGCTGGCGTGAGTGATGTTATTTCCCTTGGTTGTGATTTGTTACAATATTTCACTCTAAATTAAATGAATGGCAAGCCATTTGCCTTGTTTCAAAGAAAATATGACAGTCACAGCCGAGTTGAAAAGGCAGGAACATCTAACTCCAGCTTACAAAGCTGTACAAAAGCACGAGGTTGATTGTTCATCAGGTTTACAAAAAAACCAGATTGAAAAG
Source organism: Aegilops longissima (assembly GCA_021605205.1). NCBI lineage: Eukaryota > Viridiplantae > Streptophyta > Magnoliopsida > Poales > Poaceae > Aegilops > Aegilops longissima. Next base: position 59,270,523 of record CM038680.1, read on the forward strand.
GGCAACAACATCTAACTCC